>JALMGF010000395.1:0-422271 GCA_023333645.1 Sceloporus occidentalis | reverse complement strand
GATATGTGAAATAGTTTTGGGGTCACATTAAATTGATTCTCATGTTTACCCAAACAGAACCAAAAACTACAGATAAAAAAAATCTGAATTATTCAGTTTCTGGTGCTTGCCTGGTCTCTGGACTTGCTTCCCTCCATACACCAGTGTGGCCCCCTCTTTTAATCCAGTTTGACAAAATTCAAGCAGTTTATCTAGGTGGGCTTTGTGGTTCTGTGGTCCGTGATCTATAGATCTGTCCAAGGGGTCTCCGATTTTCATCTTCTTTACTTCTTCAACCTGTAAGAGGAGAGGAAGAGTGGAGGAGAGCATTTTTCCACATATATGTTTAATACGGATCACTTACACTGGGACATGGGTGGAACATGTGTGCTATGGAGCTGTATTTCCATCATGTGATATGCGTGTTCCTTGCGTGTTCCTTTCATGTTCAAGGGGTACTGCAATATTTACAGACACAAACACCTAATCCTATTGGGATATCTGGCTGGAGAAATCAGTGTCTATGGAAACTTGGTTGGAAAAAGGTTAATACTCTGCAGTACATGTATGTCTGTCTTAGTCCTCAGGGGCCACCGGAGTTGTATAATATGTTTATTTAGCATGCTTTATTTATTTAACAAGCAATATGTCAAAAGCATCCATCTAAGGATGATTCTATGCCTGAAAGTAGAAAGGCCATGTAGTCTTTCTGTACTATCAAGTTATTTTGACTTATGGGGCACTCACCACTCTCTTCACAAACTCATCGTGGATTGATTCCTCAAGGAAGAGGCGTCCAGCAGCAATGCAGTTTTCCCCCTTGTTAAAGAACACTGAACTCATTCCCTGAGAAAAAGCAGAATTAAGAAGATAAAGAATATGTGAAACCGAGACATTGAACCAGAGAGATGTCTACCAGAACGACCCATCTGACAAGACAAAGAACCTTGTGCCTATGGGTCGCAAGCACATGTATATATATTACGGACATTGATTTCTCACCATGCGTACGGCTTTGTCCAGGTCACAGTCCTTAAAGATGATGAGAGGAGACTTCCCACCCAACTCCAGAGATACTTTCTTTACATTGCTTTGGGCGCAGCTAGAAGAGAAATCGATTCTTTATTCATTCTTTGTGTTCTTCACTGCCTTGGGGTCTGTTCACCAATTCATTTTGCATTGTGAGAGAGTCAATACAGCCATTACGCATAATACATAATACTCTATATAAAAATATTTGAAATTAGGAAATATACAGAAATCATTAGGATATTCTTTTTTTTCCTGGGGCTATTCGGTGCTTTTTAATCTGTAAACATTAGGATTATAGATACCAAGATTACTCCTGTAGATTTATCACCTTTTCATGATATGTTTTCCTATTCCAGTGGAACCGGTAAAACCAATTTTTCGCACGTCGGGATGCTCTGAAAGCCGCTGGCCAATGAGGGAGCCTGATACGAGAGACATAAGTGGGGTAAGGGTAGTTCATTCATACTTTTCTTCATGATATTCAAATTACAATTTTTATTTAACCAAAATTTGCGCCTGTGGGTAGGATAGCAAAATCACTTTGCTTTCATTCTTCAAATGCTAAAGATGGTTTATTTTGAGTAGTTCTACATAAAATATTTTTAGTTCTTTAATCCTTTAATCTGAATCACTGGTACCAAGGTATAGCAACAGATTAATTGTGACCAATTAAGGAATAAATACATAATTTGTATTTCCATTTATAAAAACTGATCTCCTATAACTTCATAATATTATGACCCGACATACCTGCTCCAGGAAGGATATTAATTACTCCTTTGGGTATTCCTGCTTTCAATGACAATTCAGCAAACTTGAGGGCAGTTAGCGGGGTCACCTGAAACAGAAGAATACCATTAACAATCTCTTCTAGCACCGCATACCCAGTCAATACCATTCAAAAAAACAACACACTATATGGCCATATATTACTTTGCCCATCATGGCATCAAATTACCCCAAGTTTGGTGAGCCCTATCTAATTTTTGGGACTGTGCAGTGGGTTTGCCCTGCATTTTAACCCAATGAGGCTCTCAAGCAACTTAAAGCCTTCTCCAGACACCATTAATTGCATGAGAGTCTGGTTGGGTTCAAATGGAAAGCAGTCCCACTGATAGAGCTCCTCGGTAAGCAACATAGCCATGAAAAATTAGACAGGACTCGTCAAACTTGGGGTACTTTGACGTAGTGGCGGACGAAGAAATATATGGCCATATAGTTTGACGGAATCCCCAGTATTTGTGCATTAGGTAGGTGTTTTTTGAATGGTATTCAATGGGTATACGCTGAATTATTGCTTTGAATAATTATACTGAGTTGGAAATGGATCGCAGACACTGTCACTCATCTTCTTACCTGTGCCGGTTTCAGTACCACTGTGTTCCCTGCCGCAAGACAAGCAGCTGCTTTCCACGCCAACATCATGAGTGGGTAGTTCCAGGGAATGATAATTCCACAAACTCTGTGATAAATGGGCAGGTACATTATTATTCATCAGGCATCTCTTCTGTTACAAGAATCATATACTTTGCAGGACATTAGGAGAACTAAAACCATCACACAGAGCGATAGTTTTTACTATTCAAAAAATTGCTATATAAGACCCAAAAATATCAGCACAATTCACAATTTATGCTCTTTGGGTTAAAGTCCTGTTTTCATAAGGTCCTCTTAGAACGTGTCCTACGCAACGCACGAGAGTCCATATATATTACTCACCCGATGGGTTCTTTCTTTGTAAATGACAGATTGCGATTGGGACGGGCCTGATTGATTGGAATAGTAGAGCCCTGCAAAATGTATATATAAACTTGCTTACTATGTTCTAAGTGTTAATCCAACTGGATGCTACAAAAACTTTAAGAATAACTGTTGAAGATGAACACCCCCCCCCAGACAAATTTACAAGGATATAAACTATCACCTCCAAAAATCGTAAGATGTTTATTTTTCATTCAAATCATTTTTTATTTCACATTGATCTCCCTTTCAAGAATAAATATTTTAAATTCTTCATATTAAAATATGTCTGGCAATATTCTGGAAACAACAAGATACCTCCCCTTGGCCCAAAACACAGATAAATATTCAGAAACATATTTGTAACTATCCGGCTGGCTCAATACTATTATAAAAATAAACAATAAAAAAAATGTGAAATGTTCCCCGGAACAATAACAGTACAATTTAAAGCTAATTTCCTTTTAAAAGTAGGAACATCTAAAAAAGTGAAGTCCCCTTGACCTTCATAAATGTACAGCTTGATCAGGGATGCGTCATTGAATCATCTCTTCCATTGCTGGGATTATTTAACCAAAGCTAATTTAATGGATTAGAAAATTATAAAGAACCGTCAGAAAGAGCTTCGTTTTTGGTAGGATCTGGGGGGTATTAAGCAACACACCTGGATTTTATCGCACCAGCCTGCAAAGTATCGGAACGTCTGGATGGACATCCCTACGTGGGTCTTCAAAGCCAATGTATAGACAGCCCCTGAGTCTATTGATTCAATGGTAGCCAGTTCATCCTGATGCTGCTCCATAAGGTCCGCCAGTCTGGAACACAGAATCAGGGTTTGGGCCAACAGTAGACTGTCCTACAGGGTAATTCCACTTTTATCTCGGTTGCTGTATTATAAATATTTTTATTTGTGGAACGCCAAGTCAACAATAAAATGTAGGGGACATTTCACCAAATAATAAAAATATAGCCTTATGTCACCTAACTATATGTAATCGCAGCTAATGATATTTTTTACTTAGTAGTAATATAACATTAAAAAAAACTAGGAATTGACACAAAACTGTGTCCAATTTAAAGAGGTACACCAGGGGGTAAGCCTCAAAAGACAAAATTACGTAATTAAAAATAACGTAATACAATCTATCCAGGTCAATTGAGGTATGAATAAAAGTTAACTTTTATATAGAGATCTCTATGTTTAATTTTTCATATTACTTTAAAAAATAGAAATAAAACAAAATTATTTAGAAGCATTTTCATTTAAGTACTCACCTCCAAATTATAAAGTACTGAGGTATATTTTGTTACAGGGGTAGCCATTAGATGGTTAATATTGTTCCCTAATGTGTACATAGCTTCTTGCAGTGCACATTGCCCAAGACACAATACACATCTTACCGGTATAGCAGGCGGCCCCGATCCCTTGGGTTCATTCTTCCCCATTCTCCATTTTCAAAGGCTTCCTTGGCTGCTTCAACGGCTTTGTCTATATCGGAAACCTGAGCCAACGAGACCTTACAGATGGCCTGAAAAAAAAAGATCAGTAGAGTAAATCCACCATAGTCCACTTTGCAGAGTTTCACTATTTTCATATTTACATGTAAAATTCTAAATGGGAATACCGAATATATTAATTGCCTATGGTTAATCACTAATCACTTAGAGGCTATGGTCCCATTGCTCCTGAATTTAGCCAAATGGAGTCATAGTGACTTTTCAACCGGCTACAGCCAATTTCAAAGTAAGAGATCTGTGTTTGTTCTTCTCTAGAAGATCTTACTTACTTATTTAGTGGTCCATTGGACCTTTTGTGAGCATTCCACAATACATACTTCTTAAGGGTAGATATCAACTCATCCTTTTTTGAGACCACCTAAAAGTTATTTGGGTGCCATATAAAATCCCTTGATTGTTATAATTTAACTGCTGTTGGTTGAACAAGTCTGGGACAAAACCCCCCAAAACACATTTTAGTTACAATAAACAGTAACAAAAATATAGAGACAAGGACTCCTGGGCACCAAAAAATGTAATGGACCTTTCAGCCATGGGACATTATATTAGATTTCCAATGCCACTCATTTCCTAAAAGTCACATTCTAACTGGACAATTTCTTGGCTATTGAAGCCTACTATTCCTAGTTGGGGATACATTGTCTATCGTCCAAAAACCTGCTTTTGATTCATGGCAACACTTACTGTACCATCCGTAGGATTAATGGTTTCATATGTTTTTCCACCTTCTGCATCTATGAATTTGCCGTTGACGAACAGCTGATGGGGCATTCTGATTGTCATATTGTTGAGTCCCAATTCCACCTAACACATAAAAAACATTTTTTTTGTAAATGGAAGAAATAATACCATTGTACTTGTAACCCTTTGTGACAGAAACTGCTTGTTGTGTCTTGAAAATGATCAAGGTCTGTTTATAAACAGAGAAAACAAAGTAAAACCATCTAAACTATTTCTATAGATACCAACCTTAAATTGCAAATATTTTTCATTAAATTTTATATTGAGATCTTTCATACAATTATTTCAACAATTAAAAAAATATATTTTATGTTAATAAGTAAAACACTTCAAATATTTCTTCTGTATGTGGCAAAAATCTCAATAAGGTCCTATGCCACCTCCTATATTCCCATTTCTCTGATACCTTCCCAGAGGGTTGGTGTCAGAAGTCCAAACCCACATGTCTATTGTGAAGGAGTAGAAGATGCATCCAAAAAAAGTCTCACTCCACTAATCAGTTTACTGGAACTTACATAATCTATAATGATCTCTTCTTCTTTGTCCTCTCCTCTCAAGCGCCGAATTAGCATCTGTATGAATTCCTCAAATTTGGTAGCCATGTAGACATCTTCGTTCTGTAGTTGCAATCCATCACATTTGAGCTTCACTTCTTCAACCAGTCTGAAACAAGCATTTCGATTCTCACACCGCATCACTGAACATACAATTAACCCCTTAATGACAAAGCCCGTACGTGTACGGGCTCAAAATGCATTGTTTTTAATGGCTTTGTTTTTAATGGCCCATTGTCCTTAAGGGGTTGAAGTAGAGTTTCTGGAGGAGTATTTTTTGGCGTTGTGCTACATAAGTAACTAGTTACATGGACTGGTTATCTTCTAAAGTATAGATTTGATTCCTTGTATCCATTATATTACTTTGTCTGTTTATTGGATACTGCCATAAAATGCTTTCATGTATTATATGTTTCTATTCCCTCTGGCCCTACCCCCATTATTATGTTGTGTGGCAAAGCTAGAGAGGCTCTGTATGTCAGTAGCAGGTTGGAGCGCTCTCTATTCCCAGCATGAAAGGGTTAACAGATGGAAGTCAGCCCTTCAGGTGAATTCAGTTAACCTGTACTGTAATGTTTTAAGGTCAGCCTTTGGAGGCTTTAACTGTCTGGCAACCGGCATAGGGGTGGTTAAGCCTGAGGCCCTAAGACGCTAAGGAAAAGGTACTGTTTAAAATGCTTGTATGTTTAACTTGCTGTGGACAGTTGGTTAGTTAGGGAATATTTTGTGTAGATAGTTTTCAAGATGGAGTAGGGTTTGTTTTGTTTATTTATCACTGTGAAACACAGCACTGTGTACCTTAACCCCTTCAATCCCAGGGCTTTTTGGTACCTCAAGTCCCGGAGCAATTTTGCCATTTTTGACGCAGTGACGCAACCCGGAAGGGAATGCCCAATCGCGTGAAAAATTTTAGTTTTCCAGTGTTCATGCAGGAAGCTGTTACATCAGATCGGGGAGCAGAAAGCCGGTGATGCTGGCTTCTGCTGTCAGGGGGGAATCCAGGCTGTCGTTTGACAGTGCAGGATGGCAGGGATGTCTCCCTGTCGCTGCAAGAAGGGCAGGACGTACTGGTACGTCCATATGGGATTCTTGGGATGTGTTTTTTGGCCGTACCGGTACGTCCATAGGAAACTGAAGGGGTTAAAGAAAAGCCACAATAAACTACGTTATACTTTTATTCTGACATTTGTATTTGGAGTTTCTTGTCAGGAACTGGGCCACGCTGCCACAGTAAATACTGTGTAAAAGTTGCAAGCTCTTGTATCAATCTCAGACTTTTTACAAGCAGGACTCACCTCACAACATCCATGGAAGCTGCTCCAGCTTTGAAGAAGTCAGTAGAGTCTTCAACCTCAGAGACATTTGTAAGGATCCGTGCCCACACAGCCTGTCACGTGAAGAAAAAGAGTAGGGTGATCATATATCCCAGACTTTCCAAAGAACTTAATTTTGGGACCTCACTCATGGTCCAAAAACTTGGAGGACGTCAGGAACATTTTGAGTTGAACATATGGGTGTGGGGATAAACTGCATTTCAAACTCACTATTCAGAGAGAGAGAGGTCTTTCTAACCGGAACTCTACTCTGCCTTTTATTAACATTATTTAATGAACGTTCCACAAACCCATCCTAGGTTTTTTTTAGGTTTAATTTGCTTTGGAACAGCAACATCTTTATCAACCCAGAAAAGATAACCAAAGACCAACCTTGAAGAAGAAGACCTTTCAGAAACTATCAATCATTCAGTGCCCTCTCACCCGTATTTCTTTAGAAAGAGCCTGTTCCTCATCTGTGAGCTGCAGGGTGGTACTGTCAGATGATTTGAAGTACTGAGAGGCCGGGATCATCTTTCCATCTTCAAACTGGATATTTTTCACTGTGAGCTTTGGAACATCAAATAAATATCATAACTAATTGTACTTAATTTATATCGCCTTCCCATAAAAAAAAAAAAATAGTTTTGCCATAAACTTACGTTTCCCAACCTTGCTTTAGAAGGTATAATATGTGTGAAACTCAACTTCACGTGGAAGGACAGACAGACTGTGAGACAATTAACGTGCCGTATTCTGAAGAACACAATTCACTAAACAAACCACTCACCGTTTTGCCATCATTTCCAAAGAGTACGAGCCCACTTTTAGCGACCAGAGCAGGCTTAGATGGACCAGGAATATCTAGTGGAGCTCCTTCTGGAACTAAGCCGTTATTTGTATAAGTGGAACCAAAAAATGTCACGTTCTGTACAAAGGATGGAGTAAAAAGACTTATTAACTATTATTAACTGTAATAGTGCAAATATGTTGCATGAAAACACAGAAAATGTGCATAAAAAGCATTATAAAAAGAAAGGTGGCATTTGCAAAATTTAAAAAGACAACTTTTGATTCATGTACAACTTATTCATACAAGCCGTACAGTAGAAATCAGATATAAAAAGATTATTCCAAAAATATGAAACCCTTGAATTGGGGCAATTAATTTCTTTTGCTTTTTAACATGCATACATCAATCTCTCTAGAAATGTGTCAACAAGGACAACATTTTCATTAAAAGACAGCACTGGACATGATCAAAAACAGACAGATACTGACCATCCCATCAATCTCTGTCCAAGCTCCAGGCACTTTGTCATTCCCTCTGATAAAATTGTGTATTTCTTCCGCCGATTGATCCCAATTAATCTGCTCATAAAGAAAAAATAGCACAACCAAAACAAAAAAAAAAGCTGATTCAACACAAATAAGTACCGTACGTGCATCTTTCCATGTGAAACGAGGAGTGGGTTCTGCATTGGGGTAGTGGGCCTGGGTAGGTTTTTGGAGTGACCTAGAACCAGGTACATGGGCTGCCACTTTGACCATAAATAGGGTACCTATATCTCCTTCAACACCAGAAATTAAAAATGTATACAAAACAACTGTGACATGTCTTGTGAAAGGAGAGGATTAATTATGAGTGTTCCAAAGTTCACCTTGGCATTCTCTTTCTTCTGGATTGGGTCATAGGTGGCTCCTTCCTTGGGCTGAGGGATTTTTGGAGCGGTACCTTGGGCAATGAGCTTTACAGCCTCCACCTAGAATTAACACAAATAAACATTTTATGTGACGGACTCTATGGGTATTCATATAGGGCATTGTATGACCTATGAAAAGAAGACACCATGGGAATAGTATTTGAGACCTTTCCAGAAAGAGAGCTGTGGATCATGTGACTCCTTTACTTACAGGTTCCATGTACATCTCATCTTGTTGTATAAATAGATAATAATATTAAAATATTCCTCAGGCAAGTATATTGTAGTAACTTTCATGTATTGGTGTATTTCATAATATGTTTATATGATTAGCTAGGCTTGAGTGTCTCTCTAGCTCTGATAATGTGTCTCCAGCTCTGTGAGTTGTACATTATTTCATAGACAGTTAGCAGTCTTAGTATAAAGAGGTCAACCTGCCTATATACAAAGTGATTGTTACAATTACATGACTAATGTTACTATTGTACATAAAGTACAACGCCCACATATCTAAAGTTCTTCAGAAGAAGATGAGAAGGAATGGGAGGTTGTCTACAGCTATTTTATGTATTTATTTATTGTAGTAATGAAAATCTGAAAACTCACCATGCCTTTCACACCCTCGGGAAAGAGGAATCTGTTGTACAAAGAGTTGACAGTGTCGTCAGGAAGGACTTCACACTCCCTCTGTAGTAGAATGTCCCCAGTGTCCAATCCATCATCAGCCCAGAATATGGTGAAGCCCCCAATCTTGTCCCCTTGTATCAGAGTCCTGAAAGTCATATCGTTTTATAGAAAGAAAAACAAGCACAAATTGATCTTGATTTTTTTGGCTATCCCATTTGGATGTTCTTTGGTCGCTTGTGTTAGGAGACCTCCATTAATTTTCAGTAACACAACAGTACCACTTACCAGTTAATTGCTGAAGCTCCTCTGTGCCGTGGTAGGATGGAAGGATGATAGATGATGGAACCATGTTTGGGCCAATCAATAACTTCCATTGGAATGAACTGGGAGCAAAATGGAAGCACGTTCAACTCTGCATTTAATGCCTTGTATGTTTCCACCACTTCGGGGATAGCCTGACCCTTTACCCTCCAGCGAGTGAACTTAAACACAGGAACTCCATCCTTCTCTGCTTCTATAGCTGTTAAAAGTAAATCAGGGTTGAATGAGACTATAGTTATTTGATCTGAGACAAAAAAGCATGATGATCTCGAAATATTCAGGTTCTTACTCTTCCAGCTATTACTGGAAAAGCCACTTGCTTTCTCACAGATTGAAAAAGTCATCAGTGATGTCATACCACCAGAATTTTGTTTCACAAGAGGATGTCTACTGAACCCTATGACAAGCAGAGGCTACCATTAATCTTGGCCTATGTATCCACGTGTCTGTTTCTGAGAGTTCTAAATTCAATTTGGTGAAAACATGTCCTTAAATCACAACGAAAGTATGCAAGTTCAATAATAAAACCCACCCAGGGGATCTGGTTTGCCATTTTTATCAGGTATGGTGAACACGCCAACCACCTGGTGTCCCTCCTTCAGAAGCTCCTTGTAAACTTCTCTGCCAAACAGACTCTGTCCAATCACTGCTATTTTCATGTTTCTCCCGCTGGTAGGACCTAAACTATGCAAGGAAAAAATACACATATTACACATGGTGGTCTTAATGTTAGGAGTAATTAAAACATATCTGGAGTAGAATACGCATTATAGAAAGAAAAAAGGTATTGGTAGAATTAGAAAACCTTTGCGCTCACTATAATATAGTAATGAACCTCTGTCTGTGCGTGAAACTGAACATAATTATACAGAATGCCCACAACCTTTCCATGAGCGTCCCTTTAATGTTGATTTATGACGGACTAATGAAGACGCCCTAAAAGAGTTATTTGCTAAGATACTGGAATTCCAACATTTACGATATCTACGTAGCGAGCAGTAAATGTTGGGAGTGCTGTCCACTTTTCCACTGGTGACTGGGACACTGGTAGAATAATAATATACCTATTAAATATCCCTCTTTAGGAGAAATTTTCTCTCTTTGAAGCCCAAATCCCTGTGAACATTTTTCCTCCCTCTTTTCTAGGAGCTCGGAATCTTTTGCCGGGTATGAGGGTATCGCAGGGTTCTACAGCCCTAAAAGCCCCCATAATGTGCATAGAAACAGCAGGAAATGTATTTATAAATTAAATTGTGTGAATAAAATCCATTCTTCTTCTTCTAAAAGATATTACCTTTGATACATAAATAACAATCGATAAAGACCTGCCTCCTAGCCAAGCCTCCCAACACACCCCTAACCATGACCATTCAAAATGTTGAGAAATAAGCAAATATGATAACTTTGTATTATATATTAATTTGGAAAGCTGAACTAAATTATAGTAAAATACACTTTTAATGCAGTATACCGGTCGAGCCCTAACATCTAAATCTGAAATGTACCAGCTTCAATGACTAATAGAAAATACACGTCTTATCGACCCTGATCTCATGTTCACGCTGATAACCTGCACTGCATTGGTAAATATAAAAATAGAAAATACAATAAAATATTATAGAACTTTGAAAAATCTCAATTCAAACAAGTATTTTTCTATGCAGTTTGTCGCTGCAAGTGATATGGCAACGTTCCTGGAAAATAAAGTAACAAAGTTTCCAATTTTCCATTACCAGATCTGATTAAAAGGCATTTTAGGGGGGTAAAAAAAGGGAGATAAAATGATTACGTCTGGATTTAGTACTCACCTGGATAGGAGGTGAGCTCTCCGGTGTGCAGGGCACTGAATCCCTGAGTGTAAAGGGTAATTAGAGTTATTCTTTGTAATGCCGGAGGTGGGTGAGGCAGGCAGGAGGAGTCACAGGGGGTAAAAATGCCAGATTTCAATCTACTTGGCTGGTATGTAAGCAGAAGGTATAGGGTTAATTTACTGATTTATTGTAGCACCTAAAGCGTGCAATAAGCTGCAAAACAAAACTACCTTGACTTGTCTGTAATTCCTGTACATTGATAAACATGCTTGTATTTTCTGCTGATATCATCCCTGTTCTACCAAAAGACTGATAAAAAAAGCTCCTTAGTCTTAAAGGGAAACTGTCACCTTCGCAGATTTTAGCATTAGGGTGATGCACTGGCTCCTTTAACTCGGGGGGGTTATAAGAAACATATGGCACTCACATTATATGTTTTTTTATAAGTATCTTATTGGGTAATTGTTTTGAACATATTTGAACGGTGGCAAAATTAGCATATTTTATCAATGTTCCCTCCCTTCTCAGCACTCCGCGCTTACAAAGGATGTCTGAGCCAATCAACAACAATCAGCAATTTAACAACAGAAAAGAGATAATTTAATGGGTAGACAGGACATAACAAGTAGTAAATAATATAACAATTTCGACTTACAGAAACAAGAGGTGAGGAGGGCCCTGCTCAAACTATCTTAGAATGTAGAAGGAGTTGGGGTGCATTACACAAGAGGTGCCACTGATAGGGATAGACCAGCCACGCTAGCATTGTCCGAAGGCAGGTGAGGGACTAGGAAGTTTGAGCTAAAGGAATGTGGGAGGACGGGCAATAGGGCGTAATTTCATAGGTCTCCTTAAAAAAGTGGGTCTTGAGGGGGGACAGGTGGGAAAGAAGGATAGTCCGGAGGAGGGCATTCCTGAGGATAGGGGCAGCTCTTGAGAAATCTTGCAAGCGTCCATGAGAGGTAGAGATCACAGGAGAGGACAAACAGAGATCATCGGATGAGCGGAGAGACCGGTTCGGAGTGTATTTAGAGATGAGTGAGGAGATGTAAGTAAGGGAACCGCTATAAACAGCTTTGAAAGTTAGAGTGAGGATTTTGAAATGAATCCGGAAGCCCACGGACAGCCAGTGAGGAGACTGACAGAGGGGAGAGGTGATGTGATGGGTAAAGTGATGGGTGAGATAAGTCTGGCAGCAGCATTCATAGAGGATTGTAGAGGGGCAAGATGGGTATGAGGGAGACCGGCTAAGGCTGGGGTACAATAGTCCATCGGGAGATATTGAGGGCATGAACAAGAGCCTTAGTGGTATTTTGTGTTAGGAAGGGACGGATGTGGGCAATGTTTTTTAAGATGGAGACAGCTGATTTTTGAGACAAACTGGATGTGGGGGGTGAATGAGAGGTTGGAGTCAAGGATGACACAGAGGCAGCGAGCGCGGGGAGATGGTTGGCATTAAGGGAGACTAATGAGGGAATGTTAGCATTGGATGGAGGGGAGATAAGATGTTCGGTTTTGGAGAGTTGTAGGAATCGTGGAGACATCCAGTTAGAGACAGATGCAAGGCAGTTAGTTACACGATCTAAGACAGAGGGAGAGAGATCAGGAGAGGACAGGGAGATCTGGGTGTCATCGGCATACAGGTGGTATTGAAAGTCAGAGTTTGAGATTAGTTTGCCAAGTGACCTCACGTTATAAACTCATGCCAGTTTTGCAAAAAATCTATGAGCTCTACAAAAGCACTCAGAACCCAGCACATCGAGGGACGTTGTTATAAGACCACCGGCTATAATAATATCACAGGTTTAAATGACACAAGACCCCGTGGAGTTAAAACGTTGGGCTGTGGACATACATTGTATATTAAATATTTGCTTCCAAATTGACACGAGAACCCTCAAGGTTTGCCAATGATTATCAAAAGGTTTACTGTAGGGCAAAGGGGCAGATTGTCAGGCTGGAGTTAACTCCTTCATATTCTAATGTCTTTGTTAAAACTGAACTCACTGCTTAAATAAAGGTGACAATTCAAAATAACTTCAGCTCATGATGGAAGAAGCATATTGGGTGCCACCATTAGCAAGTCACTACTAGAATCTTTGTGATTGACTATTAGAGGAGTAACATTTTTGCCAACTCACTTAGGAAGCTCTCAGATATTTCCATAGATCATATTAGATTTTGTTTTCTTAGGTGCTGAAAAGATATTTTTGGGCTCAGACTGCCCTAATTTGATACCCCAGTTAGGGCCAAATGGAAAAGTGTTACAATGATAATGTGAAAGTTTTACAATGATAATATAGTCATCTGCGCCATATCTGGATTTAGCCCAACCGGTTTGGCAGTGCAGTTTTAATACAGCAGTTACTTATTGACAGGTGTAGTGAGAGCCACGAGGTCATCCCTCGCCTTATCTACAGTCAATGTTTCCCTTGCCGTACACGCTGGTGGGTATTACCGAGCAGCGCACAGCTATTCAAGGACCTTCTATGTATGAAGACTGAAAGTTCACACTGTAAGCCTGCGGCTCTGGTTTCGTTCCATCTGAATAATTCACGTTTACAGCTTTCTAAGACCGCTGCGTTTTAGTTTTTCATTTTTTGTGATTCATTCTTTCTTAGAATGAAACACAGCATTAGAAACATCATTCCTAGTGCTATTGCATGTCCAAGTACTTTCCAGAAATAATTATTAAATCATGTCATATTTTGCTGGGAACTCTTAATTGTCATGTGACACAAAAGAAGGTGCAGATAGGTTGTTTCAAATAATCTTGTAAGGATTATTGGCTTAACTAGCGTGTATGCAATTAATGATTTGTCTAACTTGAAAACACCACCTTTAAGACCTTTACCAAAATGCCCTGTATTGGCCCATAGTTGGTGATCAAAAAGTACCCCTTGAAGCTCTGTACTTTTGACTCCCAAGGCCCAGACTGGCCATTTGGCACAATGGGAAAATCCCTAGTGGGCCACTGGGCAACATTGCTCTAAATGCACATGACCTGCCCCTCCAGGGGCAGATAGGGTTCTCCCAGTGTGCGACCCCCGGCTGGATATGTCCGGCCAACGCTACGTTGGCGTTAAAACGTAACATGTGGCCTGTCATATCCAGCCGTCATTTGGCATCTGCAGTCTTTAAAGTGCCGCTTTGTCATTCTCAGTCCCACCCTGTACACTGCCAGCTCTGTCTTTGGTCTAGGGGCAAATTGGGCTGGAATGGAGGTATTTCAACAGAAGCTGCCACATTGAAGCAGCAATCGTGCTTCATATAGAAGCAACATAGTTACTGGGCTGTGACACCACATGCTGGTTAAAAAGGAATACAACAACAATTGTAACGGAGCCGTTCTAACTCTTTGCACAGCCCATTCAACGTCGCAGAGTGTTTGCCGGGAATACCACCGCGTTCTACAGCCCTACAGTAATGTCTAGAGAAGGGTCAGAAAGTTGGTTTAGATAAATTAAAACTGCCGGTATATCAATGTAGATTTTGCCTTAGTCATGTAAAAAGAGTAATATCTATCCAACTCCCACTACATCCATCCACCAAGCGTCTCTCTTTGGCCATTTGAAAGGCTATGAGATATCTGCATACCTGGGAACTTTCTAATTCAGTGGACTAAAAAATTAACCGTTTAGTAGTCCATTGTGGACATTGTGTTAATGCGTTAGGCAAATGGCTCTGATGCCAGTCCTCATGGAAACCTTGGCTTGTCATTATTTAAAGATACACTTAATTTGGGTCACCTGGATTCAAGTAGGAATACTCTCCGGGCTTGGCCAGGAGAAGCACCATTTCTCCAGTTCTCCTCGTCAACACCCAAAACCTCCAGGTCGTGGGAGCGGGGTCTTCAGATGCCCCACTCCCTGCCCATATTCCCCTTTAAATGGGGTTTTTTTCCCACAATGTCTGCAGGAACACAGACTGACATCAGCGGGTAATGCCCCCGACGTCAGTGGGCATTTCTAGCCGTGTCCCGCAAGGGAAGACTTCGGGTAGCCGGAGCCCAGATGTTCCCAAAACACCAATCAGGAGTCTTAGATATGATCCTGGCAGTGTAGATAGGAAGGCCTCAGCTCCAGACTGTGTGACCCTGAGATTTTACCACTTCACCCTGAGATTGGGGCAAAAACCCTGAAACTCAGGGTCACACCCTGAGAGTTCCTGGCTATGGATATTAATGGGTTAACCCGGTCCAAAGGAACCAGCTGCTCTCAAATTAAGGCAGCTGAGGGCAGGTTTGAAGGAGACACTCATTTTCCTAGTTAGTGTAGACCTTTTGTAAGGCACGGCTGCAGCATGAGTACAGCTTGGTTGTATCGGTAAGGCCCCTGCTGCTATTTTTGTGGAGTTTTTGATTTTAAGTCATTGTTTTACTGTTGATCAGGTTATTGCGCCGGTGTATTAGTAATCAGGGAGAAACTGTTACAAAGCCTCAAAGAAATAGCCGTTCAGTGTGTTTGTCTCTGCTGTAGAACCAGGATATACTAGAAGGAGCCACATCGTACTGAATGCCCCTATGTTCTTATGTAGATTATGTATATCTGTCCTAGGATTATCATATATGAGTCTCTTTTGCTGGATTATCTGATGCCGTATGTTGTGGTGTGCGGCATTTCCCAAACATCTCCATACTTCTGGCTTTAACATCGAGGCTGCTCGCCGGATAAGTTTGCTGGGACGTTGGTTGACTTTCCACCTGGTCGGACAGTTCTTGGAAACCCCATGCGGCGTACTTAGAACTGTACACGGGGACGTGCAAAGTGTTTGTTGAAGGACGCAGGTACTTTTACAAGGCTTCTGGAACCATAAGGTGTCTAGGAGGCGCTTACTGAGTTCTGTCCACCCCAAAGTCTATTGCTACCTACCCGTGAGTGTCTTCCAATAAATAAAATACGTTGGGATTATTTTTAACACTTGAACATTAAAATCAATGCAATGATAATTCAATTTTGTCCAGTAGAGGGCAGTAATGTAGCACACATTAGATCAGATTTACTCTCCCCCCCCCCCCCCCCCCCTTTTATTGCCTGGATTCTATGTTCTACAGGTGCTGGCATTGGCATTAACCCCTTTGAGTGCCACATGGTTTTAAAACATATTGGGGAGGGTTGTATGTCAAGATGTCACATTTACAAAAATGGTAAAAAGTGTCACTATTGTGAGGTCTCTGCAATTTCTTAAGCACTTTGTGGCTGATTTGCCTTGTTTGCATCGCATGCACTAAAATCTGTGTCTGATAATGAAAAGGACGCAAACGCGTGTCTTGTATAAGATGACACTTACTATTTAGAAATAGTCTGCATTTTTTTTTTTTGCTTTAAAAGAACCCTAATTAAATTAACCCCTGCACGCTAAATGGTAGTAAAACACCCATTTCTAGAGAGGCTGTTTGTTTTGTATTCTACATATCTGTTTATATCATATTCTGATTATCTCTATCTTTACATACCCCTCACTAATTTCTAATGGGCTAAAAGCTCTAGATGCAATACATTGTCACCAACTGGTTAAAAATATTAACATTGTAGGAGAATTCCGTTGCGTATATGCACCGTAAACAGATTCCCATATAAATCCAGAATTTACAGCTTCTATGTGTTACGGTTTCTGCATGCTGTGATAACGCCTACAAACACTTAAACCGAAAGGGGGAACATTGCGTCAACGGTTGTACCTGTTAATAGTTCTGAGATTTATTTTACTTTGTGTTGATAAAATATAATTTGTGTCTTCAAGTTATTGTGTTTGTTGCTTAAACGCTTTTTATGGGTTAATTGAAATGTATTCAGAACCAAGGATAGGGAACTCTTTGCAAGGCTGCCAGGGCATGATGGGATTTGTAATCCAGAGGAATTGGAGTGCAGAGGGTTGCCAGTTCAGCGTTGGCCAGTTGTGTCCCCCCCCCCCAATATATGTAATATGGTCATTTAATACGATGCCGGCTGAACTATTTCCCCAAGCTTTTCTTCGCTTGCGTCTGTCGTTGTCGGTGATTGTCTGACTGTTACGTTTTGTTATCAGCTGCCTGTTCTGTTAATCTGAGGATGTAAGGCATGCTGGGTCATGCTTCCAGGATTATTTTGGGAGACCCTCTCCAGATTAGCGTGAGAGGACACCAGGTTCCAGAACATTTCTAGGAATTGGACGGACTAACTGGTGCTGGTCACCTGGCTGAAATGGTTCCAGTGCCAACAAAATAAAACGATGTCTCATGTTTACCGGTTCACGAGGATGCAAACTGGTGTCACAACGGCCAAGTAAAAAATAATCCTTCAACCTTCTATTAAAGGGGCAGTATGGGCATTTCCCTCTCATTAGAGACGTTTCTGCCCCCTTTCCGTCTTCATACTGTTTGTATAAGGAACAAGGGGCTAAAACCTGTTCGCTTACGTTGGCTTCCTTGTAACCGTACCATAAGCACATGGTACGTGTGGCCCTTGGGCTGTCCTGTGAACCCTGCCATTAGGTACAATGCCTGGGGTTGTGTACCAAATTCTACCCCTTGGGGAATCATGATGCCAGGGGGTAAGTGGAACTTAGGAGGTAGTTATGCTAACCGGCAGTGCTAATGTATGTAATTGGGACCACCAGTTTGTGGCCGTGAGTCCCACTGCCCCGCCGAGCTCCGCTTCTGTCCCAAAAAGCAAGACAGAGGTAGAGCTCGGTGAGACAGCGTGGCAAAATCTAGTCTGTCCTGTGTAAAGCGGGACAGTTGGGAGGTATGGGGTTGCCTACTTGTTAATGAAACCAAGTGAATAAACCATATAAGATCAGATGTCTAAGTAACCATTTAAACGCCAGTTGGTTCCTTCTGTCAAAGACGCAGTAAAACAACTATCATTCATATCACCGATCGTGGGATTTAAACGTCTGCATCTTAAAAATTTATTTTAAATGCCCTGGTGCTCCTTTTAGATTAATCGTGATAAACATTTTAACTCCTTGACTGCCAGGAGCTTTGATACATTCCTTGTATTCAAACTGCAAAGTACATGATGCGGTCCCGTTAACAGGCGTTTGTTGAGAGTCACAGCTACACAGAGGATAACATAATACTTAAAATAATATTTCTCAGATTTTGTTTCTCAAAGATATTAATGAGGTCCTACAAAAAAAAAAGGATACAAGAGGAAAGAACACAATGAAACGTATCCCAAAACCCTGTAACGTGTGGCATGTTTGTGATAAATAAAGCAATTTTGCTGCTCAAGCATCCTTCAACAGCACTTCTATCTTATCGCTCACAAAAACTTTATAAAAGTTAAATGGGCTTTCCGATAGGGGTACTATTTGGAACCTGCGGCATAAATATGGTGACCCTGTGACAATTTAGTGTGTGTATATGATATATATATATATATGTGTGTACATTTTATTTAAATGACAATAGATCTGTCCACCCCTGCTGGTCTCAATGATCTATAAATTGAATTGTAGAACTTTGTGTATTTATATATTCAGTTGCCTAGGCCTGGCTAACCCCTACCCCTCCCTACACACCCTCACCTAAGATAACTTTTCCAGGGGTTTTGTCCCACGACGCAGGCCTCTTCTCCAGCAGCGTGTAGGTCCCCGGCTACGGGATCAGCGTCCGCAGCTGCATCCACCGAGGTTTTGCCGCACAACAACATCTCCGCGGCCTGCTGGGCATCTTCGGGTTCCAGCTGTTCTGCAGCTGTCTGCGGGCCTCTTGGTTACATTCTCTGAGCAGCTTTATGGGCAATTAAAGTAAAAGGCAACAAGAAAAGCAACTTAACCCTCGAGCAAATCGACAAAATAATATAAAAAGAGAGAAAAAAATCTCTAAGGATCTGAACGAGACTGATGAGAGCCATCTGGATTTTTTTAATCTTTTTAAGAAATTGTAACAAAAAAATAAATCTATAGAATGTTCTGTAATTGAATCTTCAAATAAATATCTGATAAACCCTGCCGGAGCTGATCTGCTGTATGTGACGCAAGAATTAGACGGATGTTGTATGACCTTCAATGCCTGTTGGGGTCAATGAGACCCGAGCGTGAGGGACGGTGGGTCAACGGTGAAGCATATGGAAGAAGAGCATTGAAGGCGTAGAACGATGACGTAGTTTGGACCTGGTGCCTACTCAACAAATCCAACTTAATCCAAGATATTTTATGATTATGCACAATGGATGTACGATAGAGATAATTGCTATAAAAGATCTACTTATAATAACGTGAAATACAAAATAGCGGTACTTATTTTATCAAATACACTCGGAGACCTAATTGCAATGTTAGCTCAATATATCAAAAAGTGGATTAAAGCCATAGCAAGAGGCGCATGTTCCTCTTCATTCAATTCACAGGTTCTCATCATTCTTGTTTGTTATTAGTGGTTGAATTTAGCAGATAAAAACCTTATAATGCCTCTTTATTGTGTTTTCTGTCAGAACGTGCCACGGGGTGCATGATAGAGGAAATAGAAGCACGCGAGACGATGTCGCTGCTCAACATCCGCGTCAAGAACTGCGAAAAAAGGTAAGGTAACATAAAATAGGACCATCACGCTGGCGAGAGGGCCATTATCCTCAATGTAATTTATTGATTTGTCTTCCAACGCACATCAACACAAGCATTAAAATAAAGGACCAGGAGGCGGCCATTTTGAAAATCCAACAGATATGCCGGTGTCGCTTTTAACGTTTAGTGTGAGGTTATGTGATACATTTGTTTGGAATCCATCGCTTTCTTGCTTTGTTGTGTACATTTTCTTGCCTCAAATCAGAGCGTATAATCCGGCCCATTGCCTAAATAACATGGGTTTATTATTTTTTGTCTGGCGTTTCAATAGCATCCAATTTTTCTTCTTAAACGATGGGGAACAAAAAGGAATATGGAAGGTTCCAGCTCGAGGGGAAAGTCACTGAGGTCCCCGATGTTCTTAGAGACGTTCTCCTAAAATCCATGCTCGTTCCAACTTCCATGTACTGCCTGGTCGGTGGGACGCCGTCACAAGAGTACATGGTGTTCAGTTCTACCGGTCTCGCGCGAGGAATACATGTTATGCTGAGCCTCTTTGACGTCTGCTTATGTTCAGGAACAGAGGGGTCCCAGTTACAGGTTTTGCACTGCGATCCATCAATTTGTGGTCATGCCCTTGGAATCAGAGTGTGCTTATTTAATAATTTGCTAGGCCATTGGATTCTAAGAATGTGAAACACAAGTATGTTTACTTTTGAGAAACATGATTCTATATTCCAGTTATTAAGACTCGACGGAGGTTACTCTGTGCAGCATTCTGCATGAGAAATCTGTAAGATCTGTAAACTCAAGCTTCTTGTGGATAGACCGTATTTGATGTCCGGTATTTAGGGTGATGAGAGTTGTATTCCATATCATATTTTGAGATGCTGCCTTCTCATCGATGTAGTTTGTAACCTATGTTGCGCCGGAGGCTGTCAGTCATCCATCCTATTGTGTTTTAACGCAGCGGCTTTTATATTATAAAAGTAACACAATGTGGGGTTATGTGTAGAATGTGACTGTAATTCAAGGCTGAAAACAGGCTTTATCACCATAGCAACTGATGGAATTTTCCTGCCGATTCAAACTGCACAAGATTCAATCTTTGTACTATATATATATATATATATATATATATATATATATCCCTGCACACAATAAAGGAATAATGATCGGAGTTTTGTTGAGTTTATAATTCTCATAGTATTCTCTATGTATTTGGCATCTTGGAAAATGATTTATCCGTTCAACAGATTATAGACCCAATGGCCAGCCATTAATCAGACAAAACAATGTTACAATACTTAGTTACAGAACATACTTGGGTTTTGGAAAGACTGGGGCATGGAATGTCCTGGCCTCCTGTCCCTGTCCTTATGTCTCACAAGTGTCCCTCTTTTGAAGGTCCCTCTTTGGGACTCAAATCTGTGTCCTTTTATTTATTTTTATTTTTTTTCCTCTAGGAGCTTGGAATTTGTGCTGTGTATGAGGGTATAACGTATATAGAAACAGCAGGGAAACTTAAAACGTGTAAATAAATTCTTTCCTAAGTACTCAGTAAAACGTCATACATGAGACATGGTGGGCCTCATTGACCACATCAAGTGTTACGCAAGAGTTCTTAGTGGTCGATGTTAGCTTGGTGATCTAACGAGTTACCCAACACCTTCTCAGTGTTAGTCTGTATAACCCATTGTTCTTTTTTTAAACCTCTTGCTCAGGTCTGTATATAGATGTAAAAAGTCTTGGTGAAGCCCTTTATCCAAGCCGAGTATCTCTTTTCGGCGGTTTCAAGCGTTTAGAGGAAAGGTGTGTCTGTCCTCTTAGCTGAGGAGATGCCGACTGCGAGGATGTGTACCAGCTGTGTTTGTTCATTATCTTCTGTTTTCAATCGGTTTCTTTGGATGGAATCTTGCCGAGTCCAATCACGAAAACACAAAATCAAATCTTTACTAACTCCCCGTCCACATGGGGCCTTAGTCTATTAAGGCATTATGAGGAACCACCATCCATAATGGATTGGGGACACTAGCCGTGGTCAAACTCTAAAATCCCTGCCTCCTACCTAGGAGACAGGAGGTTTTTTTTGTTTTTTTTTAGTAAATAAAAAAAAAAAAAAATACAAAAAAGAAACTTATACATAAAAGAAACAAAATAAAAGTAATGAAAAAGGTACTCTATCAATGTAAACCATAACTAAAAAGTAATGTACGATAATGAATAAAGAATGTTGAATCTTAACTATTTACATTAATAATAATAATAAAAAACAAAACATGTAGTATAAGAAAAGCCGAGAATTTCTCCTGCAGACCACTGCTGTCCGAAATGCTTTGCGGCCTGTTAGACAGCCCTGATTTAGTACGTGTTACTTTTCTCAGAAGGTTGGTGATCGCTGTGCTATGTCCTCTTGACTTGGACGGTAAGGTAGGGTACATCCACGGAACATTGTGTCCTGTTTGGAACGATCTCGCTCTTAGTGTCGGAGGGTCTTGTTAGCAAAGTCAACGCCTGAGCCAAGAACGCCAGTGACCGTGTCCTCGTTATATATTTATGGCATGAGCCATAAATATATAAATAAGCACACTTTCTATTGTGGTATCTTCATCGAAATAATCACCAACAGGAATGTCCAGCTCTGCTAGCTTCTTGCACCCTTGACTGTGGGGTCTTTTAGTAAGGGGGCTTTCATAGGAAAAAAAATTCCTCTCCTAGTCACAGGAAAAAGCAATGTGCCAAACACAAGACAGAAGGTAATTGTCCCCAGCCCATGTGGTCAGGGATGGATACCCACCACGGGGACAAAAACAACTGCCTCCCGCGCACTGAATATTTTTAAAATTAAAATAAAATTTATTTGTAGGTGAAAAGTGGGTAGAACCTGTGCAAAAATGATAGGTTATAAGGAGTACAGATGGGTTACTAATTACTGATTGCAAACAAGGAAGTCCCAGATCCGTGGCATTGGTGAAGTCAACAAAGTATCCCCATCGAGCCAAGCCACGTTGGTCAATATCGATGCCCAGTAGTATCGGTCCATTTGTGTAGGAAGAAGTAGAATAGGATCTGGCACCAACAACCCCCCCCCCACACACTTCCAGAAGCCTACAAAGAAGTATTTTCAATAAGTTTCCTACTCCTAATAAAAATGTTAATGGTTTCACACATGATGTACGACATGGTTAAGCCACATTAGGAGGTTTCAGCACATATTTGAACTTATAGATTTGTAAAGAGGCGAATGATTCTTGTTCCAAACACTTAAAATGGATGGGATTTTATTTCTGGGGTGATATAAATATCCTATATTTATGTTAGATTTCCCCTTCATTGCTGCTATTTTGTCCATGCTTCTATATTGTGGTCTTCAACAGACCACAATGTTGACCAACTCTTGGCCACAAAGGATTCTGGGAAAGGACTCTAATGAATAGACGGAGTGTGCAATGCATGGATTTAAAAAGCTTAATCTGTTGCGGTTAACGTTTAAAAAGTTACTTTTTTTGGAGATTTGAACCAATCTCCCAAGGGGGGGGGTGGGGGGGTTACTGGCCTGTCTTTAATAAAATGTCTTCTGCTTGAAACTAAATCCTCGTATTGAAAGACAGCTTGCACACCATAAGTGAGCCCAATGAATATAGTCAGTGAGCTGCCTTATTGCAGGAAACACTGAATAAATGTGTTTATCAGGCAGGTTACAGCGTGAAAAGTAGCCGAAAAAAAAATATATAATTTTAAAAATATTTTTATTTTTCTGAAGGGGCAGTAAATGAAAATCCGTAAACCTGCCTGAGATTTTTGCCAGCACCTGTTCTGCGTCATGTTTATTTCTTATGTCTGATAAATAACTTATAAACCCAAATACTCTGAATTCCGCCCCGGTTTTGCATTGGGGACTGCTGCCCCCCTGGACGTATTGGGTGGTTATTCCTCTCTATTTAAGTTATCTGCCCTATTAACCTCAAAACAAGAAATTGTTTAGATGATGATCTTGGCTTCCGTGAGATGAAATGTTAGACTAAATAACTATTAAAATGACCAAAAAAACACAGAAAATGAGGCTAATGTCCAGAAATAAGCTTTTTGCAAATATGTATAATTTGTATAAAGGGTTGACGGTTATAAACTCCACAAATAAATCCTCTAATTACTCAAGACGGGGTATACCCTGTACTAAATATAGAACACATTTATTGAGTAAATTAAATTGCGTTAAAATGTAACTTTTTTTATTTATTTGTGTTAAAATTAGATTTTAGACACTTGCTCTAGAAGAGATTTAGCAATTCATACAATCAAGCGCTTGATTAAGGTTGAGTAACTATCCAGTTAATACATAATCCGACCCATAAATCTAGTAGCTGAAATGTAATTTGGTTGATATACATTTGTACCCAGTTTGTTTTTGTATTAAGACTGACCGGTACCCAATTCTATAAGCCAGGGCCGGTTTGGGTATGACTAGGTAGCCCTGGCACTGTGTGGGCGACCCGCTGGCCGCACATTATGTTGGTATAGTCACGCAGCGTACATCCCTGTATATCCAGCACTGCAGGACGCGGTCTGCCGCTGGAGCGGGTATAGGGCACTGTTGGCCGGGGTATTTTCCCTGTGAGCCAGATGGCCGGTCCATGCCGGCTACAAACCGACCTACTGTTTCCAAAGCCTAGATGTTTGTAATTTGAGTGTAATATGCCCCAAATAAAGCATTTATCCAACATGGGGGGGGGGGGGGTTCTATACATAAAACACAAAAATTTAATCTCATAGAGGAGAATCGCAAAACTGGATTCTCAGTAAGATTTCTTGCATTTGAGGATTATATCTGAATAATAAAAGTAAATTATGGCCAATATTTGAAGCTGATGTGGAAATAAACGTCGGTGCTTTCTCTAACATGAACAGGCTGGCAATGATAAGGTTAAAAATAAGCATATTTTAAAAACCGCATGGGGCATAGAATAACACAAAATAACAGCAACATTTTTAGAAATTTTTATTTTTATTTTTTTTTGTGTAACCGTTTCACTGCTGGCTTACTTGCCTTAACAGGAAAGCCATGTTGCGTATTATGGAATTTAATGAGTTAATACCGTGTATGGTACAAGATGCCTCCTAGCCTTTTGTAGGAAATCGAGGATAAAATGCAGCCAAAAAAACAAAGCTTGCGTTTCCTGCGGTAAATGTTCTTTTAATCATTCGGTGTGACTTTTTTCCAGGACCGAGTTGCACGAACTGCCCCGTTCTGTGCGATGGAAAGTGAACTGTTGAAGTCATTAGGATTCGGAGCATGAAGCCCAAACAGGTCTCTCTCTGTGCGAGACAAGGCTGTTTTATGTAACGTGGTACGGGCTGCCAAGTGCTCACGCTGGCATCGTTGTCCGCCGCTGACATCAATACCGAACGTATCTGGAGCCAGCCGGAGGATCTGAAAGGCTGACTGTTCACTCTTCCCCCTTGATGAACTGAGCTCATTTGAAAGGAAAACAGAATGTTGTGTTGCAGTCTTGTTTGATAAATGAGACTCGGAGGGGACGGGGGGGGGGGATGTTTTCAATGGGAGCAAAAATCTCAATCCGTGTTTATAACAGAGGTATTCGGGGAAGGGGGAGGCAGGCACTTAACCGTTGTTAATCTTTCCAATTTATCACACCCAAGTTAAATTTTTCCCGTTCCGATAACATGCTGCGGGAACATGAGTAGCCCTATAGTTAGTTGAACATGGCCCCCACGGCTATATTTAAAGCCTATTGGGAGTGGGAGTCTCCCTTGCCCCCGGTGCAGCCAAGCTTCATGGTTTTCTGTATGCTTGGTTTAACCTAATTAGATGACGTCATTACCAGCGCTTGTTTCATGAGCGACATTGTGACGCCGCGACTTGGCGCCCTCGCCCTGCGCCCCGTCTCTGCCAGGTTTGCACGTGCTTGTTTGGCCGTAGGCAGCTGCCAGCAGTCCTTAGAATCGAGACGCTGACCCTGATAGGCGGAGAGCGGCACATTTTGGCACTTTTGGAAGTCACGAGATTGATGTCTCGCAGGAGTTCACCCACTGCTTGATTTCTGGAAGAATGTTGCTGAGGATCATTCAAGCTTCTAAAAACTAAATGAAAAAAAACGTCGTCATTCCATGATCTGTTCATTATCCGTGTGCGTTCCTCACCATCACACAGCACGCCATATGTCTTGCTCTTAGTAGCGGTGTCTGTACCTTCTACCCACGGCTGGATTCCCCATAATTCCGACCAGGCATGTTTCATGGCAGCACTTTTTTAGGGAGTGGGCCAAATTTACTGTAGCCCACCCATTCTCAGCAGTTTGGTGCCCATGTTTGACCTCCTAATATCCTTTACTGGATGCTACTGACATTTTGCAGAACATTCTTCTTCCCCGTCTAACCTGTGGCTCGGCTACAGGTTTAATTTTGCTGTTGTCGGGCATCGTGTGTTTCATAGACTATGGTGGCCCATGATGGTATCACCATAACAATCAATGGAGTGGTCTGATCATCAGAAACATTCCGCTGGTTGTTACGGCGATAAGACCACGTCTCAATCTTTGCCTCGGAATCGCTCTTTGTACATCGGCCCCTTTGCGTCCAGGTGAACCTGGGATTTAAAGCAGCCCATGTTATATCTTTACAACCTCATGATGGAAGAAGAAGACGGGATAGCAACGAATAGCAATGGGTCCCTTTGTGATCATGTAGTGATTCACTACGAGACAGCACTAGGTATGTTCTGTCCCCTTACCAGGGGATAAAACATTAATAAATTATTTAGGTCTGACACCCAACATTGACCCAGCCATGTTCCTGGTAATTTTAATAAGAGGACCTGGAAGGTATCAACTCTAATCAGCAGTGAAATTAGAGTCAATAAGAAAATAAATAAATAAATAAATAATCCTATTTTGATTTTTATGCATAATCATATTTTTTTTTATTGATATAAACACCACAACCAATTTAATCCAACTTGAAAAAGGAAATTTGGGTTTAAGGAAGTATGAATTGTATCCACCTGGAAACAAAAAATAATAATTAAATACCGTAGTTCTTTGTCTTTTGGTTCCTAATTAACCCTTTAGTTTGGATAGATGATGGCGAACTATGCAACAGATATTCTATTTAGACGTCATAACTAAACAAGTGGCATCATAGCCGTTAGCTAGCGCGGAAGGCACTAATATGTATTTACAAAAAATGGATTTATTAGATGTATTTCATTGCCGAATTTGATCTTTCAAACATCTGCCGGGAAATAACGAAGCTTAAAGAGATCTCTGTGTGTCCTAAACATGTTGTTGAGCAACGCAATTTCCCCCGTTACCGCTTATTAACGCGCTACATAACATTTTAAAGGCTGCCAAAAGAAACAGCCCGGAAAGCACCAGTAAAGAGCGTCTTATGCCGGTTCAATAAGGGGAAAACCTGACTTGTGCCATTGTTGTTTTCCTGGTATAAAGTGCGTTTTTCTGGACTCGGAAAAATGAAAACACTAAAGCATTGAGGATCTACCTTTCTGTTGGCTCCGTTAACACCGATCATGCTTCACACTAGCCTTTCGTTCCCGTGTTTAAATTAAAAAATCAAGTTAATTATGATTTATCCATTCTATATGTCCCATACCTCCTCTGGGGTCCCTGTTTTGGACATATATGCCTCTGTTCGTCCTTCTCCTCCGATGTCCTTCTTTTCTAGAAGCTCATAATATTATTTATTATTATTATTGTTATAGCGCCATCAAATTCCGTAGCGCTGTACATTTTTTGGGTCAAGATTCTACTCCATAAAAATCACAATATTGATGGAAACGGCAGAAAATGTGTTTAGAACTTATGTAAATAAACTTATTATTCTTGTAAATACTTGTTTATGGGTCGTAAAGTTTTTATATAAAAAGTCCTGGTAAATCCCCAGCCATGACTCTAACAAGTGTCCCTGTTTGGCCATGGGAAATGTGGTCAAAACCCATTGGACGAAGCAATGATCAAAAAATGTTTTTATGTATAGATTTGGTGAAGGGAAAAAAAAATGCTAGATTTTCTGCAAACAGAATCTCTGTAAAATAAAAACACAGAATTCGACCCATTTAGTCTACCCTTTTGTCCTTTATGTAAAGATTAATCAGTCGTTGGGTTTTGTCTTACATTTAGGAGTCGTATGTCTCCCATGCATGTTTAAATCTCCTCACTGTGTTGGCCTCTACCACCTCTGATGGGTGGCTGTTCCATTTATCTACCACAATCTCAACATCCTTGCTTTACAACTAAGCCTCTGATCTCCTAGTTTTAGAACCTCTAGTTCCCAAACTTTTCGATCCCTGGACAGGGGCGCATCATTAAAATAACCATCATTAGCTAAAGAGGAGACGAGAACTATTAGAGAAATAAAAACTGAACCAGCCAGCTGATTTTTTTTAAACATCCCATTAATTAAAAACCTCCACTATTTATCTGCGTAGTTTAAAGATTCCACAATGTTTCATAAAATTCCGACGCTTCCCCGCAGTGGGTAATAGAAGATGCCCGGCTGTAAGCGTGGTTTATCACGCACAATGAAGAGTGGCCTGCGGGGGGGGGGGATGAGATTCTAACAATAGTGATTTGGCCGAAGGAGCCGGAGGCTTCTGCTGAGTGTTCAGAAATTCGAGAGGACTTGGCAGCATCCGACGACTTCGTCTGGCTGGGTACCCAATTCAGTTCAATGCTCCAGAAAACACACATGTTTCTAATTCTTCCTCCTTTGCCCTCCTTCATTTATGAAACCTCAATCTCCTCTTGCAAAACCCCACCAGGCTTGGCTTTGAAAAGAGCCTGAATCTGCTGATGCAGACATACTATACCCAAGCAGATCGTATATAAATGCAGAATTCTCTTTCTCATATATATATATATATATATATATATATATATATATATATATTGCGCAGAAAACTTTTGAACCTCTGAACCTCGCCATACAAAAGAATGGCCAATGTCTTCTCACATATAATGTACTTATTACTGGCGCCTTTCACATCGTTAAACATTAGAAATAAAGCGAAAAGGACAGTATAGAACAGGACATCTGATGGGCACATGTGGTCCATTTTTGACCATATTGGAGTAAAGGTAACTTATCACACATGGTGCGATCATAAATAGTTACTTAGCAACTTTTGCCCAACTTGCTTCCAGTAAGGGTTGTGCATCCTTTTATTTTTTGTTTTGTTTTGTTTTTTTCCTTTTTTCTTTCAGAACATATTCACTTTCTACTGGTTATTTTATTCAATGCACGCTTGTGCCACTAGAGGAGGTGATGACTCCCCGGTATGACATGCTAAAGAAGGCATGTTTCCGTTTAAAGCTGTATAATGCCGTGCCAACAAAGCCGGTGGATCTTGGAGATTTCCATCGGATTCAAAAGCATCCAAGCAGATATCGGGTCCCACAAAGGTCTTTTTGTCTTTGTGGAAGCCTGATTCTCCAGCCAATTTTTTTTTTCTTTTCATGTGTTCTTCTGGTTCTCTAAGCTTTAGAAGAAAGTTAGTTTAGGAAGCTCCGTTGGCAGGAAGCCATATCGCGTTTACTAAGCTAATTGCGCTGACGAGGGCTGCATGTTCTTTAAATTACATGAGTTAATTTTGGTTACAGGAATGGGGTAGCTCTTACATTGGGAAACCTACCTTTTCTTGCAAATCAGTTATCCGTTCTTCCAGTAAGTGAAGATATTCAGCTTGGTCTCTTTTGTGTCCTTCATGGTGACCATTGACGGAGCCGATGCCATACCCGCTGCTCTATTTTGTTGGCTACACGTATGTAGCAGTGTCTAATATACTCATGTACAAAATATCCTAATATAGAGTCCCTCTTGGCAAAAGTCAATGAAGTAAAGTCTGCCATGTATAGTCCAAGCTTAGTGCTTATGCTGGGAGGAGGACATCAACCACCAGGTATAGAAGATCAGTTTAGGTGTACCAAATCCATCAACCAATGTTTCTCTCTCTCTCGGACCAAAGAGAAAAGGGAAGAGAGGTATAAAGAGAGAGATCTGGAGGGAAAGAGACATGGATGAGGTTAAACTCGGTGGCTTTAAAGGCTGTCCTCTTTTGTGCCCCATGAAGCCTTAATCTGGCTCTGTGTAGGTGACATGCCTACATGAACAGAGGTTGCTAAGAAATGGATATGTCAGTCAGGCTTTCAGTTGTTAAGTAGATTGTTTCTACATATTTTGTATCCCAGAAGACGTAAGTTGAGAACCCACTGTTTATGGACCAATTTCGTTGAGAAAGGTAACGTAACCAATTAGTTCCTGCATTAAGTGACTCAATAGACGTAAGCTTTGTGACAAATTGTCAAATGGATAATATTTTAATGTCTCAAGACCAGCTCATTTACAACATTCCCAGGTATGGTTATACTTTTGTAGATTAATATAGAAAGTGGAGCCCAATGAACATGGAAACCAAATCCCCCTGTGTCGAGTTTCCCTTTCCATGGGAGCTTGGCATGTGTGCTAATATTAGTAGGCAGAGGGAGGGCTGAGTGACGGGGCTTTAAATCTAAAAGAAAAGGGAGCTGTTGACATATGGAAATTGTCCTGTTCAGGTTGCTGGGAGAATCTTTTTACCATGATGTCATACCATGCTGCAAAAAACATTATAGGCAGCTACGGTATCAATAGAGAGCAGCGAGGAAATGCAGCTCTCCTTTGTGATACATGCGTTGGGATCTGCCATAGCATTAAAAGAACTCCGTAATGGGCAGAAATATCATTATTCTGGTTAAAAACAAGAATTGTAAGTTAACTGTTGCAGATACACTAACGGAATGTGGAAAGGTTTATGAAATAATACTCCACACTGGCTAAATAAACCTATCAAGACTTGGCATTGCAGTAAACTATAGCTTGACTACTTACTCTAAAAGTAGAAGTATGCAGGTTTATAGGGAAAAGAAGTAAACACGCTGTTAAAGAACACAGTCTGGGATGGCAACCAAATATTACATAATCGGGCTCGGGCTGGCTATACGGCACATTGGGTAAATGCCTGGTGGGCCAATGGACGAGAGCCCCCCCCTCCCATAGTGCTGCAGCGTGTGGCCAGCAGCTGGATATGCCTGGCCGAAGGCTACTTGAGCATAAAAACATACTTGTGGCTGCACATATCCAGCTGTCGGTCATACTTATGCCGTCAGGTGGCCGCTGGCCTTAAAGTGCCAGGGCTGCCTCATCATAGCCAGTCGGACCCTCTACATAATAACCTATAACGGCATGATCCTATGGACGGATAAAGTATATTACAAACTTCTGTACATGGTATCTCCACCCCGGCTCCCGCGGTACAGCTCTCTACCGTGGAAAAAAAATGGTCGCAGCGGATAACTCTGTCTGTCAAAAGAACCGTCTTTAGTCCTACTGTTTGCTCTCGCTGACGCCTACAGAGAGACTAGAATGTTTTAGGGAAAACCGTTCGCCAATGAGTAGGTGGAGATTTACATAAGTGTTTGATTTATTGCCCTTCAATGATTTGATTAACTTCTTTATAAAAGATTTTGCATGTGAATGCCCCGCAGAGCCGCTTCCTACGGTACTATTCTTGTTTCCTCTATGGGCAGCAGGGTTATTTTTAAGCAATATTAAGCAACTTGAGAAGAACATTTTATAGTATTACTCCAGTAAAAAGCATCACACTAAAATCTAATTTGAACCCCGTTGCATGTTCTGTGACTTCTTTGCATATAAATGCACAGCTATGTTCTCTCAATTCTAGCTTCCTGTGGTTTTACCAACGTTAATAATAAGAGATAACCAAGAAATTGTGACATTGGTTACATTCCAACTTTAACTCGAGTTTAACGTGGCTGGACTTGCCAACCGAGGTCAAGGTGGTCCTTTGGCACTTTGAGTCTTTGGTGTTCAGTGGGAAGTAAATTTGTGAATTGTCTGGAATGGCTAAACTTCTCAACTCATCTGAAGATCTGAAACCAAATTAAGATTAATACATATTAATGTATATATGGAGGTATGTTTAAATTTTTTTTTTTCTTCTTTGGTAGCTGTTCCATTTGGGTAGACCACAAGATCTTGTGGGATTCTAACAGCAAACCCTGTTATCCATTTGGTTATCTCTGTGGATAAGATAGAATAATTATTGTTACGCAGGAAAGACCTCTTTTGGGCTGAAGATAATACTGAAAATCAGACCTTATTGATCATTATGATCAAAATAAAATTTTCTGTACCAAATATTCAAAGATTCAGAAACATATGGCACTACAAATGTGACCTTGCAGTACCAGTGCATTACATTAGTATTAAGGGGTTAAATGTGCCTAATACCCACACTTCCAACACTTCTGCCTCATATATGTGCTATATTTTACAGGATTAATTTATTATATTATTATATTATCGATCCCGCTTCCATCTTGTCCACCTGTTTGCGGAGCTGTTCGCCAGCCCTGTCCTGCCAGGTATTGTAACCTCAGCGCTCTGATGTTTTCCGCCATTACCGCAGATGCTGGAACATCCAGAATAGCCTCACATTCTCCATCTGTGAAGAAGAACACAAAATAAAATGTCCTTTACAAGCTGGTGAGGAATGCCAGGTATTCTAGCAAAAACAGTAGGACTTGTGTGTTCTTCTTTAAACCTCAGAGAAGTCCACATGCTGGCCTGAGGCTGCCAAATATGTTGAGGTAACCGCTGGGCTCTGGATTCTGTGGTCTGGATAATATTTCTGCTCTGACGTTTTCTGGGGGCGGTTGAGGAAATTTATCTTGAGCGTACGTAGTCAAGTCTGCGCTGCCCGGCGTCTTTAAATATACCTCGTACTCGTCTCTTTTGGTCTGAGGAAGAGACAGAAATAGCCATCAGAGTATGAAACATGCGCTGTGTTGAAGCCAAAGATGTCTTGGATTATTTCTGCTTGGGGGGCAAACGCTTGCGCAGCGGCAAATCATTTACTATCTTTTTGTAATCTCCGCATGTTCTATAACTTCTCGATCGCTAGCGGTTTTGGTTTGTCTGGCACCCACGCGGTACAAGCCACGGTTTACATACCGAGATCCCTCCGCCATTAAAGGTCCTCAAAAATGGAAGAGAACTTAAGTTTTTAAAGCCTGTACAAACGGGGTGGAATATAAGGGGCATAACTAACATTTTGGGGTGCTGAAGCTTTTTATCTAACCAACTTAAACTTAATGCACATGACTTTTATGAGAGTTCCATGAAATCCTATGTTCCTTTTTGGCTGTCATGGGGTTAAGACCACTTCTCAAACCTTGTGCCAGAATCACTTCTCATATATCACTCTTCAATGTCTTTTTTCAGAAGTACATACCTTTTCGGTTACAATAAATGGCAACACAAACCTAGCACAAGGCGTGGGGATTAACCAAGGAGAATTCTGTAAAGTCTTATGTGTACGTCTGTCTTGGCACTTGGAGATAGGACATTGGCCTCGGTGCAAGGTTAGATGGCCTGCAAGTCTTGGGTTGTTGATGCCTTTGTTGTCATTGTTGAATTACAACTTTTTCAGTGGTTGTTGCTGGAGTCGGCAGCATCTGAAGGTTACATCTGTACGTTGGCGTAAGGGACATAACCACCATATTGATCTAGGAGAAGATGGAGTAATCTTAGACTAATAATTTCCATCTGACATCCAGAAAACTCTTTTATGACTTATTTTTCTGTGTTGACCCGATGCAATACAATCACGTTTCACTTAAGACCTCCCAGATATAACCTCCAGTTGTTAGTATGTACAATGATGATATGGACAGATATTTGTCTTTTATGTGTTTTTTTTATATTTTTGGTCAGGCTTATTCTTGTTGTTCTGGTGATAATCTGATGATACGGAGAACGTGGTTCCAGCTAGAAGTGTCTAGACACATTAAACGAACACACAAGTTTAAAGCCATGCGTGCTTTTATCTAATGCTTGCTCACGTATGCATTTAATCATCGGGCTCGATGACAATCCAGACACTGAAAAGGTATCTTAGGACCAGTGGTTTTAGTAGGGTAAACATTACCCCACGCAATATTATATGCATTTTAAATTTGAATTGCAGATAATAAGCAAAGTTCTAGAAGGTATATTCTATAGACCCTCATTTTTTATATATATATATATATATATATATTAAAAAAAGTTATTGGTGCACTTTATAGTCATAAGGTAGAGATACAAAGTAGCAGAACTGATATACAAGCCTGGCGCTAATATATAATTTTTTTTTTTACTGTTCACGGGTTGGTTATACTTTTTCTTGGCAAGAATGGCTTGCAATACGTTGTTTAATTGGTTAAAGCTATGTTTGTCCTTGTTGGAAGAAGTAAACAGAAGAGGTCCCTCTCTGTCATGGTGACAGTGTTACAATGAAATTTCACTCCCCCCTTCCAGCGGCATCGCTGAATATTGTCAAGTGGTGAGAAGATCAGGCTTTCCAGGCAGGTGCTGTGAATGCGCGTTTTCCAAAGCCTCTCCTTCTGATCTTTCAGAATGCCAAGGTCTCTGTTGGTCGGTCATGTGAACACAACGCAGGGTCTATGAATAGAACAGCAACACGGAAATCAGTAACCAGATAGCACTAAAGAATAACTTTGCGTGTTCCATACATGACTTGGTACTTTGACACCGTACAGGCCAATAGACGGATCACTCGGAGACGCGTCTTTCAGCTCAAAGTATCATCAATGTTTGTCTTTGAACCAAAGACCAAGTATAGCAAACTACTGGCTTGGTCATATTGAATTAATTGGGTCATGTGCAAGCCTAATATATGGCGATCGGGTTCCTCGCCCATAAATCTTGGAGGGTTATGAAAATATATACTGCGTTTAAAATTGTCGCTGTCCTAAATGTTATTTAGAACATACAATGGCCGTTAGAACGCATTGTAATCACTACGCCTTAGTTCATTGAGGAGCGCATCTTTGTCCTGATGTCTTATCTAGTTGGTCTTAACTCTTATTTCCCTTATAAGTCACGGATTTGTAAAGAGAAGTTAACTATGCTAATGACGTTGCTACTTTAAAAGATTGCTTGCTTCCATGGTCGAAGTGAAGTGAAGGCAGGAACATGTTTAGAGGAACACTTAAAGATCACACTGTAGCCAAGTGTTCCTTGGGTATCCGTCTGTTTAATTGATCGTCGCGTAGTCTTTTTGGTATTTTATCTTCTAGCCGACTTGGGGCATGTGTTTTATCAGAGACTGTGGGTGTCTTTGGTTGTCTCTTTGTGTTCTGTATGTTCTTCTAACAGGAAAGAGCCGTTGTAGTAATTCCAAGAAACTTTACAGGAGGGGAGTGACGAAGTATGGTGTTTATTCCAGCCACGCTCCGGTCTGCTTTATGATTTTATATGTTTTTCGCACCACCCTAAAGAAAGCTCCCCTCTGTCGGGGCCAGCCTGGAAAGAGATGAGGAGAATGGAAATGAAAACACCAGAGTATCCGAATTTCCAGGAACTGCCGTCAGAACCCTATTGGCGCTGGTTATTCTCTCAACGAGGAGATGGCTGCTTGTGAACCACAGAGAGTAAACAACAATGACAATCCAGAAAGTTTTATGGTCCCTGCAGGCAGAGGGATTTAAAAATGTAAATAAAATTAAACAAAATAGAAAACAGTTGTCGCATTAATCCATTTTCTACTATTTAATACACAGTGAATGGAGAGTATTCTGCTGAAAATAGTATATTTTTCATCGGCCGCATTTTTGCATTGTTGTCTCTGGCCAGTTCTGGGCTTTTGTTTGCCTCTAAAGAAGTTTGTAAGCAGTACTATCTTTATTGGGTTAAAAAAAGAGTAATTGCTTATTTCCCAGCATCAGATGCAGAGAGGTACACGTTTTAGAGGATTTAGCTCTTGGTGTGGCTTTACCCGCACTTTTTATGTATCTTTGTGACCTAATTATAGTAGTTTAATGTATGCGACTAAGACAATTAGAAGAAGATATCACTTTAATATTGCAACACCTTTTCTGATATTGATATTCACTGTAGAGCATTAATACCCTCATACCTGGCAAATATTCTGAGCTCCTAGAAAAGCAGGACACCTGGGGAGGAATTAAGAAGGGACCATAGAGGCGCTGAGCCTCCTAAACCCTCCTTATGCAGCGTGTAATATATATATATATATATATATATATATATATATATATATATATATATATATATATATATATATATATATATATATATATATTCGCACATTTTTTTACTCCTGGGTTAGTAAGTATACCCTATATATTGTATGTAAGTGCATATTGTTTTTGGCAACAAAGTAATAGAATGCCTCTGAAAAAGGATCTTATGTAGCATTGACTGGATCTGCTACTAAATTAACTGTTTATAAACAGAAGTACAATGTATCACAGCTAACTGATTGTATAGGGGCAGAGAACATAATATATGTATATGTGCATGGACAATGCTGTGTGCTTCTATATACTTAGTCTACTTTGCTATCAACTACCGTACTCTATCTGAAATACAACATTTAAATAGATTTGCAAAGTGGTCTTATTTTGAATACCTATTTTTTTTTTTCCTAATAGTTATTGTATCCATTGTGAAATGTGCGTGTATGTATATAATATATAGATATATCTCATTTAATATCTAGATACAAAATCTATTAAAATTGTATTTTCCAGATGGTTTTTATGTTATGTATTAATCTGGATACAGACTGACAACATCTAATTGCTCCATATAAGCAGAGAGGCTTACCCCTATACATTTTAGATATACATTTCTGGCTGGCATTCTCCATAGCGGAGGTAAGAAATGCTGTGCCACGGAACATCTGGAAATAGAAGAATGTCTGCGTGTTTAACGAACGCTCATTGCTGAATCTGGAACGCTCGGTCTTTGATGTGTATCACTTTGCCCCCTTCCTGCTGTTTTATCATTAACCTCCTGTAACAACTCTGCAGACCATCGGCAAAATCGGGGGGGAAAAAGTGCAAGTCATTCTCCTGCAGCGTCATCGGGGTTAGGCAAACGCTGGCTCTACAGTCGAAGACCCCAAAGCCCCTCAACCAGAGGGTTCAGAGCACTCTGAATTGCCAGATATTTATCTATCCCTAAGTATGATCCTGGTATTTAATTGTCTTTTACAAAGGGGAACAAAAACATAAGAAAGGTGGAACAAGTTTCACATTAAATGCCATTTGTTGAAGGTTTTCTGCCCGGACGCTGCATTGAATTTTGGAGTTTTGTATCTGTAGCTGTGCAGTAAATCTGACGGTAGCGATTCCTTCCTCCGGGGGGGGGGTTATCGTAGTTTATTTGGAGTTAGGTTGCCTCTAGTTAAATGTAGGTGTAGGGCCATGACTCTTAAAAGATATCTAGACAAACGCAACATGGAAAGCGAGACCACCAAAGGCCGAGGCTCCTCTAAGACCTAAGAAACCGTGTGTGAGACGAGGGAGACGTTAGGGCCGCCATGTTGGCCACCTGTAAGATGTGCGTTTTGAACCAAATTTCTTGTGGGTTTTCCCAGCACATGCCTCGCGTACATTTGATAAGATTGTTTTTAATATATGACAAAAATGCACATCCCAGCCAGATATGGACCTTTGTGCTGTTGCAGTTAGAAACGTCTCCCTGGGTATCCCGTTTGACACATTTATTTTGGCTGGCTTTGTCTTAGCTGTGACTGCTTGATATTCTTGGCTGGGAACATATCTTTTTCACAAAAAGGAATTTGACTTCACAAATATCTACCATGATTGTACCCCTAAGTTATTTTGGTTTTGTCCAAGGCACCTGGCTTTGTTCAGTGATATGGCGCACCCTACAGAGATGTCCCTTTGTTCTCCTGTTTTTGTTGACCTATTTTTGGATCACCAGCTTCTGGGATGTATTCGTTAACCTGTGACGAATGTAATAACTAAACTAGGATGATTAAACATTTTAATTCACAATTACACAGCATGCATGATGAAGAATCAACAACTGTGAGCTTCTCCCCCATAATAGCATCTTTATAACCCTGAGATGGGTTTCACGTCTGCAGTTATGCAAGGACCGGCTTGCCCCTTCCTCTAGGTGGAGCTACACCAGGGTGGGGTAGGTCGGTTGCCAGTGGTATACTGTGGCAAAAGGAAATGCTAACTTGGGGAAATGTTGGATTATGACATCATAACCTAACACTCCGCATGTCAATGTGCAAGGAACAGGAGAACTCTACATTAGACCAACAGGCATCATAGTCTTGTTCTGTGATTGGCTATATGAAACAGTCATCAAGGAATCAAAATCTAGATCAAATAATGCAGCCTACAATAGGTCATAGAGGGCCTTCTAAATAACTGCTTTAATTGCACATTGGCTTTAATAAGGAAAACTATGTTTCCACTTAAACAGAGGATTGTGTGACTTTAAAATGTTTTTCTCCAGTTATTGTACAAGTCGCTGCGAGATACTGAAACTCTTTGTGTATCCTGTAAACAAATATTGTATGGAATATGAGACTGTAAACACATATGAATATTATAATTTAATAATGCTGGCGGGATTTTCCTTTTTTAAATAACAAATACTCTCTGGGTCCAACTAAAGGGTATATCGATTAAATGGTCAAAGAAAACACTGGAGAGAGAGGGGAAAAAAGGTCTCTTCCCCAAACCGTAAATCTCGCCTTGTTTGTCCCCCTTCTATGGGTAGAAAGGAGGCCTCTGGTGAACACTAATCTATTCATTTTGCGCGACTTCAACTCCAGTGAAAAAATATACACCCCATTGAAACGGCTGCTTTCTTCGCTCCTACCTTCTGCAGAACAAGTGGGATTTTATGGTGTTTTACCCAGCAAAAGCTCCCTCTGTCCCAGCATTACAATGAACACATCGCCCTTGACCCAATGCGCCAAGATTAACGATTTAAGATTTTTCTTGTAGGATGTAATGTTTGTATATTAATGTGGGTTTTTTTTCTGCACAAATTGGTCATTTTGGCTATGGCACTTGTTTTCTGCACAATGCTGCTAATGTGTTTTTTTTTTTTGTTTTTGTTTTGTTTTTTTGTTTTTTTGTTTTTTTTATACACGAATACAAAAATTGTTAAGAGCTCTTGGTGTTGCCTGAAGATATATTGAGCTATAGGAAAAATGCATACCTCCACTTATTTGTGTAAATCTTTACCTATTTTTGTAGGCTTTAATAACATAGAGAATCAATCTGTAAATTATAAAACATCTTTCAAGTGAGAAGATACACAACTGGATTAGGATTTCATAGTTTCTGAGACCTGGCACTCAATTTACCCCGGTCCAGGGCTGAACTGGATTAGCAAATCCGCAGTGAGCAGATGCCCAGCAATTCCTCCAACTAACCTTGAGTGGCCGATCTAGTCGTTTAGTCTGGGTCCTTCTGCTGTATTCATCGGCCACATGCTGCAAAAGTGTTTCCGTAAGAGTACAGCGTCCAACCTTGTGTATCCAGTATCGGGCCGAATACCTGATTTTATACTGTCAGCTCTGTCCTGACCAGGTCCCTTACACTTACCTATTAGCCTAGATTGTCTTGTATTTAATATGGGAGCAGGACAAAGCAATGGCATATTCTAGCCTACGCAGATTGGACCTAGGGTTGCAGCTCCTAGACTTCCCTACATGATTGCCCACATATCATATCCCTGCACTTAGCACCTTGGCTCAGAGACTGCTTTGTTAGGGATGGCAAGAGTCTGAAGCTTCAAATCCATTGTATCCCCAAGTCTTGATCAGGAAATAATTACAATGCCTGCATGGGATGAGTAACAAGTATCTTTGGGGTGTGTTTCCCAGTGTAGGTGATAACGCAGAACTTGAGGTGCAATGAATGCCTTTGTTCTGTTGAAGCTAGTATGGGCTAACGTCTCAGATCACATATAAGCCTAGATGCTTGCCCTGGGCACACCTGTTCTCTTATATCTTGGTCAGCCTTCCTCCAACGTCCTTTCTCTTCTTCAAACCACATTCAGTGCAAGACCAACAATTACTTAGGCTTTTTAACATACGAGGAAGGTCCATCCAATGATTTCCATAATGTGCTCCATGGAGGGGTTTTTCATACAGCAGGATCTTTATTAGTTATGTGTTTAATGTTTATAAGGAGATATAAAGGTTTTGCCGTTGGCCCTTCAGGTGGTAAGGTTTGGTGGTAAAATGGAGCTTCTTGTACCGATCTGTGTAACGTCAGTTGTCTCAAAGAGGCTCTTTTGCATAGAGAAGCTGTAAACCGTAAGAGTTGTGTTCAGATTGTGTATTCACTAGGGGCCGTGGCACGTATTGCTTTCAATGTGTAGCTAATTCACCCAGTGAAAAGGGGGTCAAGGGATTTAAGAGAACAGCTTCCTTCAATGTTTAGTATAATGTAAGGTTTGTATATCTTCTCAATCAATACTTACGTGGCCTTTCCCCCGTGGATTTGCAAACCAAGCAACACAGATAGGGCTCAGTGGTTGAGTGGGCTCATACATATGGGTTTTCACAATGAATGTCATTAACAGCCGCTCTGTGTAATATTACAATTAACTCCCTGTTGACAAGAGTGGTGTGAAAGTCCACAGTGGTTAACTGTTCGCTTTTCTAGCAGCATAACGGATTACCATTAATACCCTCACCTGTCTTTTGATTTCCTTGAGATTATTTTACCTCCGGACGTACGTTTTAAATACAACACCACAAAGAAATTGTGGCCAGAAGTTGGCCATGAATGACACATGGTTTTAATGAGTAATGCATCAATACAAGACACAGCACCCCCCCGCCATGGCCTTTTTAGAGCGGGCAGATGGGGGTTATAATTATTCTTGTGGTTTGAAAAGCGATGGGAGTCTCGCCAGGGATGGCACTAATTTACGTGACCCAAAGCTAGTCCCATCTCTAGGGATCCAAGTAATGGGTTTAATTACGAAGAGTCCACAGGATGCTATCCACGTGTTTGGTTTGGGATCAACAAAAATCGTTAAAGGTAATGTAGCGTTTTGGTGGGTTTGTGTCATGCCTACAACGTTCTCTTTCATAGGTCATCCTCAAAGTTCAACAGATGCTTAAGGACTATTAAGAGCTGCCTAAGAGGTATCGCCATTAGGAATCCTACTTGTCTGCCAACCAAGTTTTTAATTCAATTTCTAGGAAAAGATTTGCAGACTGTCTGTCACCCGGTCTTCTAAAAACAAACGTTTTATTGAGAAACATTATTTGTCTTTTACTAAGAGTAATTACTACTCCTCCCTGCAAACAAGGCAGGTCCTTGTAACTATAAACTAGAAACCAATACTTACTATACTTACGTGTAACTTTGTTTCTAATGCCCAGAGATTTTTAACCTTTTTTTTTTTTGTTTGGCTACGTTAAATCGATAATCTGTTTGTATATTTTAAAACCTTTGCAACTATTTCTGCAAAAAATTCCCTATTTTATGATGGGTTTCCCAGGAATAGTAGTCTGTAGCCTACAATCTGGGGAAGATAAAGCTCCCGCTATTATCCATCAGTCAAAGTAAAAGAAAATGACGGCCGTGAAGCTATCCGAGCATAGCCCACCATGCGAAAATAATTAGCTTTGCTTCTAAAAGTGTCACCAGGCCTCTCGTTTATGGGAACACATAAAATCTCTCGCAGGGGTCTATTTACAAAAAGGAGAGTTTGCAGGAGACTTGTGATTTGAGCTTCTCCACTATACGTTATGAAGGTCCATCGCCAGTGAGCACCTGCTGCAGGAAGAGCTTGGCCAGCCCCTTATAATGTATTGTTAAATCAGTGAGATTTCTTCAGTCTCCTCACCTATTAAATTATGCATTATACAGGGCTAGCTCAGCCATTCATGCTGGAGAAACCCTTAATAATGAATAGTGAAGTGAGGGAGTTGAAACCAAAGTCTCCTGACAACTCTTTAGTGAATTCTGCTGTTACGCCACATCCATGTTTGACAAGTTAATCTGTTACTGGATGAGCCATATGCCAATAATCTTCTTGTTCCAATTAGCCCCTAGGTCCGTTCCCTTATGCAAATGTATGGATTCAATTTTTATAACTGGATTTTTCAGTAGACCAAGTTGGCGTCAACAAACCTTGACAAGTCCCCCAGGGGTATTTTGCAGCACGCCCTGACACTACGCTTCTTGTTACCCTTCCATACTTCACACTCTCACACCCCACCCAGCCACTCTCCATACTACCTGGCCCGTTTCTCACACTGCCTTTTGCCTTTAGGTATTTATACTCTAAAACACCTTTTTTTCTTACTACGTCGCTCCAAACCAGTCTAATGTGGAATTCAGAAATCCAGCCAGGGAACAAACATCTCCAGTTTCACAAATGCCAGTAAATTGAACATTTTCCTGCGTTTTTATGATGTCCGGTTTCTGTACTTTCTTTTAAATCCCTCATGCTTAATTTAAGCTTATTAATTACATCAGAGTCCCAGAATATGATCAGTTGCAATTGTAAAGCTGAACAATTGAGGCTTTGTTTTAGACCAGTTTGCTACATTATATTTTTCTTTTGTTTTGTAATAAGACCCGGGGAAATTGTTGCTATGTAATTGAAGTTATTGTAAACTGTATTAAAAAACATTAACATAGTAACTCTATGTAACGGTAAGAAATACTTTGTATTACTTATTGCGCCCAGGGTTGGACCGACGATGGTCGGTGGCGATCAGGCTTCTAGCGGCTGACAGCTGAATATGCATGCTTCACTTATTTATATGGCACCATAAGATATATATATATATATATATATATATATTTCTGTACGCTCTCTATTAGTTTTTAAACCTGCTTTGGCACTGAAGAGGTTAACCGTGAAACCTCAGCTCCTGCGAAGGTCAGGTTTTGGGATAAACAAGTCTCATCTCAGGTTCCATAGAGTTCTCCAACGTTCACCTTCACCAACCCCTGCTCCACTATACACGCATGCTTGTCTTTGGATGTTCTTCGAAATGAGAGGCAGGGTATTTTTGGAAGAAACGCAGACATTAATTTAGTTCTGATGGTCAGCGTGGTTTGGATGCCTCAAGGATATTTTTTGAATAGGTTTTTTTATTTAAAATGTAGGTGTGTATATATGTATAAAGCCGTACATTTATATTTTCTCTTCAATTAATATAGCACGTACGCAGATCTCCAGAGAACATGAAGATAATTAAAAGAACTCAGTTGGATTAATGATGATGGAACTGAGAAGGACAAGTAAACGGGAGACGTGAGTTCCTTCACTGTTCTGTCCAATGCAGTCTGTTTGGCCAAACTAACCACTTCTTGATGCTAAAAATAAAATAGTGTAGAAATAGACAGCTTCATGGACTCTCCCTTCATTCTGCATGTTTCTATTACCTATAAAATGTACTTCTTAGTTTAATGAGTTGGCCAACCAAGAGTGTGCTACACCTAGACTCCTTTTTAGGAGTGGTATCACTGCGCTGACAATGCAAGAGCTTTAAACCTGGCTTCAACGGAATACATATAAAAGGTGACTATGGCTCAAAAGTGGTCTTATTAATGTAGCAAACGATGGAGTGGTCCTCCTAACAGGGCCATTTTGTTGACTGCTACAGTGAAAGAGCCTTGCTTTTAAATCGGGCACATTTTTTCAGGTAAGGTATTTTCTCACATATTATGGTCATTTTGTTTGTTTATTCTCTGGCCTGACCTGCTTATGCTTCACTTATGTCTATCATAGTCCAGTTGCATGGATTCTTGGAATTCAGTCTTGCACCGGAGGGCACTCCAAACGTTATCCTTCCATTCAGCTGTTTGCTGCCCTTGTCAGTAGTTTACAATACCTCGATGGACCTGGCCAAGTTTAGGGATCATCCTCCCTTAGGACTGACCCACATTCACCTTAATCAATACTTTCTTTTATTAACCATTCATTGTCGTGTGTGTGTATAAGTAAAGTAAGTAAATATATAAAGTAAAGAGTCCATGTTGTGTTAACAAAAAGAAAAGAACATATATACTTCTTTTGTCCACCTTGCAGTGCTGAGAATTCACAGAGATCGTACACGCTTTCTTAGAAAAGTAAAAGATAAGAGTTCTTAGCACCGCCGTTTGTAAATAGTTACTTATAAAACTGAAATGTTCTGAAAAATGCTTCTGGAGGCTGTGCCTACACTTTAAATAAGAACATTATTACAGCTCTCGTGGTGTTTCCATTAAATTTTATACAAAAAAAAGTTCTAAACAAGCTGCAATTTTCCAACCCATATTAAACATGCCAGACTGTTTGTTTTTTTTTTGTTTGTTTTTTTTCCCCCCCAAGAGGCTTTTCCATTAATATACATTAGGGAGAAATTACAAAATATATGGGAAATAATTTTTTTTATTATTTAATAAATAACAGAATGTTTATTTCTATGCAGTATGTTACAAAAAATGATTCTGTAACCTCGGCCACAATCACCAAGCTTGTGTAATGACTATATAAAATTTGGCTATTTGTTTTCAAGTTTGGGAAGCAATAGTGACATTATTTTTATAAATCTGTATGTTGAAATGCCTTTTTGGGCTAGAGGTTTTTGGCCCCAAGAATCCTGGCTCATAAAAATGCTGAGCTCTGCCGTTTGTTGATGATCGCACTAATATAGTGCAATCCAGAAAACACGGCTTCTTAATATCCCCTTGTGGGGGTAATTGTTAATTTCGATTATTAAATGAACTCTTAAAACATTTGAGAACGCAGAAATTGGCAGCACCCAACATGCGTTTCGTCATTTTATCCACTTATGTTTAATCTTAGTTTAACGGTGATATTTATTTTAATTGTCAAGTGATGACAGCCTCGCATATATTCCCAAAGTCAATAGGCCTTCATAACGGTCATAGCCCGCAGTGACGTTATTCTCGATACAATAGAGAGGTTAATCCTTTGCTCCGTTGCCTTTCGGAGTGGTAGGTCCGCATATCCTTAAACCATGGTGTCAGCAGTGGTGTATTTATAGGGGTCTTTGCTCTGGATCTTGCCCCAGGGAGCAGTCCTGGAACCTCTAGGAAGGTCTTCTCCTTTAGAATGTTTATCCGCGTGAAGTCGTAGGGCAATAGATGCGGAGGCTGTGCAGCTAGACCCAAACCTCCATCGGGTAAACGGATCCAATTAAAAGGACAACCCCAACTGGTCGTTGAGCAGCAAAGAGAGAAAGAGACCCAACAGAGTGATCCGCCATTGGTAATGGGGAGCAGGAGCTGCTGTCCTAGGCCAGAAAACCAGTTAGTGATGCATGAATAATCCAGTATAATGCTGGTATGATGTTCGAAACATCCTCAGATAGACCGTATCTAGTGCTTGTGGCTGTAGGCGCAAATACCAATAAATACCAAATACATCACCGTCGTTGCCTATTAGATATACGAATGTTCAAAAGTTTGGGGACACTTCTGGCTGTAACATAATTGCAAAAGTGTTTTCTAACGATCAATTAGCCTTTTGAACTTAAATGTGGATCAGCCAACACAACGTGCCATTGGAACACGCCTGTGATAAAGGGCCTCTTTACTCCTGTGAAGAGATTCCATTAAAAATAAGCCATTTCCAGCTACAGTAGTCATTTATGACATTAACCCCGTCTGCGCTGGATTTCTGATCCATTTTAGGTGACAAAAACAAGTAAATTCCTAAATGAATCCAAAATTTTCAATGGTAGTGTATATGGAGCTTGAAGCCAATCTATTGTCAAAACCTGACGCTTGGGTACTTGCCCTAGAGAGATGGACATTTAGTTGTGCGCCTTATGGAAAATCTAGCGTGCATTGATTTCTTGCCTATGCTTCTAGTGAATGTTCTCCTATGCTATATACAATAAGAGCAGTCATCCTAATTACCTGTTCTTATGGGATGTACAGTAGTATCATCGTTTCGTTCCTTGTGTTAACACATTCCTTGCCATTGGTGGTGGTTTTTCTAAGAGTAGTGGAGGAAAAAATGAAATTCAGCAAGAGGTTAATCTCTGTCCTAGTTCTGCTACATTTTTACTGAAGTCTTTTATGTTAAAACAAAATATATCAAAAATAATTGTACTGAATAAAAACCATGGGTAGTTTTAAATAAATTCACTTATTTTCATGCATCTCTCAGTTTCCATGTATAAATCTAATGGTGCTGTATTCTAAAACTGAAATATAGAACTTCTAAAAAAAAAAAAAAAAAAAAAAAAAAAAGTTCTAAAAAGTAATGCAACATTATCAAATTACATTAAGAAAATCCCGTTAAGTAATGAATTGTTAGTGATTAAGTGTAATTATTGCCTGTTACTATAGAAAAATCCTTAAAATAACACACGCTTGTAGTTTAAAGGGCTTACAACGCACCCCTCAGAACACTGGCGTGCTACAAGAGCGTTTCCTTAAATATCAGTATTAACTATTTCCCATTGGAATCCTCTTTGGCGCAATAAATCAGCGGTTCTCTGGCTTACCCAATAAACGTTATTTGATATTGTGGATAATTGCGGTCAAATATTACACAAACATGAGTTTTCTGTCTATTTAAATGAATGCTGGTTTATGACAACTCAGCAACTCTGTTATTATTTGACTAAAGCAATCGCGTTTTATGCTGACAAGGAATCTTGTAATGTTAACACAAGGTTATGGTGAGAGACGGAATCAACCAGCTCTACTACTTTTCTCAATCTCCTAACCTCTATTAACCAGCCTAAAAATACATATGGCGGATGGCACTGTTCTGTCGTCTTGGCTGGTTAGTGGAAGGTAGCAAACTGCTTTTTATCCCGTAAAACTACCCCAGATTTCCTAAATTTTAACATTTAACAATCCTTCAGTTGACAGAACTAGCAGGGTATAATTTCTATTTTTACATTTTATTGGCCATAGTGCAGTTCCCATTTTTTTTCTTTGTTGGTCAACGGTAAACTCACTAAAGAGAAGTTTTTTTTCCCAACACCAACTCATCCAGCCGTAGCTTGTCATGGATTTAGAAGAGTAGATATGAAGCATTCTTAAACTGAAGCATTCTTAACGGTGAGGGCAGTAAAGTTATGGAATGCACTATATGTGATGATGGCTGTAGATACTGTGGGGACCTTTAAGACTAAATGTGATTCCATTTATCAATTTCTGTATTCAGTTGCCTTTTATTTAAAAGACTCTACTTTACATATCGAATGTCTCACCAAGAGATCATACATGTAGCGCATGGGCATGACAACATACAATGTGTGGATTATAGCCTGAGCTTGGTTCATGGCCAGATATTGGTGGAGCGAATAGATAGTCCTACCCCAAAGTCATTTCAAAATACTCAAGTTCCTTGAGTCCCTGATAAGACGTGACAATTTTAACGTGTTTTGCGAAAACATCTTCCGGGTTATATTCATCATATGAGTCATCAGATTTCGGAAGACTTTTCGATCGGTCTAGCTCTTAGAAGAACTGATCTCAAGGTCTGGCAAGTTACATCACAGGTTAAAATAAGAATGTTCCGGCCTGTAAAACGGGTATTAAAAATAAATAAATAAAAAAAAAACACAGTAAAAGTAGTCTTCTAAAAGTGAATCTTTTCATAATCTGGAAAAGTGAGTGAGTGCGTTTGAAGAATGAGTCACGGGGAGAAAATGTACTGAAATTGTGTCCATAAACACTACATAATTAGGATACTTCTTGTAGGAATATTATCACAGACTGCAGAACTTTCCTTACCTTTTTTTTTTTTATATCTGCTACTAAATATCTACGGTGTTCTGGGCTGGTTCTGAAAGTTACACGCTATCTTCTAGCAACACACAAGAATAAATCCTGCCAAACAGATGACGGGGAACATCATAAAAGACACATCTGGAGGACAGAAGGACTGTAGAAGTCTCAGATATTTAATATTGGGGGAGGGGGGGGCTCTATTCTGGCTGCTGTGATGGAATTCAGTGGCTAATTTTAAACTGCTGCCCTGTTTTCATTGTAAAAAGTGACACAAATGGAACATTACATAGAGATTTCTTCCACAATGTGGAATTTGGGATTTTGAAGGATGTGCTGGATCGGTGTACCAAGGTATAAAAACACAGATACTATTAAACGGAGGTATTAAGTGTATCCTTCCTTATGGCCGCATCATATTTTATTTTACACATACCTGGGTTTTCCCATTTTGTTTGGTTTTGTCATGACGTTTTGCACACTTTACCATTTCCTAATCTGCACAGAACGTCGGTAGGGTGGCTTTGCTGATATCTTCCAAGAATCCGTAGGGCACTGCTATTGACTTAAGTTTAAACCAGAGTTTAAATAATGCTAGATAAGGTTAATGTGATTTCCATGAATAAGGGGTATAGTACATTGTAAACTATCTCGGAACGGCTGCTTAATACATAAAACATACATTTGACCGCTGATCAGTTCCACTAGGGCCATCTTATATCAGTCGTTGGTCTTGTCTTAGATTTAGAAGTCATATGCCTATCCTATGCCTGTTTAAATTCCCTCACTGTATCACCTTCTATCACTTCTGATGGGAGGCTGTTCCATTTATCTACCACCCTATCATTAAAGTCAAACTTATTTCCTTACACCTCAGCTTCTGATCTTCTAGTATTAGATTATGGCATTATTTAGACCATAACTACCCATGATGCATCTCTCAGCCATCATGTACAATTCCAGCCAAATGTCCCATTTGGTGCACATCCAATATGTTCCATGTCTGAGACGAAACAACCAGTTTTAAATAACGGTAATATATTTTTGCGGAAAACCTGGAAGCATAGAAAGGACCCATCCAAGATTGACCAAATACATCAGGGGACTCAACAAAGTAGAGGAGAAAAGTTCATTATAGAAGAGGAGGAGAACCAGAGAACATCCCAATGGGTCTCGGTTTAGATGTAGTGTGAGACGGTATTACTTTATGGAGATTGTGGTGGGTTCAGGGAATAGCATCCAGAAAGTGTGGCGTAGGCATTACATTAATCTGTCAAGACAAATAGAAACATAGAATGTCACAGCAGAGACAGTTGTGTGTGTTTTAAACCAGGGTTGTTTTATTTCAAAACATACACGTGACCACGAGTTGGATCAGAAGAACGTGGCTCATGTTTCTCAGGTCACAGGGTCAAATGTATCACCTGCTTGATGTCGCCTATTTACTACTCCATTTAGTATTGTACAGATCATTGGACACATCATATAGACATAAATCAATATACTTTGCTGCAATTTTCCATTTGAATACATCCATACAGAACGCCTTGGTATATGCTGTGGGTGCGTAACAGCAGCCGATGACCATTATGTTTTGGGTCTCTTTCTGTTCAGAGGCTTGGGGGTTTGCCAGGATGGCCATTTTATCCATCGTCTCCCTTTGGGAGAAGTTAAAATCCTGGGGTGTTGAGCTTTAACTACATCAGTGAAGACCATGAAGGTACCAGTGATCCATGTAATGCCACACAGGGGGCCGGGTCCCCAATCATCTTATTTTGGGGCTACACTCCCTGAAGGCATATGTCCGAGGGCCAAAGAAGGACTGAATCTTCTTGTTCCTAATTCAGTCACCTATTTGAAATATACTTGTGTTTCCCAACTTAAGAACCTCATTTTTGTTGAAGCTGCCATCTCGCCATTTAAACTGCTGGCCTGCCCTCCAATAGTCTTAAATCTCTAGTGCTGTAAATCAGTAGAACGCACGGGGGCAAGTTTAGAATTTTAAAAATAACACAAATAACATGTAATAGTTTTTTTCAAGGCTGGATCCGATTTGTTATCTCACATGTAAGAGTTCCCCTAACGTCTAAGGAGACTGCGTGCTCACCGAGAGCCAGAAAACCTCCATGCTGTGTTAGCTAAATGGTAAAAATCATCACAAATCATCGTGTGTGTGTATATATACATGTGTCTTAATACACATATATGTAATAATGTATATATGGGCTCAGGTCATTTGTATTCAACTGGTAGCCCATTTGGAGAAGCATACAGTCGAAAACGTATTCTTGCACAAGTCAAACTCAAAGCTATGCCACACGTTGTGAGACCTCAAGAGGTCCCTTGTTGATCATGTCAAGAAAGGACCTCTAAGGTCTTTACAGAATAGGAATTAGTGACTATAGAATAAACAGAAACTGTTTTATATATGCTGGAGATCTGAATGTTATTAACCAGATGGGCTTTAATTTAGAAACCATTGTAGGGCAATGTGTTGCAGAAGTCGTCCAATTAATAGGTTAAATAATCCCCTGTTACCCTGCAGCAGGAAAATACTTTATATAGATTGTATCATATCCTGAAGGTAATGCATGATTTCCAGGAACCCCGGAGCTAAACCACATGTGGAATGTTCTTACTGGATACAGATGTTGGGATCATACTAAATAGTACTGGAAGAAAGTGGAGGGCTGGAACTTGTTATATCTTAACCCATTCGTTATCAAATAAAATAGCTGACTTAAAGTAGCCACACACACACACATTAGCCGTTACACATTAGTATATATCGTATGGCACACAGTATTGAGAATATTTTTCCCCGATTCCAAAGAGACGGATCCATGACTTTGTAAATAAGTCAGACGATCAAGTCTTTACACTATTAACCCGCTGACTGTTATAATATCTGAACGTAGCCAACTCCTGTAACTATTACTTTATGCTGCTAGAAACTTATTGAAAGCAAACAGTATTTTTATGGTATATTGTTCATTAAGCCAAACAATGTTCTTGTGGAGACTTGCGGAGCCTGGGAACAGCATTCTATTCAGGCGCAGTCCTCTGTAGTGTAAATGAGTCCATTGGGGAGATCTCCCTTATAACCGGCCCATCGAGCAACCGTGCACCAAGAAGCCCATGATGCTAAAGGAGCTTTTGGTCCATTTTTGGTGGCAAAGAAAAGAGACTGGCTTGCTTGCTCCGTTGGAGCCTGTGGAGCACCATAAAACCAAATTTCCCCCCGCTTTTGCGGCAAAGTAGACGGTACCTCCACAAACTTGCTACACTTAGATAAAAAAAAAATGTTAATACTCCTCGCATTTTTTAATTTCTCTTTGTGCGTCAATATTTTGATTACCAGGGTTTGTGCCTTTTAACAACATGGCGGATGTTACAGGCTGCTTTTTTTCATGGCGTGTTTGTTATGGTAGATATAAGTTCAGTTCATTGATACATCATTTAAAACCAGCCTTATCATAACCATCCATTTTTCCAGGGGCTGGTTATTTCTAGCTTGTAGTCATGTGACATAAGTAGGGGACACGGATAAATTGAAAAGTCTTAAAATTGGTTTAAGTTCTTACAAACAGGAACTCAAAGAATGTTAAACTTTGGCAAACTCTGATAGATCTTGCCTGGGGAGTCCGTTGACCTCTATTCATGAAACCCTGTGGTCACCTAGTTTCCTTCTAATGGAAAGCTATGGAATCTCAATAAGTATGTAACCACAGCGTCGCCGAAAACAAGCTCTACATGCAATAGACTGGTTTTGCGGAGCTGAAAATTCCTTTTAATGACAACGGGGAAGCAACAAGTCTGGGAAAGAGACCTCAGTGTGGCCGAAAGATGACTTCTTCTTATCTTCTTAAGAAGAGAACAGTCAACTAATTTGAGATGGGTTACAGAGCACCTCAGGCAACCCGTAGATAGTGGATACATCAGACTGACGACCAATATCTCTTAGTTAGTCAGACATAGCTCAGCCAATTGAGACCCAGACAGAAAGTCATGAGCAGAGCAAGAACCTATTGTGAAAGCCTTTGGCAGGCGTAGGAGGTCACTCCACGATTCCCCAGCTGTGAATGTTTGCAGGAAGATACTGAGGCAAGCTTAGGCAAAGAGACAGAATGCCAGCTGTATGCCTCTGTCTGCCAAATGCCATTGGGGAGGAGGTGGTAGAATTATGAAATTTATATTGCACCAGTGAACTTGGGGTTGGCCCGTCTAAAAAAGAAAATCACTAATGAGATTTATGTGACGTTTTTTGGAAAGGGCTAGTTAATAAGTGGAAACAATCCGTGGGTCCGTGAAATGTGCGCATGTATGGCTTGGTTATTATATAGGTGAAAGTATATTAGCCAGTGTTCTTGTATTGGTTTTTATTCTGTAACAGTTTTTCCTTTGATAAAAATCATATACATACATAGATGCATTTATACAGTTGCTGTCCTATGACTGCCCCAGGGCACCTCCATGCTTATTATTTATTTCTCCTGCCCCGCGCGTTGTCTTTGTATATAGCCATTGGTCACTCAGAAACGATACTGCGGAGAACTGCGCAGAACTCTGTAGTATAGATGGGCCGGTTTCAAGAGACCTCTTTCAACCGACCCGTCTAGAGGTACGGCGTGCTGGGACGGTCAGTTGCCCAATAGCGGAATCTCCCTTTCGTACACCCAGTGCTGCTATACTAAGTACACAAGAGGACAATTGCTGAGACTTCTGTTTTCCATGTTAATTCCTCCTGGTAACTTCTAGTAATTTGGCTGCCCAACCAATAACTATTCTTTGCTCAGACTGATCACTTTCAAGGACTAAGTTACGTTTCTTTGTTAGAGCTGATCCAGTCTAGTCACCAAAACTTGGTATTTTTCATGAATTCCTATCCATGTTCCTGCATGCAAATTGATGGATGTATTGATAGTGATTGGAGTTAGGAAATTAGAGTTCTGACTCATTTTTATCTTCCTCCTGGTGGCCTCCATCACAACCCAGAAGTGTAAGCAAGAGGACTTGGAGTCGGTAGGAGCTGAGCTACCATTGAAATCAATGGGAGTAACAAAGCCCATCGTGGACACCAATGAGTGTCGCAGCGCATGTGCAGGAAGCATACTTAAGTACTCATCCTGCTTTCATTGAAGGCGGTGGGGAGGAGTCAGCAGATAGAAGACAATGCATGCTCCGATTATATGCCGTACAATGGATGGGAGTCCACGCAAAATACACTCCGATATACGTTTTACATGGAAAATAAGGCTGGAGCGCTCCATTAACTTGCTCCACTCATGTAATTTATCACTGATATGTAACATATTTATGGCACAGATTTTCAGCTGATGAATAGGGAAGTTCCTCCTTTTCCTCCAGTTTTCTACTGAATAATGAATAAAAATGAATATGCTGCGGACTCCTGCACTTGTGCTGCTTGTGCGAACTGCGTTGGAGCGCGTGGCTTATTTATTTTTATTGATTATTGGGCTTGCATTGCGTCGGTGTTTTGTAGGCTTGCAGCCCCCCAGGAAAGGACATTAACTGTGCGAGTACCGCAGTTTACTTATTGGTATATGGATGAAGTTGTACTGAATTACATGGGTTTAGGCAGGTTTTTCGCTGAAAAAGTTAAATGTGATGAAACGACATTCCTTTTACTACTCCGTACTTTTCAAACGTTTCTGTTCACAGCATCTCTTCTTACAAACCTCAGCGAGGTAGACGTGTTATCTTAGGTGAGTCATGAAGTACTTTAATGAGGTTACCCTTAATTGGTTGTAAAGTGTTGTATAAACAGATCAGACACCTCGCTGCTTGTAGAGCGCTTTAGAAACCACAATTTCTGCTGAGGTGTTGTTGTTTCTCTGGGACAGTACGGGATTTGTTCTTTAAAGTTTCAGCATAGTGACTTCACTGAACATTACCAAAAGCCAACCCTTCCATGTTTCTCGTGCCATAAGCATACCTCCCGAGTGTCCTTGTTTAGGAGGAGAAGTCTTTTTTTTCTTTTTCCCCTCTGATGCCCCCTCGTTTCTAGGAGCTCAGAATGTTTGCCGGGTATCGCAATGTACAGCCCAGTAACGTGTATAGAAACAGCATTACGTTTTATAAATTAAATTCTGTACATAAAATACATAATTTGTCCTTTGAATGGCCCCCAACCCAGGCCAAATCTATTATCCTACCTTGTGAAAGAAGTGTCTATCTGTGACAATTTGAAATATGAGGAGGTATGGATAAAGGCTGAGCTGGCCCTGCATAATGCATAGGTCGAGTCGGGTAATTTAATTATGCATTGTAGAGGACCTACTAAAGTCTTTGCTCTTTCAGGGAAGGTCACTGAGGCTGGCATTTTATAATTCATTAAGAGTTGGAGTTGAAACTGCAACTCTCCTGCAAACTCATGGTTTACAGTGAATAAAAACCTAAAAACTACATGTTTTGTGCCTGTTAATTTTTCCATTTCACTACAAAGATGATACCCGTACCCTAGGTTTGTTGGTCCCTTACGTCCTTACTGCTAAGCGCCAGGATATGATGTCATATCCCAGGGCTCTGCCTATTAATGAAGCGCAGAACCTCGTACAGCATGTAAAGGTTGTGCCCGGTGCGACCCCCTTGTTCCTGTCTCCTCGTGCCAATTCAACATAGTTTTAGAAAGGGCCCCTCCGGCCTGGACCGCGCCACCCTTTGTAAACTATTCTGAATTGGCACTGGGAGACAGGAGCGTATCGGGGTCACGGTACGTCATGTGACCCCGCGGTGAGACCGAGGCTGCCCGCACATAAATGTCCTGGGTAAATTGGGTATAAAATGAAATTAACTTGTTGACACTGAGATGTTCTGCACCGCGGCAGGATATTTGGGAATACGCTGACATATTCCCGTGTCCCGAGGTTAAGGTCGGTGAATTGCAATGCGGAGCGGTATACCTGATGACAGTGAGTCCGGGTAGATAGCGCTGAATTATATGAATGGTGATTGCGCAGTTCAATTCACGTCAGGATCCCAGCTGTGTGTTTTCCTTGACCTGCTGTGACCGTGTTACAACACGCGCTTTGGCACTCGAGAGTCCAGAATCTCCAGCGTAAGTTCTAGCTGAACGCGTTCGGTGCCAAAAAGTTACAGAATCAAAAAGTTAAAGAGCCAGTAAACTTAACAATTTCATTATTACTAAGCACATTATACTGACATGAAAACTAAGGTTTGCACAATGGTTGTTTCAGGAGGAAAAAAATGACCAACGATCAACTTCCTGCCGCCATCTTCCTCTCACCAACAGTACCAACGTTGGCAGCGTCCATGCGTGCGAAGGAAGCCTCCCTGCCAAAAGTGAGTATCAACCATGTTTAAGGGGCACTCAAGTGTCTCACGGACCCTCCTAAACAATGAATCTTTTGTAAGTACTTTTTATAAATTGTTCAACGTTAAGAAAAAGCTTCAGAGCTGCAGCTTCCCATCCCATCTGTGGTCCAAGGACTTGAAGCAGCCAATCGGTTCAATGGGATCAGTTCTCAGGCGTGTACACGGTGGTCTTGTAGCCCATTTCCTGCACAGAAAATAACTGAGGGCAAGTAAAGGGACGAATGCTAGGGAGATACCGCTCTCGGCTATCATATGCATTAAAGTGACTATGATGGCTGGTGCCTCCCTTTTTAAGAAGATTTCGCGCATGGCCGATTTCTAATACATATACATTGCCGATTTTAATCGGTAAACCATTACATACATTTATTTGGCGTACAAAACTGTAAAATGTTGGGGAACTTGAAGAATCCCTTTTTAAAATATGGAAGTCGCATTTCTCTAAATGCCGTATTCCACTTTATTTAACGAGTTAAGGAATGCATAACGTCTTTGATTTGGCTTTCCTGTGTAAACCTCTGAATTATTTGTCCTTGGATTAGCTACAACCTTTTCCTTAACTTTATTATATTTTATTAATATAGCGCCAACGATCTCCACACAGCTTTTTACAGTCCATACATTCAAAGTGTCTAGAACCGGCAGACTAAGACGACCCGATACGTTAGGTAGATAGGACCCGGCTTACAACTTTGTTTATGTCTTATATTTTTATTTATGCAGCTTCGTTATATTTTTGTGTTGGTATCAGGCAGGTACCCTGTTTTTTGTTTTTCTCTCCAAAAAGTTTACGCTTGTTTTCTCAAGATATGTGTACTTAGCTGTGACCTTTCTGCAGAGACCTAGTGTTAAAAATATCAGCCGGTGACGTCTAGTCGGATGAGGAAAATAGCTGGACGGAGGAGGACAGCAGATAATAGTTATTGTGTAACCTCATTGCTGTCTTATGTGATATGGAAGTGCTGCCTGAAGCAATCGGGTGACCGGCTCCTGAAAACCGTTAGACATGAAAGAAAAAAACGTGTTTAACCACTTAGGATGAAAAAAAAGTAATTAAAGTTTATTCTTGTTGCTACGTTATTTTGTGGTGATGGCATAATCAGGGAAGTCAAAAAGTCCAACTGAATCCCACTTCATAAGCGACTGACATCTCCAGGTGGTCAAGTAGGAGGAAGCCGGAGATCTGAACCTTTTAGTAGCCGGTGGATTTCTCTCTACATTCCCGACAGAGGTCCACGCGGAGATCTAAAGGACCTACAGGACGTGTCTTCATATCCCAGCATCCACCGCTTTGGAAAACATGTAAACCCAATCGAGACTGACATTGTTTATGGAGATGGAAGTCGCAACCCTGTTATCTCGCTCTCCTTGACAAGTGCAGCAACCTGTAAAACCTGTCCGATTGTTGAGCCGGTACAACCAGTAAAGCCTAAAAAACCAAGCTGGAAGAATCAGGCTTTGACATAATGAAATTACACGCGTGTCCTCTGATCTAGATGTTTCGATGGCTGTTAGACCTTTAACCTTATTGTAAAGTATGTTAAATGCAAAAGAATTATTATAGTTAAAAGTTCTTACAAACTCTTTTTGTGTGTTTGTAATCCCAGCATGACAGGGAAAGGAGGATTTTAAATCCCCCGGCAGAAGGCTAGAAATATAATGTTTCCAGAAAAAGAGCCACGATGCTTTACAAGGTATTGGAAGGCAAGACTGCGGAATTTCCACAAAGGCTACAAAGCAGATATTGCATTAATATTATTATGGTCTAAAAAGAGATCATATCTGTGTTTAAAACTGATTCCGGAAACATAATAAGGGGTACACAATCCAACATCGTTTTTCTCGGTTTCCAGGGTCTCGTGTAAACACAAGAAATACATAAATAATTTGATTTAAAAAAAAAAAATCATAATAATAAATAAATAAAATCATGGATACAGATAACCGTAAACTAGCAGTCTTGTATGGGATGGTTTGTAGAGGGAAAAAAAGCAATTTTTTTTTTTTTTACTCAATGGTCAATCCGAGTAATCCAGAAATTACCTACTGGGACATCAAATGCATTCTGGACTTGGATTAGAGTTTAACCTCATTATGGCCAGTGTGATCCAACATATATCAGATATCGCCAACAATGCAGGTTTCATACCTTGAGATTTTCTAGCCAAAGAGGGACTTGGCATGTGGGTAAAAGCATTAGGGGCTTAACCAAAATATTCTGTGACTTTTTGACCTGTTGATGGCGGTTTCTGTAATTCAGAGGAAGGATCCATTATATTTACACATTTTAATACATAAACACATCTGTTTACGTACACATTGTATATACATTTTGCACTCGTAATCGCCAAGCATTCAGAGTTCCTAGAAAAGGAACATGATGGGGGGGGAAAAATCAGGAGATGAGATGTTGTGTGGTTGTAATGCTTAGTGACATCATGACTCCACCTAACGTAAGCAAGACTATGTGTGACATCACAACTCGAGCCATCATGCACAGTGTTGTGTCTTGGCGTGGGTCACTTAAAATTTGGTAAACATGAAAGGGTGCCCCACCTACAAGATTCTAAAACAGAATAACATTTCCACTTTGGGGTTCTGTAGCATTAAAATAAGTAAAAGGTATAAAAAAACCAAACATTTTGTTTTATTCCCTCCATGTGACGCCTGTTTTTGTTATGACCTAAACTCTGCTGCTGTACAGATCTCACTCATCCTTGTTTGTCTCAAGGGCCTGTCACATACCAACAGCCCTAAACAAATTCTGTTTATCAAGGTCCCTTCCGTTACCATGGCAACCAGGAGACACATAAAATGTTCCATGCGAAGGACAGCGAAAGAAACAAAAGTTAATGTGTAACAGAAAGTCCAGCAATTTCCATCAGAGAAAAGAATTCAGCAAAAAAACATTTCTTATAATGGTCAAAACAACTAAATTGTGAAATACATATGTATACAAATGTACATACATATATTAAGAAGCCAATTAATTCATCAATTAACTTAGTTATTTCAGTTGAACAATTATAACCAAAACCAGCTGGGGATATATTTTCCATATCCTAATTTGGTAGCCAAAAATCAGCCAAAAATAATAATCAATTTTTCACGGCCCTGTAGAGTTTGGAACCTTTAAAATTAATAATTATATATATATATATATATATATATATATATCATCAGCAGGTTTCTGTGCTAGCCATGTATAATGTGTAAGTCAATGTTTAAGGAGACTTCAAAGAAACGTTACTGATTTAACCATGCATTATACAGGGTTGTCCAAGCTCTACAGAAGCCCTCTGAGGTTGGCTCTTCATAATGTATAGTGACTGGGTTCAGCTATGAAGCCAACTGCCTTGATGAGATATATTATTATATATAATATTATTCCAGTGGTGATAAAGCTGTTCCAAGATAACTAATCATCACTGATTCTGTTTCTTTGTTTCTGCGTCAGTCCTTGGAAACCTCTCTCTTATTTTGTACCGTCCAACGTTCTCAACAACGTGAGTAGGTTTTCCTCCTCTTTAGTGGCAGAAGCCCACAATTACCACTCCATATAGAAAGCAGCCTTTTTGTTGGGCTAATGCCAGAGGTGGCAATCGCCGATTCTTTCCATTCATAAAAGAACACTGTTGTTTAAGAGTTTTAAGGGACATTCTGTCCTCTTAGGCTTTTTTTTTTTTCTTCTACCCGCTTTGCCTATTGGCAAGAGAATATTGACTTCTCTCAAATGAGATTTGGTGGCGTCTGTCTAGGTGGAAAGGGTTGAGTGCTGCCAGAGAGCTTTAGTGATAAATACGGCTGGCCAAGATTTTATTAAAGGAGGTTGACTGGGGATTTTTCTGGCTGTCCTAAACAAATCCTTATGATCCTGATTCAAAAAAGAAATATACAGAGAAGGAGCTATATTGTGGTTGAAATTCATGTTGAAGGCCACCATTAATTAATCCTACGGCCATGGCTAATTGGACACAACAGCATTCTGGGACACTTATTTTAGTGTTTTTATCAAGTAATGCAAATACATCATTGGGGGATGCTGTCACATAACATATTTCCAAATGTAAGGGGTGATTTTGCTCCCACGTGGAACAGAGAACAAAATATAGTCCGTGTTTTATAATGAGTAATGATCCACGATGAGATCTAGGGAATGGCAGTAGAAAAGGGTTATGTGCACATTTGGCATCCCAAGGGAGTACGATTCCACAAATAAATGCGGAAAAGAAGGTGCTGTAAATGAAAGTTCCTACTTTGTGTTAAAATCCTACCCCAGACAACACACGTGGTATGATAGCTAGTAACTGCTTTGGTGGACATAAAGAAGAAAACAGGATTTGCCAAAATATCAATGGTGAACTTAAGTTCCTAGTCTTGAAACAATCAAAGTAAGGGGAGCGGTTGGCATTTGGCCTTTGAGATTGTTTTATAAAGGACGGTACGTATCATTGTATACAATGTCTATGGTGGATGCAGTTGAAACATAGTACACAAGTACCATAGAGGTTCTGTTTTGGAATGTGCTGGCATTCATTGAGGCAGGGAAATGATTAATTATCCTTCAGTGGTTATTGTGACAAAATAGGCATGAGCAGTGTTCACCGGATTGTTTCCCTTCTTCCCAGAAAGTCATGTTCTTGGAAAGTGTGGAATTCTGCTTGTTCTTCTGCTGGAGATTACATTATTACCTAATTTGGCACCCAGTATACACCTCCATGTGTTGTACAAAGTAGGTACACAATTTGACCCAATGATGCATCGAAGAATAACAACTTGCGCCTTTGCAACAAGTGATAGCTTGAAAGGGTCCCTTTGTGCACAAAGAAGTATTGAAGGCCCCAAAGACATGGGGTTCCCAAACACCATGAACGGCTGTAGGTGCTAGTGCTACACTTGGGTTCAAGGGAGTGTAGTGCAGCAGTTTAATACTCGAGTACAGGGCCCTGGAGTCCTTATGAGGCTTTCCATATCAAGATTACTTTCTGACTGTATACTAATTAGAGTCTTCCTTAAATTTATGGCCAGGTTTCAACTCAAGGATGATAAGGTGGGTGGAAAGGGACATGATGTAAAGGATGGGACCATTTGTTGGCCTGCTCCAGTGAAACATAAAACATTTAGGGTCTCTGAAAGTTTCCAGAGTAGGAAGTCTACCCTACGGACTAAACGCATCCAGCGGACCCCCCCGCCTGCCTATTTGGGTTCCACAGAGACCATGTAGTTTTATCCACATGCATAAGCTGTATAGTGATAAATCCGCAGCGCTGATAATGCATCTAACGATGGTTGTGAAGATTTCTAGACTCCTCTGGAATATTTCTTAATTAGATGACTTTCTTTAAGTTAGCTGTTATGGGGTTGTCAACGATTCTGGTGCAAAGAGTTCAGCAGAAGAGGTAAAGGTTAATGCATTAAATGTGACTCTGAAAATATTTGTAGGGCCAGGATTCTTATCTGATGATCAGTTTTGTATCACAATTGCTTAAATATGATTTAGAAACCTTTTATTTTGGAATACAGCAATGTTGGGTGAGTAACGTCACAACTGAGACAATGGCACCTTGGTCTTCTCAAATTTTTATGGAACTCATTTGGGCCACAATGTTCTGAATAAATTGAAGTGAGAACAAATGCAAATCCCCAACTGGAAAATGTTGAATGGATGCGCAGAATAAGGAATAGGAACTTGTCCTCAAATGCTCACTCGGAGGAAAAAAATATGTTAAAAAAAACATGATAAATTTAAACTAGGAGGCAGGACAACAAGAAAATTGTCGTGAAATTCACAAAACAACCTGCTTTTTTAGTCCCCAATTGAACAAGCAGAATAAGAAAAACAGATAAGGGTCAGGGTAATGATTAACATGGGAACTTTGACGCCAATGTGCTCTAGGGTAGGCTCACCTGTTGTTTGGATGAACCATGACTAGACTGAAATAACTTAGAAGAAAACATTATATTTCAATAACAAGTGTATTTGCCTCCTACCCTCTGGGGCAGAGGCCTTTTGACTGACCCGTGTCTTAACGCTACCTATAGAAAAAAACATGAGCTATTTCCTATTTGGGATAATGGGCTACATGGGGGGGATGGGGGGAGAGACTGTCCGACAGGACAAGTGATCTGTTTCTGTAATTTAAAAAAATATATAATTATGAGATTTTCTTTGATTATTTTTGGATTTTTATTTTCTGCAAGCTTTTCCACAATAAAGAATAATATTTTTTTAAAAAAATATATATATTTTGAACAGATTTTCCTCTAGTTGCTGTTAAACATTTACATACGTACAAAAGTTGTACGAAATGTTTCCCTTTACACAATGGACTTTAACACGTTTTGGAACGGGGTAGGAGATGTTTTAATGATATCTTGAAAGGGCAGCCGTTATATAGAGTCTCCTTCTCTTTTCTCCTTCCCTCTGTTCTCCCTTTTATCCCTTTTCTCTTTTCATCCTCCATTTTCTCTTTTCTCCTTCACTTTCTCTTTTCTCCCTTTTATCCCTTCTCTTTTCTCCTCTGTTTTTTCGTTTCTCCTTCTCTCTTTCTTCACTATTTTTTCTTTTCTCCTCATTTTCTCTGTTTTCTCCTTTCTATTCCTCTTCTATATTATCTCTCTATTCTCTCATGACCAGGCCCGGACTGGCCATCGGGCAAACCATGTGTGGATGAATTGCTTGAATGATTCGTGAGACTGCATTAATGAATGTGTTAATGATTTGTGTGAATGAGTAAATGCAAAGATGGTACATGAAGGGTGGGCTTTAACAATAAATAAATAAAAATGGGCTGCTCGGGCTTAAATGCCCGGGCCTATTTTTTGTCCCAGTCCGGGCCTGCTCATGACTCTCTACTAAGCCAAACGTTTTAGCAGTCACTGGTAAAACTGCACCCATTGTCACACCTCCCTGCCCGAACTCTCAAACATTGTCCGGGAAATGGCTCGACAAAAGATGGCAACCCTATCCAAGCCGCTTTCCTTTATTCAGCTTAATGTTACCATTTTCTTAATTTTTAAGTTGTGCTGAAATCTGTGAAGGTGATTCAGTATTCCCTATACCCCCAAAACATCATCAACTCACTCCAAAATAAATAAAAGGAACCACACAACGGCCAAACTGATGTTCTTATGTTTATTTTCAAAGTAAATATACTTCACAAGTAACATAAGAGAAAAATACAGTATTATTTATATGTACAAGGTTTCATAAAGATATATATTTGACTTTGATTTAATTTACACAAATTCTTGATATGTTAATAAAAGTTATTTTCATTATAGCGATTGCTATACAGACCATATTTACATACATTCAGATGGAAAGGGTGCACCGGTAAAGGCAGGCTGATCCAGGCAGAGACTATAGATGGCTAAACGGTGCGAAATATTGTCTATTGTAGTTTGAAACCAAATCCAAACCCCAGATCAATAAAAGTAAAGGCTGTGACTGTTCTGAAAACCCCGTCCTATTGGTCACTATTCTCTTTGTAGAACCTTAATAGGGTTTCTGAATGGCTTTGTAGCAGCTGAGACCCATTAGTTTCACGTATGGCCATGTAAACCAGTTCATTTTCCAGTTTTTGGTTTTTTTTGTCTACGAACAGAATTAGTGTCGGGGTTCAAATCCAGATCATGTGATGTCTAGAATAGGTCCCTTTATCGAGAAGGGTTATAATTTAATGAAGCACAGACCGTCTGTCCTCCATCCCTCTATCCCAGTTTAGTAATTCAGCAATTGATTAGGAAATTGTCAGCCTGCCTCGGACTTCATACAGTTAAAAAAAAAAAAAAAAAGTTTATTTTTAGTCTCTAAAAGAATAAATGCGCAACTTCTGCACGAGACAGAATCCCAACGCAAGAGAACGTTTCCAGCTGCAAAAAGTTGAAAACCAATTGCATGCTAGGATAGAATTATGAGGTCTAAGCCCAATAGGCTTAATTATCGCAAAATCAAAGTGTTTTTAAAAAAAAATTACTGGAAAATTAAAAAAAAAAAATTACAAGGACTATCACCTCAAATGGATGCATGTACGGTATGTTTTATATATTATATATACACAGTACACACACACACAATATATAAAATAGCACAGCTGTATGTGTATACATATGGTACATGAGGTATCAGAACGGGCTTAATTATTTGCCTTTTATTGCGTTCATAAAAATAAACTAGTTTTTTTGAACCATCTATTGCTATATGTTTATAGGGAAGACTACACCTGTCAACAAGTATAAGACAGGCAGATTCACATCCATTGTATGATAAAATACATTTCCAGCATTTGAGAGGTTGATTGACAGCTCGTTCACGGCATGTTCATGGTAACCTTTCGTTGCCAAATACTTTAAAGAAAAATTTAAAGAAAAATAAACAACATTCTGGCACCTAATGGTTTACCTGCCTTAAATCCGGGAAAGTTGTGTTTTTGGCATTGTATAAATATAGTTATGAGAGAGATTCATTTTTAGTTTTACATCATAAAAAAAAAAAAAACTTGCATAATAATAAATTTTATCAGATAAAAAATAATAATCTGGTACAACATAAGATGTCCACTCTGATCTCTAAAACCCATTATTTTTTGCAGTTTAATAAATACTGATATGGTTTTTCCATCCACAAATGAAGGCTGACCGTTGAGAAGAAAAAACAGTAAGTATGTTTAACACGTGTAAAAACATGAACGCACAACATTTGTATGCATCTGACAGCCCTGAACGAGACTAGCAGTCAAAGGGTTAAAATTAGTTTTTTGGGGGATCCAAGCCTTCATATTTGTAGAAGAGCATTTTTAAGATTTTTTTTTTCTTGGGGGGGGGGGTGGCATTCTATATTTTTGGAATTTAATTTAATGGAGAGTTATTCCCTTGTTGGTAAAGTGCATCTATGTCACCCACTGGGGTTTTTTTTGTTTTTTGTTTTTAAACGAAAAATAAAAACATTAGTAATATTTGAGAAACTATAATATTTTGCTTTACAAAAAAATATAGGAAGAGTGAAATAATAGAGCAAGCTGCTATTTTTGTTACTATAAAATGTATAAAAATATTTTAGATTTGATAAAAATATTAAAACACATATTTAAATAAATGTTCTATTTATTTTAACATTGCATTCCAAGTGTTCCATATTCAGCTTCGGGGGGGGGGGGGGCAGGATTTTAGAAAATGTTTGGCAAATAGAAAAAAGGAACAAGTCCTTGATCTATTTACATTTTTATTTTAATAAGTGAAGTGCTGTGGGTCACATGCTTAAATACTGGGCTTCTTTTAATATATAATTAAAAAGGTCAGCACAGTTGACTTTTAATATTATTGGTCGTTTCTCCCTTTTGAATTTGGAAGGATTTCTTTTTTTTGGCTGCCATATTATTCAGTTAATTCACTTAAAATTGGACATACCTGCATATGATGTTTGTAATTGTATTGATAATATAAAGCATCGTAATGCTTCTTTAATCTGTGTGTGAATATAATTTAACTTGAAAGATCACATTAATATAGTTGGCTTTTCTGAGGCACACCTGCAATCATTTTGTCGTATCTCCTCTTTGACCTGATCTTTCAGTTCACCGTTCCTTCCGTATGATACTTCATCGTTTTATGAGTATAATGTGAAGCTTTGTAGTCATATTTTTCACAGTATTTTTATTTTGTACCTAAAATGCCAACCGTGTCTCTTCAGTCACCAAACATCAAAAAGCCACCCTCGTCTTTAAAAAAAAAAAAATATATAGTAAAATAACATTTAGATTGACAAACCTCTGTCCCCAGTAACCGTTTCACTAGTACCACATGGGACGTTACGGTGTAGCAGATGTAGACAAAGAACACGTTGACAGTTGTTTTGTATTTAATGTCTCTTTTCATTTTGGAGCAAAGTCTTCGTTGACAACCATGTTAAATACGATGTAAGATCTGATGACGTTCTTTGACGATGTCCAGCTGAACCAAGGGTTTTGTTCCATGCTTTCTAAGTTATGTTGGGAAGGTGGACAAAGTGCTGGGAAGTTCGCATGTTCTACTAAAGGTCGTTGTGGGCTCAGTTTGATAAGCGCGTGGAACGGCTACTCCTGGGGAATCTGTGCACTTTGACGTGTTTCGACAGGTGGTCGCTACGGGCAAACCTCTTTTCGCAGACGGCACACTGGTATGGCTTCACTCCGGAATGTGAGCGACGGTGTCGAGACAGTTCATCTGATCGTGAAAACCTGTTAAATATATACAAGACCATTGTGAGATTGTGTCTTAAAAACAAATTCACCTAAAATAAATAAAAATATCTTAAGGGATAAAAAAAATAAAAAAAAACATCTTTGGTGGTAAAAGGTCAACTGTCCTATATATTTGGCAGCTCAGGGGCAATCCCAGAGTGTGAATTAATTTTATTATGTGGGTTTGAGTCAAGTGCCCACATGCACATGTAGCAAACAGCTTTCAGATGGCCAAGTATAGTGGGATTGTAATATCTTGCAATTGGGGGGTGCTTTGGACCCCTGGACATTGGTGCCCATTTCCATTGGGTTTTTTATGGAGGAAGGTGCAACATGCTAATCTAGGGTTGATAGAAAAGAGCACGATGGCGCAATGTTCTACCTGCTCTCTCTTTGTGGCAACAAGTTAGCTTGTCAACTTTTTAAAGATGAAATCTGTTCAGTTTCAAAGAGCTTTTCTTCTTGCTGAAACATCTGTATCCATTTAAATTAAGATGTGGCTACAGAGCAGATACCCAAATGATATCACGAAAAGTTGGATACGCTTCATAATGTATAATGGCCAAATCTATTGGCTGACCCTTAGATCACTTATGGCATCCTCAAATTATAAAAAGAGCTAAGATATTGATTTATGGATTATGAGCCGAAGGCAGTGGTGGGTCACAGGCCAGATGCAATTAAAGTGAAAATTTGTCCAAGGATCACCCACAGTGAAGAAGAAAACAAATATTCCACGTTGTTTTGTACTACACAGGGGAGAATGGGCTAATCATAGCTGATTTGAATGGATTATGTACTTTAAATGGATTTTTAGTTATACACAAAGACATGAACAACAATAAGAACTTCTATAAGACCATAGATAACCCCATCTAGTAGACCCCACATTCTGACAGTATGACCATCCATCAGGAGGTAGTAGTAACATGGAAATACCCCAGGTCCACCCACTCTGTCTACGTACAAGACTTTCTGGAACAGCATCTTGTTGCTACCTTTGTCCCGTCAATAGCCTGGTGGCAGCCTTGTGCCCATGACAAGGCTTGTGGAAGTCATTGTTTAGTAAAGTGTCCTTCACAAACAATGTTGCTGCCTACTCCTGCCAAGTATATAGTGACAACTGGCAAAAGAGTTCTCAGACTATAGAACAACTATAGTCAAGAAGTTAATTACTTCAAACCTCATCTCTATAATAAGACAGACTTGGGTAACTAGGTGCCGCAGTATGTCATTGCACTGGTTTCAAGTGGAAGAGCTCGGCCTATGGTGAGAGACTAATCTTTAATCTTATTGCCATCTGAGCTGCTCTTATGACTTACAGTTCTTGTTAAAATACCTCCCTCGTGGAAGTTTCTTGTTTATATACACAAAGCTTTGACATTAGACTCATTAATACAGCAGTGAGTAACTACTCAACAATTCAGCAGAAGAATGAATCTCCTTTCTCAGGAAAGTATGCATCTCATCTATTGTTCAGTTACCACAGAGTTGCAAAAAAGAATTTACTCCGTATAAAAAAAAAAAAAAAAAGTGGATTTACTTCTCTCAAGCTGTCCTTTTTGTGACCTCGGGCTAAGAACAGCATTTTGGCATATATTCAAAAATAATCAGATGTACCTCTATCAAGCATCTGATTATTACATACTTGGGTCACAAGTCTCGTAGTAACGAGGGATTGCTTGAAACACTAAAGAGGAAGTAAAGTATATTTTTCCAGAGTAAATAGATATGGCTTTTTCTTTGTAATTGTGACAACACATGGTTTGCAACATATTGGTTATGACATCATAACCCAAGACCTTGACTCTCTTGTAACATGTGGGACTCATAAATCAAAACATTATTGAATATTTTGCACTAGTTATGTTAGCATTAACATTATTGATATAGTATAGAATGTATCACCCAGTGAAACATTAATTCCCACTAGAATCCAAAGCTATTGGCTACCTAGACAGCTACAGCTTTCCAATCTACGTTATTACCAACAATATCATACCCCCCGAAAGAAAACCTTGCGTGTTCCAGCTTTATCTTCTTTACCCATAACATCTACATATCTTGAATAACCCAGCTGTTACTTTCACAGGCCCATGCCACCCCGGTTCCTGGTGTTGGACAACAGCCAGAGCTAAAGTTGAAGAACATGCAGCAGAGCTACAGCCTGACATGTATCAGACCCACTGCATCAGCAGACATGAAACATAGGTGAACAAGGAAGGTACCCAAGTCTACTCGCCGCTGAGTTATACCCAAAAATCGCGTGACTTTTATAATTTTTTGCTTAAAATATTAGCAGCGTCATCATGAGATTATGGATTGTGTTGGTCATGAGGATGGATGTTTCCAGGCAAAATCCTGAACACATGCATCTCATTTAAAGTAATCAAGAAGTTCTCAGTGACCTTCAGGCCATAAGACTGTCCCACCTATCTGAAGATACAATACGGCATTTAGGTATTTGTGATATAGAAGACTGCCGCTACAGGAAACCCTACACTCTTCGCTTAGAGACCCATATCACAAGGCTCCTATTTCTAGGAAGCATGAAATGTGGTCACATTATGTCTGAATACCAAATCCTCCATCGTTTCCAGAATATTTTGTTTCACTGGCAACTGAGAAGTTAAATTATGACTCGTTCGGGACAACTTGTTCCATTCACATGAATCCTGAGCAGGTCACTTGTTTAAACAGCTCAAAAGGATGCATGCAGGAGCAGGTTTGATCTGCTTACGTTAATACAGAAGTAAACTGGGTTTACTACAGGTTACAAACTGTAACACACCCAGTATAAACATGTGATTATTTGATATGCATGGTATAGGCCAACATTCTAAACAAAAGCATAAGCTTATGTACATTTCTCCACATATGCACTTATTGTAAAGTCCTGAAAATAAAGTATTTTTCACTATATAGGCTGCCACTTAATAAATCCAAATCACTACTAAAAGCTGTAGCGTTATTGTTTAACACACTGAAAAGCTGCATAGTCTAATATGATATTCAGATATTATGTACCATAGCCCTGCCAAACACTGGGAGTCAAATGGATTCCCCCTTGGCACATAGGTCCTCGTGTGTATCTGATAGGAGGCTGTGCAGTGGACTGGATCTGGCTTGGTCTGGTTCCCTTCCACTCAACCAATTTAAGCCCAGGTCTGTCTCCCTTTGAAGGGTGTCGCCAAGAGTGCAGTCCATAGACAGTCAAGATGGGGTCTCAACCAGTAAGTCAGCCTGTAGGCGACTGACCGTGATGGAACGGGAAACGTAGCCCAATATATGGAAAGCTACGCTTTGGTCATGGGTCAGTAATTTCTATATACCAAAAAGTGTGATGGTTGTTAGGTCATTAAGTGGTAAATGGGGAACACCTAAGTGGAGAGGCTTAAGATTAGTATACAGATACATAGAACGAAACAAATAAACTCAAAATATCTTAATTCAATGGGGTACTGACCTCCAACCGCATCCAGGCCATGTGCAAGCAAAGGGCTTCTCTCCCGTGTGTCTCCGCAGGTGTGCCTTGAGGTGACTGCTCTTAGTGTACATTTTAGTACATCCAGGGAAAGTACATTTGTGCATTTTTATAAGTTCTGTGGCTGGATTCTTTTGGAACTTTTGTGCAACCATGACCCCAGACTGTCCCTGAATTCCGCCAGGCCCTAAAGGTTTAGCAGCAATGGGTACAGGAGCTATCCGGACAAATTTCGAAGACATGTTTGAGGACTGGACAAGCTGGGGGACTAGCGCAAATGTCTGACCTTGAATGTTGACCAGAAGTTGAGCGACCTTAATGTTCTCTGGGAACTGTGACTGTGAAGCTTGATTGGAATCAGACTCCTTCTTTATTTCTATTGGTTGTATCTGAAGAATGACTGGAATTCCACCCTCAACAGTTACAGAACTTGAGTCTTTGTTGCCATTTTGTTCCTGCACTGGACTATTTGTCTGTGAAAATGTGTCCTCCTTCATCGCGGTGCCATGCGCTGGGGCGTCTTTCATTTGGTCAGAAAACAAGTGACTGCAGCTCCGCAATTCCTTGCCATCGTGTTGCATTTCATCTTTTAATTCAGGTTTCATATTCTCCTCTAGAAACTCCTCAATCTCATCCAGAGTAGGATGGAACAATGATGTCTCCTCCATATCTAAACCAAACTCTGGTACCTTGAAGAATTCCTCTTTGACCATAGATTGCTGTTTCCTTCTGTCCCACAACGAAACAGAAGTGTTGGCCAATGTTGTTTGGGACAGAAGGTAATCTAGAATGTTGTCCTGGCTTTCTGCACTACAGGTGCTGCCATAACTTGAGCTGAGAACTTGGGAGTCAGGGCTGGAGCATGATCTGAAGCTAGAGGAGTCACTATCATCTTCGGATGTCGGTGAGGGCAACATCTGATAGGACCTAGTTCCAATCAGCATCTCAGCTGAGAATTCAATAGCCGATTGAGGGTTTGAGAAGCGTTCATCTGCAGGAATCAAATGATCCACCATTCCTGGATCTGCTTCTGTGTGGATCACACCAGCATAAGCAAGATGACGTTCAAGGCAAGGGCCCTATAACCAAAGACAAAACATATCAGATGTTTCATTCTCTAACTTATCACAAAAATGCTTCAACAGACTTGTCTAGAATATCTTGGAGTGGTTGAGATTTGTGGAGGCACAATATGATGTGTGTATGTATAAGTCATTATAGAGCTAGAATGCCTGTATTGTTGGGTAAATACACATCCTGATTTTTGTTATCACGAATCGAATCATATATGAATCCAAGCCTAGATTGGTGAGTAAAAAGTAAATATTGGTCTGAAATGCCTTAAGTATTGCCCTGCAACCCAAATGTTTAACACGATCAAGAGATTGCTATTCTTGATGTTATCCTACATCCTAGTGCTTGGCAAAGGTAGCAATTTACAGTAGAGGCCTCTAGAATCTGATCTCTGCCAGCCAAATGGGTTCTATGGATATGTTGTGCTCAGTAATTTTGTCTCAGAAAAACTAAATTGAATGCCGAAAGTCGTGTTAATGAGATGTTTTAATGCGAGCTCATAGATTGCTAGACCTGGCTATCAGTTCCACACACAGAGTAAGATTTCTGGCTCCAGTGGGTAGAAGGATAAAGAGCTCTTTCTAAGATACAGCAACTGAAATACAAGGGTAAGAGTCACCCCCATCCCCCAACATCATGAGAAATGTAACGGCACACAGCATGAAAACTCCAGTCATGCTTCTTGTCTTCTCCATGCTACACTACTACTCTGTACCGTTCTCTTCAAAATGAATAGTCAATAGAGGATTATGTGCTTTCATAACCAATACCCCTCCGTGTATATCTGCCATGCTTCACGGGCTGCTCTCTCAGCTCGAGGGTTGAAAGCATTTAGGAGGTTATGTATCAACAGCAACTTTGGTTCAAACTGCTAAGCGGACCAAAGAATACCAACATTTTATTAGTTGCTTCACTTTTACCACTTTCCCCAGAATTACTAAATGTCGTAAACCTCCATGCCGATATATTGTACACACATGCATTCCAGGCTCCACGCCTTGTTTATCTCCCTATAGTAATGGGGACTTGGGGAGTGCCAACAGTCTAGTTATAACCAGGACAAAGCAAGTTTGTGAAAGACTGTAGAAGAACTTATGATAACAGCTTTAAAGGTGTACGCACCTATCTAGACAAGAACTAGAAAATCGATGTAAAGTAATATACAATTCCCATGTGTGTCTGTAATAAGTAAAATATGTTCATTCTGGACTGGTGGATGTCTTAGGTGTTCATAGTTCATATGAGTCTAAAATGTTATCATTTGAGCTTTTTTTAGGGTTTGGGAAATTTTGGTATCTAGCAAGAAACCAATTCCTAGTACGTTCAACCAGGTTAGGAAGGTTGTATGGTTCCTAGCATTGGACTATGGCCATTTGTGGCAAGTAAGTCAACACCAATGTTTTTATTGGTGGAAAATTATATATGGAATTTTAGATTCAAATTTAATCGTGCGCGCATCATTTGTAGTTATAGGGTTGGTCGATTTTCACTTCCATTCTGGAAAATTCCTCGCCAACTAAAAAAAAATTCCTCTGGAACATGTGTTTGCTCTCGCAGTTAAAAACCTGGTTTGACTGAAGTGGAAAGATCATTAAAATGTTATCTGTGCCTTTGAAGAGTTACCTATTAAACAGAGCAACACCATGGGAACATATGGTGACAGTGACTTTCCCAACAAAAATGTTGCTCAAGGATATCATCTGACAAACAAGACAAGTAAGACCAGAGGCAGACTGCTTGCTTTACGACACGGGGCACATTCTTACTGGCCTAGATAATAGGCCGCGAGTAGCCTTTTAACTAGTTTAAGTGTTGGTTATCGGTGTCGGTTTAGAAAGTCTGTGCTATGGAACATTGACCATGCAGACATCTCCGACCATCTCATCCAAATCATTATTAGTGGGCTTTGTCTTGGTATTGGTTTATACCATGGCTTATAGTCTGAAGGACTTCCCATGTTATCCGAGAAGATCAGAACTTCTAATGTATCCGTTACTAATGTATAGATTAGGGTGAAAAAACACTCCATTATCCTTGTTGGCTTATGCCAACAATCTCATTCCTCAGCAGAACCTCCTTCTTATTCATGAATTGCTCAACTGAACATCACTAGGTATTGGACTACAACTCCGATTAGATGCAGATTAATGGGAGTGGAAGTGTATTAACAGTTGGAGGAATGAATATACCACATTTCTATGTTGGTGACTTGGCTCCTCTCTCATTTTAAGGACAATGGGCTAGTAAGGACCTTTCATTCAATGTCTGGTTAACCTAAGGGGATGAAATGTCCCATCTAAGTGGGGGAAACATCTGAAAACGTTTCCTGTTGGGTCGCGTTAGTTATATATGTTGCCCTGTAGGAAGCGAATGTAAGTGTCCACAGTTAAAGGAGCCATCTCGTTAAAAGCCACTTCATCCAGAAAACAATAAAATTAATAAAAATTATAATTAGTATAATTCACTAATAGTAAAAAAAACAAGATACTTTATTTGAATGTTAACTAAAAAAAAAAAGTTATGTTTAGAGGATAAGTAAGTGAATGGACGATGTTTGTTTTCCTAAATCAGAAAATATTGAAGTTTGGGATCAGATGACAGTCACGCTGAGGATTACCATTCCATGTGATATTTGTTTATTTTGTAAGATTTGTATATCGGATAAAAGGCAGGTATGTGAAAAATAATACGACCCAAGGCATTATAGGTCATTAGATACGCATATGTAAACATGTTTGGTTTTTTTCTCTGTTATAAATCGGCCCAAATGTTTCCTGATTTCTGGATGCAATTAACATACTTATTGTTTTGCGGAAGCTAGTCTCACATTGCAAATACTTTCATCTTAAATGCCAGGGTTTTCAATTCATACAGAAAGAAGCTGCCACATGAAAACAGTGCTTTCACCAGTATTGTGAAAATATGCTACAATTGCCCCAGCTTTTCACTATAGAAATACAGATGATAAGCAGAGCAAAAGTAATGTACTTAATGTTATATATATATATATATATATATATATATATATATATATGTGTGTGTGTGTGTGTGTATGTAATTAGCTCAGGTTATGATAAAGAAAATCAGAGATTTGTCCTACTATTAATCTGTCTGAACATCATTAGAGTTAACCTCCCAGATGCTGTACCATTTATTATATTTCATTGCAATACTGCAGTTGTCCTCTTGGTGTTATGGTGGCGCTGTTACAGCGGTTTATTCTGCCTGCTTGTTTACCTTGTAAGCAGTGTTAGGCGAAATCTGCTGTAGATTACAACTCACATTATGCTCAGTTGTGACTGCCTGAGGGAGATGGGATTTGTAGCACTCAGGTGATGAAGATGTGGACCTTGCTGTCCTCTGCCTGTAAGAGGTATATGTTTGGTTTCTAGGTAATTTGATGCTGCCAATTGCATAATGGAATTTTAGTTGCTACAAACACTGGCTTTGACATTGCCTTTAGAGGATAGGAAAACTATGAGAATCTCTGTGTCAGACCCATACATGACATGGAACTGGCTCCCAGGGGCCAAATACTGACTCTGGAGGCATGATGATAGACTTTCATCCTGGAAAGTGCTTTTTTGTGTTCAAAAAATGTTATTAATAATATTGTAATAATAATTATTAGCCAAAAGAGCTGCTTGGATGTTTTTTTTTTATTAATACAATTATTATTATTGATGGGAATTATTATTAATTTTTCGCAATAAATCAAAGTATTATTATTCATACAAAAAATATCCACACATTTAACCATTTTCCACCAACAAAAGTTAACTGAATGTAGCAATCAGGCATCGATGGGTTCTTTAACCCCCTTTACAGAGGGTCTCTGCTGTGGCACTGGGGGCATACTGCACTACATCGCTGCAGAAAGGGTTAATGCCCCTAAGCCTGGCTCCTGTTTGTGAATGGTTCATTGTACAGCCTGTTATTGAGTCCTGCTTCTATCCTCCACTCCCCTTTCCTTGGCCCCAATGCTGAACATGACCGCTAGTAACCCTCCTCCCTCCCCAGCACGGCTCCTACTGTCAACATTCTCACCATAACAGCACCGAGCAGGCACATGCAAAAATAGCAGCCCCCTCCCCTCCATACAGCACATTACACCCACCAGTCATACTCTTACAACCAGATCCCTGCAGCTGGGTGACACAAAGGGTTAAGTGCCCAAGGTGCCAATCCATTATTAATGCCTCCAGCCCAAACAGACCCCATAACAAGCCACAGACTGCCACTTCACAGCAGGGTCTGTAGTCTATATCAGATCTGCTTGTCAGTATACACATATATGGAAATATACACCAATAATGTATATGTATGTGGGTGTATATATATATATATATATATATATATATTTATATATCACCCAAGTACAGTATAGAAAATACAGGTCCAGAAAACCAACCATAACCTCCACATACAAACTAGTGGAGAGGAGCACGTGTGCTCACTCCATAACATGTTTGAGGACATACTTAAAGCCTTAAACATCATATAGGACCCTTAATGCTATTACTGCAACAAGCACCTGTATTATGTGCCCTCTCTGTTAGTGCTATCACATGCATAACCTGCTATACAATAAAGGGAGAAGTACAAGGGATGTAAACATGCGCACCATATGCCAGGGACCAGTGCAGAAAGCACCCAAGCTGCAGTGTGATGAGCCCCTGCTGATCCCTACCTGCCACTCCAGGAATGCAGCAGATCCCAAGGAATTTGAGGACGTTTTAGAAGTTGCCCCCTGTTCCCCTTGGGTTGGTATCTGGAGGAGCTCTTACACCAACTGTCCGCTACTAGAGAACATCATATGACTGTGAGTGAGGCAGGGGAAGGCTTGGAGAAGGCTCGACCACTACTCGCCAGCTCATTGGCTCATGTGATGGGGGGGTGTGCCCTACTCCTCTGTCGTCAATGGCAGTAACATATGTATCTGCTGGCCAAAAACATTCTTGGGAATGTTTCCTTATTTCGTAGCCCAAGCAGCAGACCGACCGACCGACCGACAGACAGACAGCGGCAGCGCACGATAAGACAGTATAGGTGGCTAGCAGAAAACTAGCAAAAAAGCTTTTTTTTTTCAGGGTATTTGCTCATGAAGTATTCTGCGATGCATTCATTTCCATGTATTTTAATCTGTTTATAGATCTGGCAGTGTTTGTCCTGTCCATTCATAAAATGTATCTCTTCTAAAGTAAATTATGGAAACAGTGTTGTTGTTTGTAAAGTGTTGCAAAAAATATTTATAAATATAACATCTGACACATTCACCTTTTCTTTTGCCACTATTACATTATTAGTTTACTCTTAATTACTTTTAATTAGGACTTACAGAAAGTGGAGTAATATGCAAATTATTAGACCTACATACTTGCACTATGTGTGTGTGTGTATATATATATATATATATATATGTGTGTGTGTGTGTGCCAGGTGAGCTACAGCCTACATCATGGATGTTTAAATACTGTCCCTGTATTAACCTCTACCACCTCTGTTGGAAGGCTGTTCCATTTATCCACCTTCCTTGCATTCCATCTAAACCTCCATCTAAACTTTTAAGTATTTAAATGTTTTCTATCATACCCCTGTCTCTTTTCGTTCTTTCGAACTAAACTTATTATGTATAGTGGGTGTGTGCATGTGTATATGTGTGTGTATATATATATTGTATGTATATAGTGTACATGCTGCACTTCTGCATCTACCTCCTTACAATGTCTGAGTTGCATAGTTGCTGATCTGTTATTTTAGGCAACAGTACAGAGCTTAGATTTCAAAATCTAATAGGGCTTCAGCAAATAATGGCAAACCACATTTCAATTTACTTAGCAGTAAATGAGTAATTGCTGCATGCCGTCAATGCATGTAGGAGCTGTAGAGCAGGCATGGGATGGGATTCATACCGGGCAGGATTATATAGTTATATCATATAGCATCATATAGTTAATATTTAGGCAGAACACAGAATAGCAGGCATATAGCTGTAAGAATTCATATACAGCAGGTATACAGTATACCTGGATTTAAATATATGTATACGTCTGTCACTGTGTGTGTGTGTGTGTGTGTGTGTGTATGTATATATATGCGTATGTATGTATGTATATATATGTATGTATGTATATGTATGTATATGTATGTATATGTATATATGTATGTATATATATATAAAATTTCCTAATAGGAATAAACCTTAATTGGACATTAAAATGCATTAAAGAAAGTTTCCTACCAACATGTATGTCAAGGTGGGAAATAATTGGTTAATAAAAAAGGACGTACATTCTTCCCATTAAAGACATCTCTTCTTCCACATTCTAAATATTGTTTAGGAGAATCATTTTTTGTACTTTTTTCATGCAGGGTATAATTTTGGCAATAAATGGAGGCTGTATACAGAATGCACCCCCCCTCTACTATGACTTGCAACCGTGATGGACCCCGTTTAATCTCTCCTAAGGGCTAAGGGAGTGTCAGTAAGACCAGTGAGTTGCGATATCGCTTTCAGGTTGAATGTCACAGATATTAAATTCTCTGTTAACTTGTTGAGTCATGCCTCAAATTAAGTTTCCAAGTAGAAACGTCAAACTTGGGTAGGATTACACATAATTGTCACCCCCCCCCGGGAGTTATTCAAAGGGTTAATTGTTATGGCATGACTGACGCTCAGGATGATGGTAACCTTAATAACTTCCCTGAGTATTTTACAAGGACATAAAAACTGCTGAGGTATTTGTGCAGCATAAGCAAACGAGATTGTTGGCCGGGTGAGGAATGCAGATCACGTTTTTCCTTTGAAAATGAAATGTTGGTTCGAAGTTGTACAGGTTACTCCATCCTCGGGAGTCGGGGGGCCTGTCCTCAAATTGATGCATTTCGAGGGGCCGGGATACTAACAATATTGCGTTAACGTCTTCATTTGAAACCTTTTGGGGTCTGTTCACTAAAGGTAGTTGAGTTTCCTACAGCGCTATGGAATGTGATGGCGCTATATAAAACAATAAACCCATTTTAAAAAATCTCCACTACTTCACTATACATCCCCAGTGAACTTCTCCTGTAGGAAGTGATTGGCCGGCCCTGTATAATGTATAGTCAATTCTTCCTGTCCCATTGAATTACAAATTATACAGGGCCAGCTCAGCCCTTCATGCTGGAGAAACCTGCCAGTGTTGGTCCTTCATAGTGATTAGTTGAACTCACAGCTCCCCTGTCAACTATCTTTAGTGAATAAACCCCTTTTTATGCCGTTTTGGTCTAAAAACAAATGCCATATTATAGTCGGGGCTTTTGCTTTGCGAACCCGGAGGTTCAGATCCAGAATTTGTTGTCTCTTATTGTTGAACGAAATAATTTATTATAATCATCGGTTATTTTTTTCACTGCTTTTTACCCACATTGATGATGCTATAATAATATGGCAGAAGATAAATATATAAATATTAACAAAAATATATATATGCAAGTCTCAGTATTAACCATTTCTTTGTATTTCTTTTCTTTATCATTATTATTGTTTATTATATTTTATTTATAGAGCCACATCAGATTCTGTAAGGGACTAAGTAGCCCTGGCACTTTAAGGCCAGCTGCCACCAAATGATGGTACATGTGGCTGCGCTTTATGTTTTAATACTAGCTCAGTATGCACTCGATCTGCCGCTCCGGGGGCAGATCAGATAAATACGGGGTGCTATCAGCTGGCGGCCCACTGGGCATTTGCCAATGTGCCAGATGGCCGGTACAGACCTGATTCTGTAGTATTATTACAAAAGCAGGATACAAATGAACGCTATACAGAGTAACATGAACAATCACCAGGCATATTGATACAGATGGAACTTGGAGCTTACAATCTATTTGTTACATGTAGTAACACATGTATGTCTTTTTATTGTTTGTGTAACTGAAACCATTTCTGGGGATGGGCTGCTTAAACATTTCAGCTTCGGGTGGCTTAAAGAGATAACACTATGCCTCAGGGGGTCGGCGAAGCCGAAGGTTTATATAGGAATCCCGCTGCTGGTACCCGCGTGATCGGTCTGTCAAATGGGTTCTTGCATTTGCTTTAAATACTGCAACACAGTTTATGCGTAATGTCTGATTCAGCCCATCATGGGGTTATGTATCTGGCTTCCATAGGGGCATCCACACCTTAATTCAGGGACGGACTGGCCCACCAGGCAAATGCACAGGAAGCCGCTGGCCAACATCAACACACGCTTGCCCAAACTTTCATTCCAGCTGTTGATCGGGTTCCACAGCGTGTGGCCAGCAATGCCCAGCTATATAGGCATAAAAATGCAGCGTGCCGCTGTGCATATCCACCCGTGGGCCACATCAGGTGGCTGCTGGCCTTAAAGTGCCAGTGCCCCCTCGTCATCGCCAGTTGGGTCCTGAGGCCGGCTTTAGGGTTACTAGTTTAAAATTCCAGCCTTCTGCGTGGATTCTGCTTGCTAACATAGGAGACAGCCTGGTGATGATCACCCCAAAAAGTGATCCCCCAAATGATGGGGCCTGCCTTGCCCCTACTTTGAATAATGATGTCTACTGAGAGCTGCTAAATCCAGCATGTGGTAATAGCTGCTAATCCCAAACCCTGATCCTCGGCCGTTCGGTTCGCAGACCACCAACATCTACGTTTTTAAAATGGGGGGGGGGCCTGGGGGACCTTTTACATGCCGAGTTAATGGAAGGGCCTGCGACACTACTTCCCTAAAGCCATGTTTGTTTTGTCCCCCCTGTTTTATAGCAGTAAGGTAGTCTTGTTTTAGTTTATTACCCTTGTTGTTCAGTTTTTTTTCCTTATCAGACCGGTTTCTGTTAGTTTGTTCAGCATGCGAATGCCTTTTTGAGTAAACATGGTGATGACTTGTATTGCGTGTAGGAGCTCATGCCAGTAAAGCTAGTTTTTCTTAGATGTAATGGTGCCGTTAGAATATCTTACATCAGCATCCTGACGCCATGGGTCAGAAGGTCAGAGATCCCAAATCTGATGCAAACCAATGAGAGGCTGATGTAAATGTTGGGGTCCGTTGCAGAGGTAGTAGTGACAGAGCAGACGCCGGGAGCAGGACTTCGATTTCAGCATAACTTGAAAAATACAGAAATCCTTGTTACGGGCACTTTAACTAAATCTCTCATGAGCTCCTGATTAGTGGAAAAGCCTGGAGACTTGGTTATATGGGGTAGGGGGTAAATGATCCAGCTTATGTACATAGGGAAGCTGTGTTTATCCAGATGAAGGCAGAAGACCCTTTAAAGCATAAGGTCATTCAGCCCAGAAGAGAAAATAACCCCCCCCCCCCCCCATGACTCCAGGGGAAACAGAATAATTCCTACAATAAAGTAGCATGTGTACATATAATGCAACAATCCGTGTTCAGCAAAATCCATCCATTATACTGCAAGTGGCCCCTTACTGGGGGTCCTGAACATCAAAATGATCTATCAGGAGCTCTATTGCTCCAACCCCCCCCCCCTCGCTCATCTAAAGTGTAAGTTGAAAGCCCCTCAAAGCATGGAAACCCGCTGTTTTAGGCATCACTGCAGAGAAAGAACATCACGATGCGGCTCATTTAAAAGGAAGTTGAGGAGCCGTTCGGTTTGACGGAGACGGTATCGTTTTACCAGTGAAAGGCCGTCACGTGGCGCAATGTATTATTTATACACCTGACTATGTTTACTTGTTACACAATGAAAGAAAGTTCCATGGGGCCTGAGACCACAAGCAGAGACGGTTGATTTAGCTGCTCCGGAGTACTCTATTAGGTCTTAACCTGTATATATGACATATCCCTTTTTTATATTCTATATTTTTTTTATTCAGTTTTCACAGAATAATAATTTACTGACGTTCTGGATAAGTTAACACCAGATCCTGTATTTTCCTAAGGAGGTTATATATGTTAGCTATTAGAGAATGTTAAAAAAAAACAACAAAAAAAACTGTAAAATACCTACCACAAAAAAAATAAATAAACCCATATTGTCCCCTAGATGTAGAAACTGCGCATGTTGTTAATTTAAAAAAAAAAAAAAAAGGGTCACAACAGATCAAAGCTTTGGTTCCCAGTAGGGTTGACTCTGGTTTTCTGTAGAATCGTGCATTCATATTCAGAACATGAACACGAACACGAATGTTGCTTTTTCGTTGTTCAAACCGAATATCGAATAAACTAATTTGGTGGCGGATAAACGTACACAAAGACGAAGAAGCACAACACGCAGAATCTTTGTTTCTTTGTGTTCGTCTTAGTAAATATCTCCTAGCTCAGGGATGTCCAACCTACGGCCCTCCAGCTGCTGCAGGACTACATCTCCCATAATGCTCTTTCAGCTAAGGGGCTGGCTGAGGACTACGGGAAATGTAGTTCTGCAGCAGCTGGAGGGCCGCAGGTAGGACACCCCTGTCTTAGCTAATCTCCCTGGTCCCTTCCCCCATACAATTAATTCCCTTTAGCCTACCTTAAGTCCTAGTCTTCATGGTATAGCAGGGGTTAACAGGAATCTGTAGGATCAAGCAGTTAAGTCTGTAAGAGTGACTCTACTGGTCGCCAGCAGGGGGCTGGTCTGGCATCAACCAATGAAGAGCAGCTGCCCTTCATTGGTTGATGCCATTGGAGCCCCCTGCCGGCGACTAATAGAGTAAGACCGTAAAGTCCTGGTGCCAAAACCATTGGTCTCCCCAGGCCAAGCTGCTCCGAAGTGTACCTTGCCCTGCCCTTTGCCGGGGAACTCAAATCCCCGTTCCTCCCAGGCCTAGTTGCTCAGAGCAGTTGTCTCAGACTCTTCATGTTGTGCTTCTTCGTATGTGTGTATGTTTATCTGCCGCCATATTAGTTTATTCGGTATTCAGCAACATTTGTGTTTGTTTTCATGTTCTCTCGAATGCGAATGCACAAGTCTAGTTCTTCCCTCCTGACAAGCTGCCCCAAGCCAGGCAATTACTCTTAAGCTTAGCTAAAGCCTATCTCAAGCCAGTACGCTCTACCTGTCCACCTAATGCTAGCCAGTTTGTGAGCACAATGTATAGATGGAAGGCTTTGCTCAGAGTTCTGGATTTTGTGAGTTGCCCACAGAGGTTTAAGGGATTTGCTAATTCCAGTTCAGGTCTGATGATTAACTTTAACTTTGGAGCAAACCAAGCCGAATTAGCTAATCCGACCAATATTTTACAGGAGAATATAGTTTCTAGTTCTATTTCAGATCCTTGACTCCTTTTTTTTTAAATGTAATTTTCTAGGCAATAATACATGTAATAATAAGAGATGTTTGTGGCCAGAGGGCTAGTGATGCATATTTTAAATTATGCGAGTCTGAATTAAAACGCACCTTAAATACACCCTGCTTGTCTCTGCTCGTCGACATTTCACATTAATACTGCAAATGATTTTCAGAGTATCCGGGGGGGGGAGGGGTTGGAGGAATCCAATGTGTGAACAGATCATATTTAAATGTTTTTCACTTCTGTATGTGTGCCCAATTTGTTTAAACTTGTCGGCTTGATGTTGATGAAAGGGATCCATACGTTCCTAAAGCAATTGGCCATTCTAAACTGGCAACATATTTCATATCATGGCTGCCTGTAGTAAATTCTAAAGAAATTCATTCTGCTTCTTCCAATTTTTGTCCTCATTATCTGAGGGATTAATGTAGAAGTAGTGGCTGCGGGATGCAGATATACGGTTACTGTCCCACCAGCCAGGTCCTTTTTTACATTCAATGCCTGGTCCTCCTAAACAAGGACGCTTGAACATTAAATTGCTCCAATATAACCCTTAATTTGCGAAAAACCCAACACATTTTTATTTCTAACCATATGGTAAGGAAGAACTTAAAAGACAGACAGATAGATAAACTAGTATACAACATCTATACATGGACTTCAATGTAAAAACAGAGATAAGACATGGGATAGTGTAATCGACATAAGCAAGCTTGGACTGGCCACCTGGCACATTGGGCAAATCCCAGATGGGCCGCTGTCCATGGGCTCCCCATACTCGCCTACTATGCCTGGCCACAGGCTACGTGAGCGTAAAAACATCATCCCACAGCCGTGGGCCTTAAAGCGCCGGGACCGTCTCGTCATTGGCTTGGGCAGAAGTGTAGCAAAACAGAAATGTGTTCTTATTACTGAGAGGGTGCAACAACCTCCAAGCAGAAGTGGTTGAGGTTAATCTAAACATACATGGGATAGGTAAAGCTATCAAGAACCCGAGATGAGAACGGGGACTGATTGAGGTTTGAGTCTTTATAGACTAGATCGGCCGAATGGGTTTTATCTATCGTTAAGTTCTATGTTTCTATAAAATACTTCTTGAAAAACCAGAACAGCCTTCGTTCCTTTTTTCCCCACTTGGTCTAAGAATCCTCGGCTCCTACTGATTTCTCACTATATAAGATATATTGAAAAATAGGCTATACAAGACATGAGTCATTGGGGCGTTTAATACGTACGCCCTATTTTTTATATAAACAGCCCCTCTCTGTCTTACCATTTGCAATATAATAGCGTATAATGTGAAGCTCGGAGTCCAGTGGCCGTTATTTGTTAATTAATTTCCCATTATCATGCGTGGTGTGAAGCAAGAGTATTAAGGTTAAGAGCTTAGTGAATCATTACAGCTCTTCGGCAGGGTTTGTACACTTTGTGTAATTGGAAGAGTTGCTCATTACGATGATACCCACGGTACAGACGGATACAGAACATCTGGGGGACGCTTATATTAACTACTTCATTAAATCAATAATAATATATATATTGTATTTTATATAGAAGCATTACATTGTAACTCTGCAATAACTAAAATATCACATTGTATTCTCATCTAGATATCAGTATCAGTTGAGTTGTCTTCATGTTTGGTGACCCTGTTGCGCTTAATGGAGATCCAGGTCAAGTCCTCCTAAGGAGTACACTTGAGTATGCCTACTTGATTAGTTGCTATGGTTTCCAAACCAATTTATGATGGGTTGGAAGTCGACTTTTACACCAAATCCTTTGAGTCGGCTTATGAAGCTTCAATTGACTGTCACCCGGGCACAAACTGAACCTTTGTGAATATTATTTTAGCGTTCATATTCTAAAATCAGAGGTTCAGAGGCCTAGATGTAATGCAAAGACGTTGAGAGGGTGGTAGATAAATGGAACAGTCTCCTGGCAGAAGTGGTGGATCCCAATACAGCGAGGGAAAGGTAAACACGCATGGGATCAGCATATGGCTCCTGAATCTAAGATGAGACCAACGACTGATTTAGAGTCTTTACAGCAGAAAAAAATGGGCCAACCAGATGGGCCTAATGTTTCCTATCTGCTGAATAGACTCCACTCCCCCACCCGCCAAATACAATTTCATAAAATGCTGTCCTTTTTGGTTATTTTTTTTTTTTTTTAATCTCAATGTTTGACTAGTTTCACTCTTTATCTGAAACGGGATATAATCACTCAGGTATTTAACAAGTGGAGTGGGGGGGGGGTGCAAAATAGGATATTTCAGCTTAAAAAGATTTGGCCGCATAGACCAAGCTGTAGGTTTGTTATTATTATTCATTATTATTATTTCGACGAGTAGACAGCCTATTCATATACACATTTAGCAAATTTATATTTATCAATGAAGGGTAACCCCCCCCCCCTTTTTGCATTAACCCTTTCAACATCAGTGTATTGGGCAGCGCGTTCCATTTAATGGAGCAGCGGAGACTTTAGTATTTGCTCAGATGCGTATCCTGCGTGGCTAAGCAGAATAGATTTCATACAGTCCGTCTGCTCTCCTTTTTCCCCCATTCCAGAAGGTTATCACGCTGGTTAATGTAACTTCTACAAACAAAGTCTCAAGGACATGTGGCCTGCAGAACATTGTATGAAGAGAAACACGGCTCGTACGGCACCGAGGGGTCTGCCGAAGCACTGCATGCCTAAGCAAACACAATGGAGGGACGAGGACGCGATGGGCTGACTCCGAGACCCTTCAAACTATTAAACCTCCCATCGTCCATCACGGTGACTCTGTGTAGCGTGTTCGTAGTTATGGTCGCCCCATAGTCCTGATATCGTTTGACATGGAATCCTTGATTTATCAAATATAACAAACATAAGGGGCTATTGTATAAAAAGTGACGGTTGGAAAGTATTAAAAGTGATGTTATCACCATGGCAACCAACGGAACGTCACTACTTGTAACATTCCATTGGTTGTTATAGTGATAACACTTTTTTTCTACCGGAATTACTTTTCAGACCCAACAATAAGAAATGCAGCGGCTATCGGGCTTCATTAAGAAATCAGCGAAGAATATAAAAGAAGTGAACCCTGGGATTCTCCTTTGATCCGGGGGTTGGCTTTGTGGCAGATCTATATGTTAATGCCCCAGCACCCTATGACTTTATGATCCGTCTTTACATTGTCTACTGGGAATTCTGTCCCCTGCTGGGAAATCGAATCCGGCTGCCGGCTCTGAAATGCCACGGCCGCCCTGGGTGACATAGGATAAGTATTGTATCAAATTCCGCTTCTCGTACTGAGAGTTCTTTTCTGTTTCTAGATTGTAAGCTTCTCAGCCCAACTTTTGTTTCTGTAAGTCAAAAATTGTTATGCGATACACTACTTGTTTCCATTGTACTGCACTGTGCAATATGACGGCGCTATATAAATCAATAAATAACGATGATAATATGGATGGATGATAATCTGAAGAGTATGTAATCCGCGTGTTTTTTTATATATATATTTTTTTCGTTGTTTAATGTTTTTTTAGGGTCCAATGCCTCCATTTGTTAAATCCCTTTGGAGGGTACACTACAATCTCTCAATTATTATTATTAGTAATATCTTTTATTTATATAGCGCCAACAAGCTACGCAGCGCTTGTTGCAGTTCATGCATTCAAAGGGTCTGACAAATGTAAGACGAAGTGATCGATACGTTCACTAAAGAGGACCCGGCTCACAAGCTTACGATCTAGAGGAAACTAGAAAGATTATCCCCATCCTGGGCAACTCGCGGGGGGTGGGGGGTGCTACATCTAAGCAAGTTTTTGAAAGAGTTAAACGGTCCGGATCTATCCCCCACATTAAACACCACCGTTCATTCATTAAATAGATCGCACAAACACTCCGCTGAACTCTCAGCGCCCCCTGCTGGTTGGTTTAAGGGTTAGTATGGACAGCTGTATGTAATGTTTCTATGGAAACTGGGACACGTCTCCTTGGAGACGTAAACATTGAAAACTTATCCCACATGGCCCCGGCAGACACACTGGAACCGAAAATAGGGAGATATTGAATTTATACAGGGAATATACTGTAACGAGAGGTAAGTCGGGGCTATTTATGGCGGTCAGCGCATTGTGTATTAGTGAATGATACTGCGATAAGGTGATTTTGTTTTCAGTACAATATATATATAGCGGTCGAAATCTATATCAGTGCTGAGTATTTGTTATGGTATATAAACTAGAACAGAGAAGTAGCTCCATGAGCTACAGGATATTCTCTAACGCTAAATAAAGAAATACAATTAAAAACTTTACAGAAAAGGGTGGTAGATAAATTGAACAGCCTCCCGGTAGAAGTGGTAGAGGTTAATACAGTGAGGGAATTTAAACATGCGTGGGATTAGTAATATGGCTCCGGAATCTAAAACGAGACCAACAACTGATTAAGTCTTTACAGGAGAAACGAGCAACTAGATGAGGGCCGAATGGGGCTGATCTGCTGGCAATGTATACTCAAACCCTTTAATCGCATGTTTTATGTTACGTTGCTTGTATTGTTCTCGTAATCGCTCATTAACTCTCTAATGCACATAGATTTGGAGGTGTGCAACACCAACGATAAAACGCAGCTCTGGGCACGGTGATAAATGTGGAGTAATCACCATGGAAACCAATGGCATTTAACCTGTTGCACAAAATGTTGGGATAATGCAAGCAGCTGTGAAATGTTTAGGTGCCCTTTTAATGATATAAACTCATATATACGTTACTATATATAAAATATACATACCTAGGGGCACGTAATGCATCACCTTGGAATTTATCAACTAAGCTGTGCAGTGATTTCTAGGTGCGTTGTGATGAAATGAAACATCTCATGAGATTTACCATGCATTATCAAGAGTTAACCCCAAAGTGTGCCCCATGGAAGAAGGAGTCAGCCCTGCATAATGCATAGTCAAATATATGATCCTACATAATGCATACTTTAACTTAGCAAGATGAAATATGTTCTAGCCGCCTCATCGCGTAGTTTAGTGAATAAGGCCCTAAATGGTTAAGGGGCTCATAAAGATACTTGTAGATATTTATTTAGCTTACGGATAGATGTGTATCAGAATGGGGCAGAATGCAGGGCATTTACCGGGCAGGTTCACTATTTCATTAAAAACGAGACGTCGAAGAAAACATTGACGCCACAAACGAGAAATCGATGTTTGGCTGATATCAGAGCCGTCAGATCTTATTCATTACAAGCACTTCATTAACTGACACAATTCAAAAGTATCAACTGTAAGGAACAGCTGTGTGTGACGGGGGTCCGTGTAGAAGAAACATAACCCAAAGTAAGCGTGTGCGCGTGTGTATGTGTGTGCGCACGCATGTGTCTGTATGCGCGTGTATGTAAGTATATTCAGCTCCAAATTAAACGATCCTGTAGACTCTGACGATTCGTTACTTCTCCTTCAGGACTCCTGTGTGTCAGAATGTCGTCCGTATCACCGGAGCGATCCATTGGATCACAAGGAACCACAGCATCTGGCCTGGGATCCAGTAAGTGTCCACCTACAGCCTGCCTTAATAAGGTGATACAAACAGCGCTGCGTTCTATGTCTGTGATAGATCTGTAACACGAAGGGGGCCCCAGACTCTTAGGGGTCCCTAAGGCTTCTCGACACACTAGGGGGCCCGTTCATGCTGGTACTAATCATATCTGCTGTGTGTCGTAAATACAGATTATATGGTAAATACGTGCGAGGTGTTTCTGGTACCGCTGCTAGATTTTTTTCTACCATCCTCGCCTCCCTATTATTGTATCCGGCAAATCGCTTTCAGAAAGTATGTGTTATGATGCAATTTAATTATGGATAATATACGGGTCCCGCAATGTGGGCAGTAATCCTACCGTGTTGGAAAGCCATCATTTGGTCCATCATGTATTAATACAGAGACGTCCCCATAATACAGAGGCAATCGTGTGTTTGTTACAGGGTTGGCTCACACCGTATCCCATCTCTCTGCCCGGCGGTCCGTTGGAAATTCTGCAAAGTCAACGCCTGAGACAAAATCTGCAAACTCAGGTAATTCAAACTGTTTAGATGAATAATGCCGGTCTACTTCCTTCTAGGTATGGTTCACAGCTTCTCTCTTTAGACCTCTGTATGTGTGTGAATATATATATATATATATATATATATATATATATATATATATATATATATATATATATATATATATATATATATATACTGTGTGAATATGTGTGTGTATGTATGTATATATGTGTGTATGTATGTATGTATATATGTGTGTATGTATGTATATATGTATATACATATATAATGTGTCTTGGGGTTGCATGAAGCCGCATGTTCAGGGTACATGCTATGAATATTCTCTGATCTCACAGGTCGAGCAAAAGGAAAGGCCAATGTGGAGCAAAATCCATTCCAAATCCCTCCAGATGTGGACTTCTTCCTCATTAGAGATCAGGAAAAAGAGAAAAAAAAGATGGTACGTTGAGAATATATAGTATAGTTTGCTTTTTGTTTTGTTTTTAATTCTTTTTCCAGAACTAACATCGAAACATGGAAAATCACTTAAATATTTTTGAAAACATAGATCACAGTTATGGTGAAATTCATATGTGTATCTTAAATCCAAAAGGGAAAAGCAAAATGTTTGGTACAAGACGTCCTACGGACCCCAGACAGATGTTTCAGCCTATATGGCGCTCCTGTCTGAATTACCCTTAGAACTGGGCGCTTGGACCTGCAAGCACTTCCATTATAATATCCATATGCTATTGCATGGCTAAACCAGTCCCTGGATGAAGTCTAACATTGTCCTTCCCCACCCACATTTACATAGGAGAAGGAACTCAACAAGAACCTGAAGGTCCACCAAAAGACCACACACACAACACAAATGCAGGCCAAACTGGCCGGTCTACGCAAGGAGATTGAAGACGGGGAAAAGGAAGAAAATGGAGAGGATGCGGAGAAAGCGGTAGCGATTCGTGAAAATCCTTCATGGAAATTGGCAGTCACCGGAGGTGCGAAAAGAGGGGGGGGGCACACAAGACACAAAAGTAGCATTACTTAATGTTAATAGAATGCATCAGTAATTCAAACAAGTTACTGCAAGATTAAAAATACAAACAAACCCCCATTCTGCTTCATCCTGCAATATTTTCCCTTTCAGATAAGCAGATTCAGAAAGAAAGTCTACATGAGTTTATCAACAAAAAGAGGGAGATGTTCCTCCTGGAGGTAAACCAAATGGGCAGCTGCCTGGGGGCAACTCCATCTACTTATGTTATGTGCTTTTTAATAGCTATATATCTATATATAAAAATATATAATTGCCATTTAGTTATATATTTCCACATATTTGGTGCTTTGGTTGTTTCATGTGACCTCCATTCTTACTCCCTCCTTTAGCTTTGGAGACATCAGAGATGCTTTCTACACAGAGTGCTTGAGATGGGTTTTTCATTTTTTGTTCTGCGATAATATTGGCCCAGTAAAAAACAAAATAAAAATGAGAGCACAGCTTCAAGTAAGAAACAATGTAACCCAATGTTACAAAGAAACTTAAGAAAAAAACCTTTTTAGGACAGGTAGTAGTCTTCTGCAGCCTCATCTTCCACGATGTATCTTCATCCTGGAGCTATTTCTGAAATCGTGCATGGTATGACATCACAACCCCATCATCCAACACTGAGGCTGAAGGGCAAATTAGGTTAAATTTTGGGTGTTCTAAAAAAACCAAACTTCATCTCCTATCAGAAACTTCAGTGTGTGCATTTGTGTTGGGAGTATAATTTCAAAGTAGGTTATTGGTCCAACTACTAAAGCTTTCTCTTTTCTCCTAGATTTATGGATCATAAAAGCAACGTATATCCTATAATCAGACATTTTTATGAGACCCACTGCAAAAGAGAATTTAAATTCAGCTGTAATATATTCAGTAAGCGTTATTATTATTATTATTATTAAGAAAAGAATATTAATTCAAAGCCTATGCTTTAGTATTCGCTTACAGTGAAAAGAGATGAGATCCAGAAGCTGGAGGCTTTAGCTGCTGCAGAAGAGATGAAGCTGGAAAAGGCTGAGCAGTTTCTGGAGGAGGACGCAGTGAGGTTTGACGAGTTCCTAAAGCAGAATGACAGGAATTCCGTGGAGGCTCTAAAGCAGTGAGTGGTCTGTGATTGTCCGGTCGTGTATTCCGGTGTTAATGTTTCCATGCATTGTCATTTCATTCTGTAATGTGTGTGGCGGAGGATAGTCGCAGCTGTGCCTGTTGGCTAATTGTGATCTAGTCCATAGTGGCTAAATTAACAGAGATAAAACTCTGCTCATGGAATCCAGAAAGCGCTCAGCCACTCAACAGTGATGGGGACAGGTGCAGGTGATACAGCATCACTAAATCACAGAGCTTCTCCTTTTTGTTTGACTTTTTTTTAACCCAGGGCTGATAAGGAAACAAAACTGAAAATGGACAGGGTGGCACAAATCAAGAGCCAGACTGCACTCATGATGAATATCAAAAGGTAAAATTAATGAAACACCATAAATTCACCCAAACGGGCAGCACTACCTGTGCAGGCAAGGCAGTCTATGGTTTTGACCGATGGACAGATCTTCCAGTCACATCGTAGATCCAATACCATGTTTTATGGAAAGTGGTATTTCCAACTGGAGCAGATGTTCTAAGGAATCGAAATGTAGGCATGTGTGTGCGAGTGCCAGTGTATGAGTGCGCCCATGGCTATACCAAATGGCAAAGGGAAACTGCCAAGAGCATAGTTTCTTATCTGCCATTGAAATAAACAGATCTCTGTGTATTCTTTGCAAATAATCATCTTGTCTTCTTCTGCTCCACCTCTCCCCCACCGTAGTGACATCTCCAAATGTGAAGAAATTCTCCAGGAGTATCTGATGTACAAAGAGTTCCTCTTTCGGCTGTCTCCCAAAGAATGGAGAGACGAAGTATTAAGGAAGAAGGCAGAGAGGAAGAAGGCTCGGATCGCTGCCTCCAGAGAGACACAAGACTTGGAATCGAATGTTTCGCTGTCTCCGGTCCCTGTAAAGAGTAAGTGTAGGGTTTCCATGATGGCAAAGTGCAAACATTTTATGTCCTGCTGCAGATGCGTCGGTGAGATTAAATTAAACTATAGTAATAGATGGTATTTAGGATGAATTGTCCATGGCAAGGTTTGCCGTTTTCCAACTCACCAGGATCCAATTGCATCCTCCAGTCTTGCCTTGTTAACGTACCAGATAGTCTCTACTGATTAATATATTAAGGTCTACTTTGGAAACTTTTTTTTTTTTTTGCTATGCTCTTACCAAAAAAATGCAAATATTATAATTCTTTAGAGCCAGAGAGCAAGTACTCAGGACATGTCGTCCAAAGCCGTGACTCAACAAGAGACGTCCGTCAGCTTTCGAGACACAGCGTAAAAACAACAAACACCAAAAAAACGTGAGTGCTATGCCTTGCGAGAGTCTGATTCCCTACAGTGACATTCAGGGCCCTTCACACCAATTCTTGTAACTTTGTAATTTTTTGGTGGGGAGGGGACACTTTTGTTAATAGCATAAAAGTTTGAGTAATGTTTCCATATGTAAAGCAACAAATATCATTAAATTCTATACCTAATGGGCTGATATGGCGAGTTTGCATGACAAAGACTTTATTACTGGTTTTCAGGAGCATTGCAACTTTGGTAGCGGAGGAAGATAATTCCGAAAATCTGGTGTCTTCAGACAGTGATGAGGTTGGTGATATCTTGCGGTATATATATATCTCTCGTGGTAAGGGTGGAAAGACGGATATTAACGAGTTCTTGCATAGTGGTCATTTAAGATGTAAATCAGACCGTACAAACGATACCACACTTAAAATAACAACGTTACAACTAATGAGCAGGAGATATATATAAATATATATAATTTCTAACAGTTGTGACAGTTAAGGTTTGTTATTAACCAGTGTGGTCCTCCATGATATAAGACAAATAGGATGCTAATCGCTGTGTTATAACCGATTCTACTTTCTCATCTTCCCAGGAACCCGAACTATACTTTAGTGACCCTCGACAGTTGCTGCAGATCTTCTCAGAACTGGAGGAACAGAACCTTTCACTCATCCAAAATTCTCAAGAAACAGAGGAGGCGCTGGAGGAAATCAAACAAACCATCACCAGCACAGAGGAGAAAATGTGAGTCTGACGCTGTCCACTTTGGTATCCAACTACCGCAAGGTCTACATCATGAATTACATATCTTTAAGGATGTTCGTAAAAATCTTATTTCCAGTTTTTCTGATTATTTTTGCTATATTTTAACTGCTTTGCACAAAGACTGAACACCTTCTAGTCAACCAAATTATGTATGCAAGAGATGATTACAATACATTGTATTTTTGGGGGAAATTTGTAGATTCATAATTTCACAAAGATGTAATTGCCTCCTGGGGGTCATGAGGGTGAGTCCCAGACCAAGTTTAGTATTTTTTGTATTGGAGAATGAAAGAAGGCACACATACTGCGAAGGGCCGCCAAGTGCCCATCACTAGGCAAGAGGCACTTACTGTCTGCATGGACAGAGCTAGCTGGGAGTCTGACAGCTCAGCTATTGACTTGGAGGATAACATTTATTTTACCTGCTGATTTTGTGGCCAGGGAGAAGGAGACACAACAGCTGAAAGACCACATTGACCAGCTTAAAGCTGCCATTGCCCAAGAAGAAGAGAGAGCTTCTGAACTGGAACTGAAGTCCAGGGTGTTCGCGTTTGGGCAGTACAACTCGGCGGACCAGGTGAGCTGTAAAGTCACGTTGCTTTTCATTTTACTAATACAATAGCCAAGGACCATTTCTCCTGGTATATATTTTCAGATTACATCTTCCTTCACCACCTCCCTGGATTTCTCCAGGATTGAGATCCTCTTTATATAAACATAGTTTGTCTATTCATGCAGAATAGTCTTTATAAAGCAATCCTTTACCAATTGATTACTGAATATGACCTGAACAATAAAAGGGATTTGGAGGTTTGAGTGTTTTTTTTCCCCACTTAATGGCTACAATACTCGCAGATATTCTACAGAAATATTATGTTGTATAATAACATATAAAGTCCATTCTATGGGGTGGACAAAGAGGGCCCTTTAAACATATTAGTGGACACAGATGAATGTTATCCACATGATCATGTATTTAACCCTTCCAGAAAAGACCACAACGACTTTTTTTTTTTTTTTTGTTTTTTTTACAGGAAAAGATGCTGGGATCCCTAAGCAAAAAGGTTGAGGAAGTATATACGGCTTGTATTGGGGAGAATCGGGCAAACCTCAGTGCCCTGCAGATGCTTATGATAATTGAGCACCAGCTGGAGGAATTGCTGGACAATATAGAAGTGATCCCTAAGGAGAGGATTGAAGTAGCTGAGAAAGCCAAAGAAAAGGAGAGGAGACTGCGGTATGGGATAGTTTGAGGGTAAAGCTTGCTTTAAAGCATGTTGAATTAGTGCCACTTATTTGTTAAAGAGGTAGAAAAATACTAGAAATCTGGTAAAAACCCTTTATTATGAAGGACTAGTTAATATAGTATTATGTTTGTAGTCAAAGCACATTCTTCAGCCCCTAGCTGTTGGTTAGTGACAGGACCTTTCTGTCCATCTTCCCCAAGACCTGGTATGTTTACATGTTACCAAACTCCATGTCACATGATTCTCAGGCACGCCTGCTGTACAACTCATTAGAAAGATCTTTTTCCTTCACAGATTAAGAGAAGAGAAGATTAAACAACAGAAGCTTCACCAAGAAGAAAGGCTAAGAAGGGCGCTGGAAAGAGCACAAGCTGATCCCAAAAAAACAGTAAGTAAGACTCTGGTTCAGCGGGAGAAACAGCTTGCAATACAAGGCTTATGGTAGATAATCATTAAAAGTTACTAAAATTATTACGTAGTACGTTTTAAACAATGTTCACTCATATAAAGTTCTCCAGTCGTTTGGTGGTAACCTAACACGCAAATGTTTTCTACCTTAGAAATAAAACCCATTTAAAGATGTATTATGCATTAGTAATGTAGCCTGGCTGAATCTGTTATATTAATTCAATTTGTTTTAAGCTAATACTATCTGTTACAACCCCTACTAAATGTATCCTACAAGAAATCTCATTACTGTGCAGGAGAAGCTCATACTTTTTGGAGATGTTTAATTTGGGGTAGTGTTTAATCTTAACTGTAAAATAACATTTTAGAATATAGTAAAATTGCAAATTGGTTAACAAATGTTTTCATTCTTCCCCACAAGACTGGCAGAAAACTTATGGCTCGCTCCGATCCTCCAGCAACGAAACTAAAAGTTGACAAGGATCAGGATACGATCGACAAAGAGAAGGAAGAAGCTTTGCTTTTTTTCAGTTAGCCAGATTTTGAGATATTATATACGAATAAATATACAGAAAAAGGATCGGCTCAAGTATCGAGTGATCTCATTCCATGGGCTGCAGCGTTTCTGGGTCTGCTTCAAAATCCCACACACCGTAACGAAACACACGGAGGAACACCAGCTCAAAATCTGGAAAGAACTAGATGAAACATAGTCCGTGTAAAATCAAAACTATCTTTATTCATGTCCTTGGACCAGGATAAATAGCAGGACCAGGATAAGTGCTTAAGCCCATCCTGCTAGGTTTTCTTCTGTACTCTATTGATTTTTGTCCAAAGACGTGAATAAAGATAGTCCATTTAACATCAAAACCGTTTCATCTTTTTATTTCTGGATTTTGATCCAGCATCCATCTGTGGTATTTATTATATAATTGCACTGCATTTTGTGTGACCTACAGGTACACGTCATATGTTCCTAACTTACTTTACAAGCGAGATTTTCACACAACCTTCCCTTTACCATGTTAAATGGTGCAGGCTTGTGATTGTGTGTCTATTCAATACAAGGGTTGGGGAAAAAGGGTATTATCACTGAAATTTCCACTTAAATGGATTAAAACGTAAGATGAAAAATGCTTCTCGTGTCTTATTGATGCTGTGATTAGATTTCTTAAAAGGAAAATTGCATTAAACTATTTTAAACAGAAACCAATGAAGCAATGAAGGAAATAGTTTAATACATATTTACCAGAATGCACCCCTTTAATATAAAATAAAATAAAAACACGCAACCCTTTATATAGTATAGCTCTATACAAACACACAATACATACTCACAGAACAGACATTCGAATGGGAATTTCCTGCTGGTCCACCATATTTTACTAGTCACAGACTAGAAATGTGGAAACCTATGAATGTAAGATTATACATATCCATTCCCACAGACAAAAAAAAATCCCCTCGCAGGTTACATTTCAAATAAATATATGCAATTGTAATTTACAGACTTCAGCAACTCATGATTCTTTAAGTCAACGTTGTTACAGCCAGTCAAGAAATCGGTGCATGCACAGACAGGGTATTTTCCACTGATCAGCGTCTATGGAGGTAGATGCACAGTATATTTCATGGCCTCTACAATCCGCATGTTTTCCAGCCCATTTAAAATACTGATTACCGGGTGACACATATTGCCCAACACAATGACATTTGTAGGCATCAAAATATTTGTTCTGAAATACCAGTTTGTGAAGGGGGAACAAGTTGTTCAAATAGTCAGGTTTAGTGAATAAAAACAAGCAGACTGCCGGCTCTCCATTTGGAAAGATTGTCCAGTTTGGGAGCAATCCGAATAAAGAATAAAAAATTCAAAAACAGACATAGTGCAGATATTAGAGGCCATCTTACTTATAATCCACAGATTGGCGGAGATGCTGCTGGCTCATCAAAAGCGGTTTAGCTGCATTCTGACAAAAGGCAAGGTGTACCGAGTCTCCTTTCCACCAGTCTCCAACCGTTCATGGCTTTTTGTATGTATTGAGGTCTCAGTTATTCCAAATCCTGCAAGTTTATGGTGCTTCCTGTAAACTGTGAACCGTCAGAAGCCACATCATCTTCAGTTGATGTGTGAGGCTCCTGGTTCAAGTAAAAAAGATATGTAAAAATGGTGTGCAAGTGTGCAAAATAAATGCATGTTTTTCTGTCATGCCATTTCAGCAGAATAGGTGGAGGTATGGAAGTGTAAGAGTTTGAAACTGGTACACACAAATGTTCCATCAATGCCTCTATTATCATACCTGTAGAATGTGCACGGGCAGATCAACAGTGAGCTGCGCATGAGCTGCTGGAGACTGACTGCTCAGCTGGAAAGACAAGTCCCCATCTCCTGCAGGATCATCCTAATAACAAACATCATTGTAAGAAAGCACCCAAGGGCACAATAGACAGTACCTGTTATGCTATTATAACGCTATAAACTCCCCCAACCCTTATAAACACACCTGCAGCAGCTGGATCTGCACATACTGCGCTCCTGTAGCTGGATCTCGCAGTGTCAACCCTCCATTGAGGCCATTGCTGCCAGCAGAAGGCGCTGCTGAGCTCAGCGTCATACTTTTGCCTTTCCTCTGCGTTGGCGAAGTTCCTACAAAATAACATTTTGAAACAAATACACAAATTATGGGTTTTATACAACACATTGTAAGGACAGACAGCGGTCAGGTAGAATACAGTCTAGATACAGGCAGAGAGAGGGTGAACTAAAATCCCCATTATGGTTTAGCGATAATCTTACCTGGGCTGTTTGTTCCTCCTTTCTTTTTGCTCTTAGCCAACTGGATGGCTCTATAATCTGTCCGCGCAGAGCCACCACTATCCTGATTAACGAAACAGAGATTTTGTTGAATTTAGCACAAAACAAGCTGGCTAAACCCCTATGAAATAAAAGTTCCAAAAATTCTCAGATGTTTAGGCACTTCTGTTATGTCCTAAGCATTATAGGTCGAATCTTATTGTGCACCATGTATTATACAATTAATTTTACAAGACAAGAATAAAATATTCTCTCCTGATCGCCAGGACCTAACTTAACAGTTTCAGCCCCAGTTACATGTTGAATACATACTGGAGTCTACATCAGTGCAGAAGATAAACGAGTGCTTATCAGAACTCATACTAGTCAACATATGTAGCAGCAGTGAATCATATGTATGCTATATGATTTAGTGACTTCAGTGGGTGCGCTACTGAACACGTGTAAGAAGTTTCCTAGATTTAAGGAAGGAGTTAAATGACACAGAAGCCTCATTTTCTAACTCCAGTAACTAAATTAGCTCCAATTTACATCCAGTACAATCATCTTTTAATAAATGAATAAAAATGTTATAAAAAGTAATTAATCTTATTCAAGGCTAAAAAATAAAATAAAAAATCAATACCAATAAAGAGCTTCCAGATGGCGAGCCGTAATCCATTTCTTTCTGGGAACTGTATGTTCCTGTAGGGTTTGGGAATACAAATTGTGTTACCACTTTACTTCCTTCTTGTTGGCTTTCAACCTCTGAAACGGGCAGCAGGCTTCTTTCCCCTTTAATCTGAGACAGTAGCTCTGGAATGGAGGCACTGGTTCCAAGGCTGACAGATGACGTAAGGCTGGTTGAATCTATCGTAAGATTGTTACTCGATGCAAGTCCGTGGATGTCCTGGTTGGAACCTCTCATGGATAAAGATGCCAGGGAGCCTAAAGCCTCTGCGTTTACAGTCTGTACATCATCTAAGTGTAAAGTGCTCTGCTGAAGGATTGAGGTGGTGGCTCCCAGCAGCAGGGAGCTTTCCAAACTGTTGGGATTTTCATTGTTGGACACCAACACCAACGGGTCGACAGTATGAACCAAAGAGTTGCTACCAGCTGGCACATTCCCACCAAGTGTAGATCCCACGGAGGACACATCAATAGTCAATATTCCAGAGTTGACCAACGTAAGGTCAGATCCATTGGTGGACACGTTGGAGAAGAGGGAGGAGAGGTCCAGGTTACTAAGGTCATTCTGCCCTGAGCTTGTGAGTTCACTGCTGGGGGTGAGGGAATTAGTCGTTTCCAGCTGGGTCAGAAAGACTAAAACAAGGATAGTCATCAGGAGTGTGCAAGTGCATTTGTGTTTTCCTAACATTACAATCTAAACAAAAATAAAATGCTGATGTTGAAAACAAATATTTAAGAAATGTTACCATATGAGAAAAAAATAAATAAAAAAAATCACACACACACACACACATATTGTTGTGAATATGACACTATATAAAATTAGTAAATAGGTGGTCTGAAATTCCGTAGCCATCCGATTATTAAATCAATGCTTTAGTCGAGAGGTTCCCAAACTTATTTAACTTACTACCCCTTTTCAGAGAAAAAAAAAAAATGACAGAGTACCCCCCTGGAAATCTACCTAGATCCCGGAGATGGTATCACCCACTTTGGGAAGCACTGGGTTATAGTTACAAGTTGCATTTTGTGTGTTTATTTGAAAAATAAAGTAATCACTACGACTAGCGCTATGCTACACATCAAATGAAACACGTACAAACTTCCTTTCAAAATTTTCTTATCCACTTCCAATGCCCCCCAAATGCACCTGAGGCTACTACAGCCACCCCCTATGTATAGTTCCAGCACCCCCAGTGGGAAGTAATATCCCTTCTGCGATATTGAAGGATAATTTACCTGGGCTGAAGTTGTGCTGTTTTACCATGTGGGATTTCAAGCTCTGCTTGGAAGTGAATGTTTTGCTGCAGCTAGATACAAGGCAACGGGTCTTTGACGCATCTACATCTTGCAGGTGCTTCTTGGAGTGGATGTACAAGCTGCTCCGAGCAGAGAACTTGGCCCCACATCCTGAGAAGAGAGAAAAAGTACAGCGTCAACAACTTTCATCAGATGATAAAAGGGGAACTCTTTGCTTTAAAATGTATGTGGCGTATTTATGCAATGCTGTGACACGCCATGTAACGTGTATGCTAATCGCCAACCAGCTTCCCATTCCTCCGAACCGTCTTCTCAAATGGCACAGGATTGTGGGTAGGAGAGTACTCACGCAAAAACAGAAATAAATTATAATGATCGTATATATGCAATCTTTTGTGACAAATACTACATACACATTCTCTAAATAAAAGGATGTAAAAGTATGGTGGGGGACCCATCCAAGCAGGGGCTCAGCAGATTTGCCTCGGGATCTCACCACCAGTAAATATGCCTCAAAAACCGAGCCGGCTGTATGTAGGGAAATCTAATTAGTTTGAAAATCAATTAAAAGAAAGTTTACCATCCACAGGACACTCAAATGGTTTTGTGCCCAGATGCGTGATGCTGTGGCCTTTCAAATGCTCTGCCCTTGTGAATGATTTTCCACAACCTTCAACAGGACAGGGGTACCTCCGGTCATCCTCGTGCTTCCTGGTGGCACAAAGGCAAAACTTGTTAATACGTCAGAAACTTTACAACAACCAGATATAACCTTCATAAGAGTTTCCCTTAGTTTGCAAGAGAAACAACTGAAGTGTCTTTAAAACTGGTAATATTTAATACTTGGCCTTGTGAATCGTGGTCTTATTATAGCAATCAACGAAATGCTAAGCATTTGCCCCCTGGTCTCTACACTGTGCTCTCAGCTAACATTCACACTCTCGCCAGTCACAGTTAAAGGCATTCTTCATAGGGGAGTAACACTCGAGGTTCTAATTTTAATTCTTTCTCAGTCACTACAGACCCAACCGTCTCCACATACCCTTCAGAATCAAATTTAAACTTCTTACCCTGACTTACAGAGCACTTAACAACTATATCATCATTACCTATTCTCAGTCCCTTATTCAGGATTTCACCCATGCTGCACCCTTTCCTGTCACACCGTGTATGCAACTTTCAAAAGCTCTCTAAAGATCCAGCGGCCCCCCGGTACAATCTTTCCTCCTAACATCCTCAGCCATCATCCTAACCAAGCCATCTGAACGATCAACAACTGCAACATCTCATCCAGACTCAACCAACTCATCCCCATCCAAGCCGTCCTCTCCTTCTGTTTCACTTCCCCCTCAACCCTAGATTGTAAACTCACAAGAGCAGGGCCCTGTTCTCCTTTTGTAGCAGTTTGTTATTGTACGAGACTTAAAATTATCCCACTGATAGTAACAGCGCTATATAAATAAATGTATGGTACATTTTAAGTAATACGTAGCCTAAGATGACCTCACACTGTCTGTTGTCCCTGCCTGCTTTAGAACAAATCTCCTGCACTTGTGCAATATCGAAGTTGTGGCGAAATAATGTCAAATTCAATTCTCAACAAGTATGTCCCAGATATCCACATTTAACATTCAACTACGTGGTATTACTGTTAAACACACTTCAATTATCCATATATAAAGGATACCTTTTGTGTCTTAACAACTTTGACATGCTCGTGAAGGACCAACCACAGTTTTCAAAGTCACAGATAAAAGGTCTTTCACCTAGAAGACAAAAATAAAAGTCTTGAGGATCTCAGGTGTACAGTTGCCAAAGTGATGTTATATAATTTACCAAATGATTAATCCACTTATTTTGCTTGAAAATATGCCACGATTTACTGTTTGAGCATTAACACTTAAGCCCTTCATGACCTTAGAAACACCAGCTACCTCATGCCAAAGAGTCCTAATAGGACCAGTGACGTACCTGGTACATCATAGTTTGCGATCACCACGTTATGGTGGGGTTTTTAGAGGCACTGCTGCTGCTGCTGTCTGCCCGGGAGTCTAGCAACAGAAACTCTTGTGCTTCAGTTCCCAAAAGAACAAGGTTTGGGGACCAAATCCTAATGCTCATTTACCAGTGTTTAGACCGTATGTCTCTCAGTTTAAACACCATGCACTGCGCATTTACAGTATTTTTAAGGCCAGCACAGGACCCATAAACTTGGACTGTTCTGGCAAGTTGGGGGACTGTTGGCAACTATGCTGCTCATGTTGACAGCCTAGCTACATGACAGGCTTTCATGCCAATGGCATCGATGGCACTGCTGGGTTCATCCAGAAGAAGCACTTGATGCACACACGCAAATGAACCCACAGTGCCAGGAGGCAGCCAGACAGGACGTAACGGAGCAGATACTTCTCGTGGAAGACTTTTTCGGTACTTGCTCAGTGAAGCAAACGTTGCCGGGAACAAGAAAAAAAAAAATGGATGGCAACGTCTACTTCGATCTGTCGGTACTGACCTGTATGACTGCGCAAGTGAATTTTCAGCCTACACGCCTTATCGTACTGCTTGTTACAGCCGGGAAAAGAGCAGACGAACGGATCCTGCTCCCTCACGTGGGCTCTATGATGAGAGAATAACGCAGTCACTGTGATAAATGTTTTGCCGCAACCTAAAGACGAAAAAGCAGTAAAAATAATAATAATCAAGACAACAAAACCTTGCATTATTAGAAAACGCAAACACGGCTTTGAAAAATACAAATATATATTAAAACAAATTTTTAAGACTTAAGGGGGGGTCCTCGACATCTTAACAATAACTTACAATGGACGGCAAACTAATGGCTGTGACGTAAATATTTGAGAATTCTGACGGTTCTAGATTTACGTTCTTGTTGATGTAACCCAGAAATGTTATAAGGTACCCCTCCCATCATTGGAGTGTGAGCTTTACACCCATTGTACAGCGCTGCGGAATATGATGGCGCTATATAATAAATGTCCATAATTATGTTCCAAATTGCAAAACCGGACCCAACCTCTACCCCGATCAAACATACCAGGAAACTCGCATTTGTAGGGTCTCTCCGGCTCAAAGTGGGTCCTCCTGCGGGAAGCGCGCTTGGCGTCGGCAGGAAAGGACTCTCCGTCGCAGCGGTTCTTTTCCTCGTGGGCTTTGTGGTGGGCCTTGAGGTTGTAGACAGTGGTGAAGCTTTTTCCACAGCCTTCTACCTCGCAGGAGAAAGGCCTCTGCTTGTCGTGGGACTGGAGGTGTCTTTTCAGTTTGTACAAAGTGGTGAAAGACCAGCCACAGTTATCGACGGTGCATTTAAAGGGCCGCTGGGACTCGGTGTGGCTCAGCAAGTGGACCTTCAGCTGTTGCTTGCGGTCAAAAGCCTTGGCACAGCCTGGTTCTGGGCACCTGAAGACCAGCAGCACCCCCTTCCTGGCCAGGTCCAGGGCCTCTCCTAGGTTGACCTGCAGTTCCCCGATCTCCCCCACCAGGAAGCCGGTCACCTGCTCATCCACAGTGTCCCTCAGAACCATGTCCACGTCCTCCAGCCCCTCGGGGAACCTATGGGGAACAGCACTGCTGTTACTAGGCTCATCCTGAGGGGACAAGTCTGACTCCCAGCCCCCGTGAGGGGTATATGGAGCCGGGTTACCCTTCTGGCTCTGAGGCCTGCTTTCCTGAGCCTCGCAGTTCTCTGGAGCCGCAGCTGGTCCTCTCCCTCCAAGTGTCAGCACTCCATTCTCCAGACGCACAGTCACGTACCCGGACAGCAGCTCGGAGGTCGGGCTGGGCCTGGGAGCCTCGGGGCCTCGAGCCTCCACTGCGGTTTCTTCCTCGGCCAGGTTGAGGACCATGTAAACTGGAGGCCCGCCACCCTCCTGTTTAATAAAGACGGGCTTCGCCTCATCCTCGGAGCCTTCGGCCGGCGCTTCTCCCACCTCCGCCTGCACAGGGAGTGCGGAGCCGCCATCTTGCTGCCGCTGCACCGCCGGCCCCTGGATTTCCATCTTGGTGTCCCTGTAGCATGTAGAGCCTGCGGAAGGACATTTCCAATCGCAACAACAAACTAACGCTTCCCTCACAGTTCCTTGTGTACTCATCCGCGAGCAGACAAGCTGTTTAATAACATGTAGCCGGAACTACATCAGCATTGCTTGCTGGGCAGGGAGCGGATGCACATCCTTCCGAATAAATGTTAACGTGCGTTCCAGAACAAGAACGCATAATGCACCGTTCCGGTTTTCTGCCGGGTTACATGTTACATAAATGGGCTTTTTATTTATGTTTAAGATGGAGCTCTACTGAATATTTTGGCTCAGGGCTTTAAAAGCCTATTTTTTAAAGGGACACTGCAGCCATCATATGCACTTTAATGCATAGGACAGCTAAGCGATCCCTTCAAATTTATGTGATGTCCCCATGGCAAATGCATTAGCCCCCCCCCCCAACGTATTTGCTGCGTATCTCTGCGCGTAATGTGCTGTTTGCCAGGCCGCTCCGGGTGTCTGATGAGACATGCGTGGAAACGCTTCTGTTGAGTTAAAAGGAAGCACTTTACTGCGGTTGATTGGCTGCTTCAAGTAGCCAATCAGTGCCATGAAATGTCAGGACGAAGTTGTTGTTTAGGGGCTCCCTGGGACACCGCAGAGAGGGTGTAGGAACTACATGCACGAAATCCTTGGGTCAGCCATGCTGCAATCATGACTCCATCTGCCACCTTTAGCTGTATGGTGGCATCGCGATGTTATGTGCAGCACCTCTCCCGTTGCATGGTGGTGGTATGACACAATGTCACACTCCTACACGCTGCCTCCTTCCTTCCACCCTGCACGTGCGCCATCTCTATTCTCCTCAAACTTATTAATGGCGCAGTGTATTGTCGTTAACATACCTGACCCCTGCGCCACCATGTGCATGCCCAATAACCCAACTACCTTTCGTGGTAATCCCACCAGTGTCTAAATAACCTTTATTAACCAATATTCTGTCATGTAACATGTTAATCCGTTGCACATACGTGTAAAATTAGCTCGGTATCATCTGGACTGGAAAAACACGCGCGTCGTCAGACAGAAGGTCTTGTAACCCCGACTGGCGAACATTAAAAGTATACAGTAAATAAAATTATTATTTTTCTTCAAAATGCCTCATTTGGTAACTTGTTATTAAGGGGTCATAAAGTCACATTAAAAGAAGTCTTGGTAAGACCTTACCCTTCCCACAGCATTAATTACTCCCCTGAGGTCCACCTTTGTCCATTAAAATGTAGCCCCATTAGGATTTAACACTTCTGTTCTAAGACTGCAGTCTTTTATAATCTTTGAGACTTGGATATTTTGTTACCGTCGTGACAGAGACAGCAGAGGGTGGTAGAGATACATAAAATGATGAAGAGTATAGTTTAGTTATAGGAAGACCATCCAATATGACGTAGGAGACTTTAGGGATAGGGAGGGAATGGACTGCAAATTGCTCAAATGATGGAATATTCCCCAAAATCAGTTCATAAAAGAAAGGCACTCCCATAATAAGAAAAAATATGTAGTTTAGTCCACAGTTACAGAACCTAATGTACCTTACAACAGGGCGCTTAGCTATACTCTTGTGTAAGCAGGACCCGCTTTCCATAATGTATCAGTTCATCTTATTCTAGTATTGGAAGACCTTTTGTATGTATGGACTGTAAATAAAACGTGATATGAACCGGTTTTACACGTTACCACTTCTATCATCTGCTTTAAAACTCAAATTGTTACCGCAACGGCTTGGTATACCCAGGAGTCTCTGCGTGGAGCTTGGCTTCCCTGGGTCTCCCGGTCAGTTTCTTCTTTCAGTGGGCAGAGGAGCAGATGCCGGTCAAATCCACCTCCCACCCATCCACTAAAGGCTGTCTGGGGATCGCTCCAACGCGTCACATGACTAACCCTGCCCCTACATAAAGCAAACTTAGGAAATTGCACACTCGGGAGCTTCCCATCTCACCTTCCTCTCCCTTCTATTGGGCCAAACTTCAATCAAGAGAGAAAGATAATAGAAATTGTGAGCTGACGTAGTTCCATATAGTCATACAGCTTGTGTTCTCCTAGCATTATGTAGTTTTTTTAAGTACACAAATCCATAAAACATAGGATGTGGAGAGAGGAAAAATCCTTACAGAAGATGGAAATGCCGGTTTAATCACAGACTGTAGCGGAATCTTACAGCGAGGTCACTCCAGAGAGATGTCTCAATACACAGAAAAAAAAGCAGATGAGCAAAACAGCACAAGACATTTCATACCATTTTTCCAGCAGCGTTTCATTCATTTTCACTGTATTCCATTGTTTCTTTTTGATAATTGAAACATTCTTTTTTTGTTTTTTTCTTCCCATCTGAGATATCATTGGTTTTAAAATGCAACATTTGTTATCCCTTAGAGAGTTTTTTTTTTTTATATAATGAACAACACAAGTAGATCAGACAATATATTCTTGTAATAGTTTACACTGTGAGTGAAGGTGCGGTCTGGTGAGTTAAGAAAACTTTGGTGCGCAGATGTTGCGCACTTACCCCTCTCTCTGCCAGGACACCGGGCATTTACTGTTCTGTTTGGAAGGAGAGGGGTTAATGCAAACATGCCAGTTTCCCAGAATGAAGGTCAACATGGAATAGTAATTCACAGTGCATTTGAAAGACAACTCCAGGAATCACTCATGGTTCGCTTGGGATAGAGCCTTCTCCAGGACACCCTTGTCCTTCACCGCATGGGGAAGGGTCACTCTGAGACCACAGTTGTCCTCCATGGTCTGAACAATAGTATCATAAGCATTTTTATTACCCGCCCAACAGCGCCTGGCCACCTGCAAGAGATGAACAACAAACGTGAAGCTACGCAGCGGGTTGGCAGAGCTATTAGAACCTTAAATAATACAAAAGCCATAAGAAAACCCAAGAATAAAAAAAGCTCATAATAATCTGTTTAATGTAAAGACACAGAGGAATGGCCAAACAATTGTCTACCAATCTGTTCAGTTACATTACAACTGAAACAGGTAATATGCAATTGTTATAGTTAAACACCAATAAACCTGTCCTTTACCGACCCTCCTAAATGTGTCTGCGGTTTGACTACTCTGCCTCTGGCTGTAGCTTTTAAATGGAAATTCGGCAGAGATCTAGAGAAGAAAAATACCCTGTATTGGGCAAACATAGAAAAATATGTAAAGTAAGCTTCCAGGACATCAGAAGTCCCTTCTTCAGATAGAAACGGATTATGAATTATGTTTTCTCAAAGTCCATCAATTCAACCAAAATGCAGGTTTTCAAGTCGCGCCATGTGACCAAAGCCAAGCCTTTTAACCATGGTATTTGGTTCAACTGGTCAGGTAAAGCGTTGTTCATGGCCATTCTGGCACACAAAGGGTTATTAAACAAATCATAGAATATTGGTAATTGTTAAAAATTATACATCAATGGCCTTTATTGCCTTTCCATTGCCCAAGGATTCATCTCTTATCTGGAAAGCAAAGATTTAATATAAGCCTACCCCGTTGGACACGTCCCAGCTTAGCATACTTTGAGCCCGAGCTTCAGCCTCCTGGGAGCCATCGAGAACCAAACCGAAGCCTCCGTTTATGACTTCACCCCTACAAAAATGAGAGGCAGAGTTAATCTTGACCTTAAAAAGAGCACCTTTGGGAACAGTGTGAGACTTTAACATACTTGGATGATTGCTCTGCATGTTTGGCATTGAAGGCGGATTTTTTAGTCCTTCTTGTAAACCCTAAATTAAGTTATTTTTAATCGTTCCCATACAGACGATATTTATGTTTGTTCCAACGTCACATTATTTGTAATACGGCAGAGACAACAAAGTTTACGGACTCCTCGAATACAGCCTCTATGTGAAGCGATCGCCCTCCTTTACCTAACGCTATTAATGCTCTAAATAACGCTATTTTGGGTTTGTTCCGCTATATAATCTCCCTGTTTTAAAGGGGAACGGTCACAGCTTTTAGCAAAGATATGCATTTATTACAGGTTGCTCTGTCTTTCAGTGTACGTGTTTGGGAGAAATTTGGTTTCAAACAAATGAGCCTTATAGCTGCAACCCAGGCAGAAGGTGGCATGGTTGGCATATTAATGCCATGCCATCAAGCCCTCTCCTTTCTTCTCGCCCCAAACCATACATGGGAATGGAAAGTTAATGATAAGGAATCTTGATCAGTTGAATTATGGCCATGCAGCCTTACACAGTACATGTCTATGTCACAGGCTCTGAGAAGCCGTAATTGTTGCACGTTTTACATTTAAAAGATAGAATTGCATTTTTTTGGAATCTTTCCTATAGGACTTACTAGAGCAAAGTCAAATCCACTTACCAGCCAATACCTCCTCCGTTATGCAGGGATACCCACGTGGCTCCTCTGAACGCATCTCCCACAAAGTTCTGCACAGCCATATCTACCAGACATATAACGCAACCCATTAAAAAGAGTAATGAGAAGCCTACCAATCTTCCACCAGATTTATTGTATCAATGGATTGTCTAGCATGAGTTGGCATCTGCTTAGTGTTGTGGTAGCCTGGTGGACCTTGGGGATTGTCCAGTATAATAAATAGTGTATAAATATAGATATAGTTACGTTTTATAACTGTCGTTATTACTATGGTTCTAATATAAGATATGTACCCGCTGTAGCAGAGGACAATTCAATCGATGGTTCTACATCTTACGTCATTACGACTTGTTGCGGTGAGAAAGCAACATTCGACTTGGTAAAATTATTCCATTTCAATGAAACCTCTAATCTATTATAAATCGGTTCCATTTGTGGCGGAGTACTGGTGATCGGAAAAGACGACGATATAAACTCATTAAGTGTTGCCCACCTGCACAGAAGGCAGAGCCGTCGTATATATTGGAAGTTTCTCTGAACGGGCTGTCTGTCCCACTGACGTCATGATGATCCCGACTAATCACTACAGGAGCCTACGGAAGAAAGCAACGCGTTACTGGACACGGTGCTCAATACCACATCGGAAGGACCAGTGGGCAACATGTCGTACCTTAACCTGGCCTGTAGCTACAGCTTTGTTGATGGCCACAGCAATGGCTACACGTCCTGTCTGGTCAGAGTACAGGATTCTAGCCTGGGAACCAACAACCTGATAGAAAGACGCAAAATATGAAGTTATTCATGAGCGCTCACATTCAGTCTCCTGGCAGGGAAGGCTACAACAAGAGCCATAACAGTATAATAGGGTCATCAGCAAAATCTCACACATTGGGGCAGGATAAAACAACTCATAGGCCAAACTACGCATCATGAAGGGTCAAACCAGGTGAGTTTCTGCTGCACAAAGAGCCAGGTATTGATATCAAGAATCCAGAGATCACCAAAATGGTACAAAGAAGAGAAAAGGGAACATGCTGCCCGAATCAGCTAAAAGTCTAATGAAGTGTTGAACCGTCAACTTTGTCAAGTGTTGTAGAATTCTGTATTATTTACCAGTTTGTGTTTTCCAGCTTCTCTGATCCATTTTAGGTTATCGCGGTATTGTTTCTTCACCGCTTCCCCAACTGCGGAGAGGAAAGGCAGACCCACAGGTTTTTACGCAAATAAAGAAGAGCAACCTAGACCCACAGATCACAGGTCAGGGGCCAAACCAAGTAGAAAAAACTAGAGAACTTTGTTTTAAATGTAATGATGCATGCGGTCATCTGCATCTAGAATAAGCATATGGATCCTTTAAAGAGCAGCGTAACACATTGACCAAGCGTGTTCTTCTGAGCCAAATGTTTCCAGCTCTTTCCTTATTACTCCTCCATATTAAGCCAAGTACTTTATGTTTGGAGGACGACCGTTTACTCTGCCAGCCTTATCAGGAACGTGGGAAAGGGAGCCCAAACCAGAAAACCGGTAAGTAATCGACACAGTTGTTAAATGATGAAAAGAGTTGGGTTGCAGGTCTAATGTTAGCTGAACCTTCATACCTCCTGCCTGTGAAATAAGATCTTCAAGAACAGAAGCCGCAATCTCGTCTGTCACCTCAAGGTCGCCCGGATCTGCGGAAGTGCAAACCCATCGGAACGGTCCAAATCCCAGCGAAAAGATGTCACTGTTCAAAAATACAATGTAATTAGCAGATGTTTTGGATTCTTTGAGTTTTTTTTAAGCTGGTGGAGATTTGCTTTCCTTTTATTAACTTGGGGGAGAGAAATTCTAAGCAAGTCACATTCCCCTCTTTAAATAGAACAACCAAAACACAGCTTAACCCTTAAAATAATATTTTAATAGAATCCTTCTATACGACAATCACTTAAGGAGAGATTATTTCCGGCGATGGCCTTACCCCATAATATGTTGGACGTAGGATGGATATCGAAATTCCGTGCTTTTTCCACCAGGCTTTCCAACATCAGCTCCTGAGTGATATTAGGAATGAGATTAAATAAAATAAAAAAATTGTTGAAATTATCTCAAATTGGCTCCAGCACCCTAACCGGTTTGCTTTTTTCTGAATGCGGTGAAATAGTCCTTACCGGCTCTCTGTGCCTCTAGCAGGAAAGCATTTCCATAATCCCAGAAAAACATGCCCGCAGCGGACAGTTTATTGATGGCTGCTATCTGCCTCCTTAAACTGTTAGGAGAAAATATAAAAATATCTAAAAACTCGTATGCACAATATACTTGGCCTCTGTAAAGGCGCACAGACCTGGAGGAACGCAGGATACAGCAGGTGGATTTGTTTTTAGGAAATACCCCCTTGGATTTTAATAGAAGATGACCCTATTGGAAAAATATTTAATAATAAAAAAATTAAAGTTTTTGTTCTCATTGCTCTCTCCCTATCATTCACACTTTGTCAAAGACTCCCTATCTTCACGCCAACCAATCTCTGCAGCTCTGCTTCTCTCGTCTCACCATCAACTCCAAGTACGTCCACCAAAGGGAAGCGTTTCCGCGCAAACACATTCTCCCCCAGTTGGTGGAAGTGGGGAGAGGCTGTTCCCGTGGCTTCACCCAGAAGCTGACAGAGTGAATGAGAGAGCTTGACGAACAAGCCCCTAGGCTTAGTTGGCTGTGAGAAGGATCTGAGGTCTGAATAAAAGGCAACCTTGATTATAATATAAGGTTGCCCCCCCAAAATGATTTTTTTTGCAAAACAAGTAAAAAAATACCCACAAATCCGTTTTCCCAGCGTGACCCTGCATGGTTCGTTCTCTCACTCACCTCTCCTGCACAAGCGGGCGGAAGTGGTCTGGGTCAGTGCGCAAGCTGGAAATGGCTTCATCGAATTGGAGCTGCACAGGGTAATATCCTCCATTGAAGGGGTTGTGTAAGGACGTTTGGTCAGATCCCAGGTCAACGAGCAGCTCCCCAGTCTTATTATACTCCTCTACCAGCCTCTCCCTGTGCATGAAGAGCCATCATGTTAGTACATACGATGCGTATAGGACAGAGATATACTTGAATTTGAATTTATATTCTCCTTGGCTTTGCCACCTTAGCAGAGTTAAAATGTTGGTAGGTTTATCACCCAGCTGGTGACAGATGGCAAGGCTACATGTAAAGATGAGCTTCTCTCCCCATTGTTTGGAAGGTAGTAATAAACCAATTTCCCATTGAAAATTATTTACCCAAATGCATAACTTTAGATTTTCCTACGTGGAAACATGTCTGCCATTTTAGTGTCCACTCTGCAGAGACATGCGATTTTTTTATTTATTTAATCACCTTTTAATTTTGTGTCATTTGCATCAAGATGTTGCTTTCAATGTCATGTTACAGTTCATTGATAAATTCAAATGAGTGGGGCCCCGAAAACACACCTTTTCCACACAAAACATTTTTCCCAAAGGGATGTAACTTTGCAGCAGTCACTTAAAAGAACCAAGTAAGGGGTGCAAGACTTACCAAAGGTCCACGATATTTCCATTGTATCCCAGGCTTAAAGCTTCTTTGCCTTTCCTTGCCTTTCTGCAAATATACAGCCAAACCTCAAGCCACAAAATATGCATATCTAACAATCCCACATTAACCACACATTTTCCTTTTTAGTAATTTTATGGAGGATTAAAGGTGCTGTTCCACCTACTCTACTAAATATTACACTTTCATAGCTAAACACACCATCACTAGTACTGTTAAATGCCCCAACTCTCCCGAAAATAATTATTCAAACATGTACAATTCTGCCTCGTTCATAATTTCCCATGGAGTACCCCATAGTCTTTTGCGTCACAATATAGGCTGAAATTGTGAAACAGGAACTTTGGTGATGGGGGATTCCATTACTACGCAGAAGCCCACTGCAGCCGATGGCATAGTTTCTCACCTGATCCTTGCCATGCAATCATCCAGAGAATTAGTAATTTCCATCAGCCATCCTTGGTGGTACCTCTTCTCCAAAACCACTCTATCCACCTAACATAATTCATTAGAAAGTTGATGGCGAGGAGAATGGAGGCCTCCTATTTATACAATACCATTAGTACCAAAACAAGGTGAGCAAGCCTTCCATAGACAAGGCACATGGCATAAGCCCTGCCATTCCAGAGGGTAAATCCATCACTATACACATAGGGTTAACTGGGGGTCAATATAGTTCTTATGGAAATACTTGGACGCTAGGACTAGTACCGCTTTATTAGGTGCTGCTCACCAGGGCATACAAGCTGCACAAGGGCTTTATAAAGGGGCCAAAAAAAAAGATAAAATATGTATATTTTGCCATATTCAATATATTTAACGAAATCGAATTTCCACTGACCTCAGCGATGACCCCCACACAGCCGACTATCACCGCTGCCTTCGCCTGGGCTCCGCTCATTCCTCCAAGACCTGATGTTACAAACACCTTCCCCGCGAGGTCATCTAACCCCAGGTACAGACGCCCGGCATTCAATACGGTCAACTGGAAGACACAAGAAATGTAACTTAACAATAAACGACCAACGTCATTGTATGGGGGGGGGGCCCCCAATTTCTCACCTTATAGTTCTTATTTAAGATGTATAACTCAGTTATATTCTTATGAAGGATCAATAGGTTTCAGCATTCCCAACAGTATGATTCTAGATGTCTCATAAGCCCATTGTTTCTTACTTAAGTCACCAGAGTTAAGGTGAAGAGAACAATCCAAAAACTAACACCACCGGGCATCATAGTATTTCTAGAACAATTACATCATTAGATTGTTAAGGCATACCGCTAGGTCGTTCACCACCACGCCACTTACCACAGTGCCATGCACAATACCCTGTGGCCCTATGTAACAGTAGCTTCCGGCAGTCATCTGTCCGTACCTGGAAAAAATAAAAGCAGAAATGGTTCGCGGCCACCAACTTTTTTTTTTGTTTGTTTTAGAACTTTTTGCATATATATTGCCCTGCAGAAAAAAATAAGGCATGGAGGAGCAGCAGATCAAACTGCCCCGTTTGCTAATGTTCTTCGCCGGTTGTACAGCGGAAGCCCTTTGTTCAGTGATTTCATTACTGGTGAAACGCTAGATCTTCAACGGGGAGCCCAAAACTAGCCCGTCAGATAACATGTTCAAATATATACTATATTGTCAAGTCCAAAAAGACATTCACAGAGAGAGGATGCACAGAAAGTCAAAGGAGCCTAGAAATGACTCCGTTACGATGTAAATGCTTCCTAAAGAAAGTACCCCAAAACGTTTACATCAGGGCAGCTCGGCCCCACCTGCCAGCCTATCCCTTTTTCATCAACTTTACCAATCTATTTCACAGTGTTAAATTAAAAATATTAAAGAAATTAGTGGAAAAAAATTCCTTATGTTGTCAAATGAGTTTTCTTACATGGTGACGCCCATTGCAAACATCTTTTCATATTCTTCCTTGGACGAATAATTGGGAATAACCTAAAAATGAGAGGGAAGACATGTTAATTGCATACATTTGTGAGCCTAGAACTTAAGGTTCCCCGATCTTTATGAAAAGAACAGCAGAACGAAAGAACCAGTAGGACGTGTTTTGAGAAGATTATAATGTCGGAGGAAGTAAGTGATCGATATTTGATCTCATTTGTTCTCTTACGGTCTGAGTTATTGATCACAAAGTAACTGAAACATTGCACTTAAAATAACCATTAAGCAGACCCACCATTCCATTGGTGATCACAACGCGAGGGGCCGACGGGTGGCTGGGGAAAAGACCTAAAGGATGACCGCTGTACATCACCAAAGTTTGATTGTCTGTCATCTCAGATAAATAGTGCATAACGATCCAGAACTGCAGAGAGAAAGAATAAAAAATAATATGTGATGCTGTCGACGCTCCTTGTACCACCAACTAGCTCTGAATAAAGAAGAAGCGCTTAGAGAGCAGTCTGTGACCCAAAGTCATTACCGGTCACATACTAGCCAAAAACAAAACATGATCAAGGGTTATATTGCTAGTAAATATATAATAAAGTTAAAATGTTATGCTGTATAATGCGGAGCCCTAGACGTGGGATATCCGTATCCCAGGAACATTCAGTTTGCCTGACTCCATATACCGGATGCCAATGGTTTTCTGGATTGGGTCTACACACCTGGCTGTAACTAAAGTCAATTTAAAAAGGCGAACATTGTCCGCCATACTCAAACAAAGTGGTGCATGTGTTCAGCAGCTGAGAGCATCCACCATGGAATGACAATGTCAAGCATGGATCCTTTTTTCACTCTTAAAACCATTTAAAAGTTAGCAAGAAGGCTCCAAGAATAGATGTAGTTTAATTCCATCTGACCAGACACAAGACTCTATGTTTGATTGAGCGTAATGAAGCTTGGTCAACGCTCAGAACATTCACCCCCCCCCCCCACCATCATAAGCCATACATTGGAATAACTTATAATTGTTAAGATTTCAGTTTTCTTGATTTCTTACATAGCTTTTAAGCCAGTGCCCTTTATACATTCCCCTGAGACCGGTTTCTACCAGCTGGGTAATAATGCTACCCGTACCCACCATCTAGACATCAATGCTCTGCAAGGTTGTTGAACCTCGCATTACTAATGAACATGCATAGCTGTTTGCACAATTAATTATCTTGCCCATATGGAAATCTCCCACCAGTCACTCCAGGTTTAAGGATTATTTCATCCACTGCCAGGTAAAACACGGAGTTATGTGAAGAATCCAAGCGTCATTCTGTTTAGTTTCATAGACTATAGCAGGAAAGGAATAATCTCCAACGGACCTTGGGCATTGATGAAGGCAACAGTGCACTAATGTATATACTTCACATAGCATCGCGTTTCAAGTTGGGTAACCTGGTTGTCAAGGGACAGTTTGTCATCCGAGGCTTGTATTGACTACATTTTTCTATATACAGATCCGGTCAATGGCTACCGCACATACCTGAGCCCAGTTACTAAACACCTGTCCGTTGCCTCCATAGGTCACCAGCTCCTGGGGAAACTGGGTAGAGAAAACAATTAAACACCCGTCAGCGCACATGTGATGATCGTAACCCACATCTAACCCACTCAATCCATTACTGTGCCCGCTATAGCAAACAACTCACACCGCCATGTGGCAAAATGTCCCCATTCCCATCTGGACTTCATCATGGATGGTCACTTTGACCCATTTTGAAAGAAATAAATGCAACTTTAGGAGACTTAAAGCTAATCTAACATTCCTATCATTTTTACAAGGCCCTTCGTATTCAGCAGATACTGCATTTAGGAAGAGATCAGTAACATTTCACAGATCACGATGTACAATGTTATTTATAATTCCGCACATCTGCCCAGCTGAACATCTGTTCTGTGTTAAATTTAATCTGACGTATACGAGTACATAGTAACGCCGCAGTTATTTTTTTGTTTGACATTCATCTGAAATTTGGATAGCTAGTTATTTCATATCTTCCAACATCTTACAATGGCCAAACATCTCCCAGCACATTACATACATACCGCCAGTCAGCTACATGACTGAGGTAGCGCCAATGCGACGCCCTCTTTACCCCCCTTCCCACAATAAATACACAAACACAAAGTAAATAATATAATGCTTTATTATAGTCAACTATGGAAAAATAAGGCCACGGTGCAGTCCGCTTTACGCCTTCCACACCGTGACACAGATATAAATAACTTTATTCATAGTAAAATGAACTTTATTTGTAAACACATATAACATAGTATATAATATAGCAATGCACGTGCTGCACCACCCGACTTACTTATGACACGTGCAAGCCTTAAAACTAACAATTGTAAACCAAATATAAAGGCTACAAATCGTAACCCTAAATTGTAAACAACCGAACCGGCTGGCACAGGCGTAAAACTGTAAAAACGTAGAGACCACCGGCGTCCCCTGCACGGCAGCCATTGTCACGGCTAGGATTCACCAAGGCACAAGCCCAAGGAGTGTCCTGCACTTAGGCCGAGGGCCTGTGCACCACGGGTCAAACCACACCTAAGGTGGTTAACCCTTGCGCTATGCCAGCTTGATAACCAACCGCCAAGAAACAGAAAAAGAGTGGTGGGAGGGAGGGAAAGCTTTCCAGGTCAATCGAAAAAGTGACCTAAACGGGGTGGGCTCCCATATATATATATAGTGACCCCCACCCCTAAGCACAGTAAGGTGATGCACACCTATCAATCGTCAGCTCAGGGCCGTCAATCAACATTGCCCACCAGCCCCCCTAGCTGACTCAGCAAATTTACTAAAAAACAGGAAAACGGGAGGGGGAGAGGGCTGCCTGTCGTCCCCTCAGTCATGCGCCCTTCTTGCTCCATGCTCTCGCCTGGGGCTTTCTGGAATCCACACCAACATGGATGTTGGCAACATGGTTCCCATTGCCTGAAAACATTTGGCTTTTTGAAACATCACAGTCAAAAATATATCATATGGCAACCGAGGGGTCAATTTCCCCCCTTCCTTCATACCATTCTTTGAAAGACAAAGATACGGGGCTTTACACTCCTCCTCACCATAGATAAAGTACCTGAGCTACATCTGGATCCAGATTATTCATGATCATGTGCATAACAGCCGCAGCTTGCTTGGTCCGGCAGGGATACTCCGTGATGGGGTACGCTCTAGAAGAGAACCGGTGAGAAATAGTTTCCTTAAATATCAAAGGGTCGTGTATTTGTAACGATAATTAAGTCAGAGGCCGTAAGGGCCGGCAACAGTCCACCTCATGGCCTTCGTGGAAAGTTCATAATACTACCACAGAAAGGACCCAACCATGGGGTAAAAGATCTCGCATGTAAGACAGTTTTAGGTAAACATTTCATAGGGAACTTTGTCCTTTAAATAACATTCAGTGTGAGATATTCACAAATGGTAGCAGGAAGGAAATTTTCTGTATCCAACATGTCCTATTGAGAACGTCGTTCTTTATTTTGCCCAGTAACGTTTTCCAGAAGAAGACTTACTTCATCCTAATGTTGGGGTGAAACCTATACATATAGATGTGACCAAAACATCGCAGCTCCTCGGCAAATTCCGGGGCCAGCGTCTCATGAAGCTCAGGCGGGAAGTAGCGCAAAGAGTTTTCTAGAGCGAGCTGGGGAGAGAAGGAGTGAGAATGGTCACACCGTGTGAAGACTTCTACCCAACAAACTACTTTGGTCAGTAGGGTGTCACATGGTCAGGGGTCATGGGGTTTTAGCGAAGCACTAGTTGGGTCATAGCAGATAAGACCCATTCAGCCCATCTAGTCGGACATTTCTCCTGCTTTAAAGACTCAAACGTTAATCAGTAAGTACTTGGTCTTGTCTTAGATTCAGGGGGTAGGGGAGCCATTCACTGCTCCGTCTGTGGGTCATGGGAGCAAAAAACAGATAAACAGCCAGTTACACAATAAGAAGGAATGATTAACCTACGGGTTGTGAAGATAACCTTCTGCAGCGTTAGGTTTTTACCTTAAAGATATCTTGGCTGTTCCAGGAAACCCAAATACGTACTCAGCAGCCATAAGCGCACGGACACTCTTACAAACCCCACAGTCAGCAGAATGCCCCACAATTTAAAAAAGAGAAGCCCAGACAAAGGTTAAAGGAGGAGGATAGAGGGGAAAATGTGAGACTCAATGCACAAAAGATATGTCTGGGGTGTAGACAAGCGGTTTGTACCCACAGTGGAAATAGAGCAGGGAGTCTTAAAATATAGGAATCCTGGAGCTGTGTGAGGAGTGAGAATGGTGGGACACTGGGATAGAGTGGCAAAAAAATCAGGACTGTCCCATACAAAGCAGGACAGTTGGGAGCAGGACGGCGTGATGCATATGGCTGCAGGGAGAAAATGCTACTTTTGTACCTATATACTCGGGGTCAGCAACATGTAAAAATGAGTTGTTTACTGAAAAAGTGATCAATCTGTGGTTCAAAATCACAGTCTTTAATTTAGTAAAACTGCAGGGTTTTAGGGCCGGTTGTAATGTTAGAAGGCATTAATTCACTGAGAGGGAGGTAGATAAGTGGAACAGCTTTCCAGCAGTGGTAGAAGTAAATACAGTGAAGGAATTTAAACATTCATGGGCTAGGCTTATAGCGTTCCAGAATATAACCCAAAGACTAAATACGCTTTTACCAGCTAGAAAGTGGGCAAAATAAAAGGGTCAAATATTTATTATATATATACTGGTTTGTGAATACGCATGTTAAATTAATACATGTGATGCCTGATTTGTTTCAGATCTGTTTAACCAGAATCCTCATAATGAAAGCTGAAGAGTGAAGCGCAATCCAGTCCTGCTTCCATAAAAACAGATCTTTTCATTACTGTGATTATCGCCAATAGAGATAAACCTGATTTTAATGTCCGGCTTCAAATTAAAATGTAAAGGCTTCTATTATTTAAAGTTACTGCATATAGACCACAGGTGGCTCTACTCGCTTGGGTCATTTAAATCAACAAAAAATTAACCCATGTGTTGCCAGCCTAATATATCAATCAGTGGCGTTTATTTACTAAACAGAGATTTCATCTCCCAGCATTTACATTACAAATCCCAATGTGTTTCCCCAATCCATGCCGACCATATAACGTTTTAATAAAACTGCCGTGCAAATGAGGACACCAGCAGATAAACTCATTATTTGTCCTACCTTTTCATCCTCCGCAGAAAGCCCCGGGGTCCTTTTGGGTGCATGGGGGCAGCCGCTTACTCTCGCCTTCTTAGGGGGTAGTGGATTTAGGGGAAGGCCAGCACAGAGCTCCTGTAGGCTGCTCATCATTAATGAACCCAAACAGCTCAAAAGACTGGAGACGCAGAAGGGCAAGGTGTTAGGTATTAACCAAAAAAACACTGTGACCCGCCCACTGTTTAGCTGAAATCCTATTGGCTAATAAGATTTGCCAAATTAATATTTTACCTGGTCCTATCATGTCCTGGACACACAGAAAATTGCTTAACTTCTGTTTGATTACCGACGTTTATGCTACAGCCATTCCCATCGCCATGATTACATTTAAAGGGATAAAGTACTTTGTTACGGCTGTTCATATGTCGGGAGTATTTATTAAAAGTGACTCTTGTGCAAAGTTTGAAAAGTGATCTTATCGCCATAGTGACCAATGACTTAGAATGGCTTCTAATAGCACCACTTTGCAAACTTTACACCGTAATCCAAAAGTTTAAAAGAAAGAGTTGGCTCTTATATACGGTAGTTTCATATTTTCTAACGTGAATTTATGGAATGATATTCACAAGAAGCATTCCAATAAAAGCCATGGGTTTATTCATAGGAGCGCTGGGTGTCTGCGCATGTTCTGTTTCTACATGTGAATGCGCAGTCCTGTCTATTGTACACATAGCCATGCCAAAGGAGACTGGCTTAGTCTGAGACAGAAAGACTAACATATGGGTGACTGTTCCTTTAAATAGTGACATCAATAGTGATAGTGAACATCAAACTAGAATTTCACTATAACCAGCTTCTTAAAAAGTAATTAAGTTTAGCATAATGGGTTAAATCCTGACCCCTATGAATACTATATGTTGTAGTCAGTCTATGTACAATGGCAGGTGTCAGGTTTTGGGCAGGGGTAGACGTTCCCCAGCTGCAGCCCAAGACCCCCTTTGGGATAATAGTATTCTAACCCATTTCCTGGACCTGCCGTGCCTGTTTTCTGCTCGACTTGCCTAAAAAAGGAGCCAATATTTTTAAGAATGCGTGAATGGATATCCAACCTGTTACTCGACACCCAATGCCCAATACTCTAATGGCTATGAGATGTCCAATCTAATTTAACCCCTAAAATAAAGTGGACTTCGAATTGTCAATCAAATCAGGAATAGGGAGCAAAATGCTTCGTTATGGGCATTTTCGTATACCTTTCTTATGTATCAATGACTACACCTGAGATTTTGCCCTGTGGCTCAAGAAATAAGGGCTGATTATTGAGTTATTAGTGATTAGTGAATATTTATGTGTGTATGTATGTTAGAGTGAGAGTGTATGTGCAAGTGTGTGTGTTAGCATGAACGTTTATGTGCAAGTGTATGTGTGTAAGAATGAGTGGGTATGTGCAAGTGTGTGTGAGAGGGGTTGTGTTAGCACAAGTGAGTGTTGGAGTGTTAGTTTGAGACAGAGTATGTGTGAGTGTGTATTTGTGTGTTTGTGAGTGTGTATGCGTGTTAACATGAGTATATAAGTGTGCTAGTGTATGCAAATATGTGTGCCAGTGTATGTTAGTTACCTGGGTGAAGGGCAAGAGGCTGATTGGGCCACTTGTCTTTACATGCCCCCTGGGCCGGAAGCCTTTCCCTGGTGACAGACACAAGGATCCTTGTACACAAGTACACAAGGTAGGATGCACACCACACATTATGTATAAGTATTTGTTGGGGGGGGTTTCTTGGCCAAAAACCCAACTGAATTAGCATTTGTGAGATTGGTATACCTTTGTAGATAACCCCAAGACCCCTTGCTGCCTTACTTACTGCATTGTTACTACCAATACTTCAGCAATTAATGGTTAAATAAAAGGCTTTAATGTAACTAAATGTTACACAATATTTTGATGTTTAATATTTTTATAACAATATTTTGAGGTTTAATATTTTTATAACATGAAAAGGATTATACAGATTCTGTAACAAGCCTCTTGTGAATATTGCAGGTGCTAGCAGTATACAAGATATCCAGCAGGGTGCGACGTTGAGTCACATTCCACAGAGTGGGCGGAGCCTGCACCCACGTGTCGGGCATTTAATTTAAAGAGACAACAGCATCCAGAAGAGAAGTGTAACTGACAGCCCTGCTTGCAGCGGAGATAAGGAAACCATACAGCATCTCAAGGAGAGAGAATAGAGGATCACCAAGAGACTGTCATTATTTCTCAGGACCAGGACTCATAATGAGTAAGGTTTCAAGATAACATCACATAGATAAATATTACTAAATAAAAATAGTCTAGGCAGGATTTGTTTGTCTACATGTATACTTTGGGGTGCTGTATATAAGAGAAGAGGAGATATCACAAGAAAATCAATTTTTTTGTTTGTTTTCAAAAAAACTTTAATCCTAATATAACCCAAATTAATTTACTCTCTGTATATATTGGCTGATGTACAGGGAGTGAGTGGGGAGGAGTTTAGAGGGGGATCAAGGCTGCAAGAATCATGAGAAACATGTGAAGAAAGGGGAGGATAACTTCAGAAACAAATTGGATCACAGGAGCAAAATAAAAAAAGAAGATGAAGCTCAAAGTGTGACTTCTTATGAAGGTGACTCTTGGCCAATAATACTAACAGTGCCAACCAGAAGACACTCACTCCTTGGGTGACAAGTCTCAAGGGGTATGCAGCTCTAAGGACTCTTCACATCAACCTTCATCAGTCCTGATATTCCCCAGGGTTTGAGGAACATTTCTTGACATGCAGAACAAGGGACTTGTCTTCATTGTCCTCCTGGAGTGGATTATCCTTGTGCAGACTGAAGAAGGTAGGGAAATATCAAATTTTAACGGATTTACAGATCTATTAAGCTGTCATAATTAAAATGATTTTTTTTTATATTCCAGATCTTTGTTCCTACTAGAGGTATATGCACTGCAAATTCCCATATCCATGATTCTACTGCTTTTTTTTTTATTTCTTATTTTTTATTTTTATTATTTTTGGGGGCATTTTTTCTGTGTATGTTAATTGTCCAAGTGAAATATTCCGTGACTGTTAAAAATTAATTGTAAGCCCATTTGAGCAGCCCCCCCCCCTTACATTGTGTTTTTGTAAGTCCAAATTGTTATTATGCCCGGTTTACCCATTGTACAGCGCGGCAGAATATGATGGAGCTATATAAAAACAATAAATGATATTAATAATAAAGTTCAATTTTTTTTTATATGTTCTGCATTGGGATAACGTGCTTCTTGCTGGGTTTTAGCTTTGTTATACCCTAGAGATACCGATTAGACACCATTATATTGTCTTAACATATATTCTTCTATTTAATAAAAAAAAATATTATTTAAATAAAAAAAAAATACTTGGATTCATTTGCTAGAAAAAAGTCTGTATTCGGTATTTATTCTAAGATATGTATACCATCTACCTTTTATTCCAAAACTACTGCTTTTGAACTGGATCAACTACCTAATTAAAATTAGGTAATTCATTAAATTAATTAAATTCAATTAATTGAAAAAAGAAAAAATGTATGCTGTGTTACAAAAAACATAAAAAAATGATTATCCAATCAGGACGAGGAGGTCCGGTGCATGCTGGCGTAAGTCATGTTCTAAGCACAAGAGACAGATAATGGAAGTGGAAACAGAGTTTAAAAAATATATGCCTTTAAAAAAACCCAATAACATTTAGACATCGTTTTAGCCTTTTTTTAATTAGTGTAAATCTTAATTTGGGAGGCAAGAAATTAAATCTATAATAATTGAAGGCAAGTGAGATCATAGCTGGTAGTGAACTTTTATCGCTGATTTTGTCTTTGAGATGATAAATCATTTAATCGCTTTCATAATAAAACTTTTTTATACATTTTAACCATTTGATGATTGCATCATAGATTACGTATCCCGTTGTGTATTGAGCAATTCAAGATGGCAGCTCTCTCCATCCAATATTTTAGTGACTAAATGAACTAATTAACTAACCAAACAAATGAAATCAGAAAATAGCACTTCTACTACTTTTTATCGATTAGGGCAGATTCCGACCCAACTTCGAACCCCAGGGAACCCGGCAGATCAACAATACATTTACAGAGAGCATTAACTTGCCCCAAGTGACGCTCAATGGCAGTTTTATTAGGAAGGAGACCGAGGAACACAAAGACCAACACAGGATTTCCCAGATTCCACAGAACGCCAGTGGAAAAGACGAATATTGGCAAAGAAGCTGGAACAGCTGATTTAGTTAGTCTTATGGAAGTATTTTATGGCAATATATTCGGCCTTTATAAGATACAATATTAGTAGGATAAAAGATGGTGGTTTATATTCATTGAAAACATTTTAAAATGTTGCAAAAAAGTGTATGAACCAATAAATGCATCAAAACTACGGTACATTCTAAAAAAAAAAAATGTTGTCAAAAAGACACATCCTTTAATAGCCCTTTAACTGTGTTATTATTGGCACAACATTGACATTAAACTGCAATATAATGAAATATCGCATATGACATCAAAACCAACAATCATCTTTATCCATTGACTAAAAGGACCAAGAAAGGGTCAGATGGGGTGGGATGCTTTTCCGTAACCCCCTATATACGGAACATTCTGATGATGCCCTTAAAAACTGTGATCGTTGAATTTTATTATTTTCTGTATAAAACATGACTAAAGTACCGTGCGTTTAAAGCTAAAAACCATCGTTTCACAGACGGCTCCATTAAGGGCACGCCTCTTTTGTTTGCAAGGTATCTCTATCTATCCGGCGGCGTAGGGGTTAATGAGATAGAGCGGTACCCTGGCTGATCCCGGGGGTTACGAGACAGGATGCTCGCTAATTACTGGAGAATGGTTGGTTTCAGCTGCCGCGGTCAGGGAATCAGTGTATGCAACAGCAGCTCCCAAAGAGATAAGGCTCCATTTCCAGTGATCAGCATTTTATGAATTATTGAAAATCTCTCCCTGTACTCGGAGCCGTCTGACGCCCGCCTTTTTTCCATACCAGGCTATGAATGACCGTGTATCCGCACTTCGCTGATATGACACCGGCACGCGTCCTGCAAACAATCACTATTTATGATTCACCTTATATTGTCAGCTTCTTGAGTGTTTTTTTGTTATTGGAATATCCGTTGAAAACAATAATAATGTTAGTATACAATAATCCTATATATAAGGAAAAACGACAAAAAAGAATTATGCACGATAAATGGTTTTGGGTCCGTAACCAGTATTTAACCTACGGTCTGGTACAATAGTAATAACCCTACAGTAGCAATACTATGGTAATCGTAGGAGGCAGGCATGTTGTGACATATGAAGCTGATAGCTACATATTTATTTGCAGATCATTTATATATTTTTTTTCTTTCAGAAATAAGATATTTTTGATAAAAATGTTTTAAAACAGATAACGATGTTCGCAGTTTACTAACACTGTGGGGTCAAAGTGGGCAAAGGCCAAGTTGAGCGTCTTCAAGTTCTACCAACGTCTGGTTCTCCACTAGTGGAAAGGAAATCTATTGTAATGTTGTTCTTCTGGTCGTTCACAGATACTGGTAAGGTGCACAGCCTCAGATGTGATGGCCATTCTTGCAACCCACCTGTTGGGAACCTTGCCACAGGTCGAACACCCACCACCTTCACAACCTGTGGGAAGAATGTCAGTGAACTGTACTGTTTCTACCCTCAACACCACCCATACCAGAGGTTACAGTCTTCTTGTGGTCTACCAAGATGCACCAAGTGCAGTGTCAACCAGCCAGAGAATTCACACCCACCTTCTCATATGACAGATGATGTCTTCTCAAGTCCCGCAACCTGGTGGCAGTCTGCCCAAGGCATACTTAGGGAGGAGATAAGACTGGATTTCGAGACGGAATTTTACTTGACACATGTTATTATGGTCTTCAAGTCTCCCCGTCCGGCTGCTATGGTCCTGGAGCGGTCAAATGACCATGGCAAGACTTGGAGGCCTTATAAATATTTTGCTACCAACTGCACAGCCACATTTGGTCTTCAAGATGACCTCTTGGAAGAGGGTTCATTGTGTACCTCTAGATATTCCAGTGCCTGGCCTTGCTCCAGGGGAGAGGTAAATGACAGAATTAAAAACAGTAGTTGAATGTCCAAAGTTACTGTATTTCAGCATTGGGAAGCTGTGTTGATCCTTGAATCCCAGAACAGGAATCAAGGACTTTAGACATCCCAAAAGATGTGTAGGAAAATTAGGTTAGAATCCAGTATGGCGCTGGGGAAGAACTTCTATTTGTCTCATGGCAAATCCCCATTTGCTGCCATAGGACAATTGTCTATTTGTTCAGTAGTTATTTCATAAACAATTTCTATTTATTAAGTTTCACAGAATGTCGCAGTAATTGATGAATGTGAATCTCTGATGCCCTACTGACAATAAAATGTCCTCTGCCATCTCTTCAGGTCATATTTCGAGCTTTAACCCCAGCGAATCGGATTGAGGATCCATACAGCCTTCAGGCTCAGGACCTGCTAAAAATGACCAACCTGAGGCTGCTTCTTTTAAAGAGACAGGAATGTCCGTGCCAGGCTGTGCACCAGGAAAAACCACAGAGATTTGCTCACTATGCCATCTACGACCTAATAGTAAGAGGGAGCTGCTTCTGCAATGGGCACGCCGAGGAGTGCGAGCAGACAGAACGCACCCAAGGAACAGAGATCATGGTGAGTAATGTCTGCATCTCCATGGCACACTCATTTGCGGAAGAAATTAGATGCACGGGCAAACTGAGCTGTGACCAGTCTCTTTCTATCTGGTATAAGAGAAAACCAGTTACTCCTACATTTTAGAGATCAATTTTAGGTTCCTGGGAGGTAATCTACACAGAATACGTGGAAAGCGACACAAACCACAGAAGAATTTAAATGAGATGTTGGGAAAGATAGATTGGAGTGGCCCCAGTAATGGAACCCAAAGGACTTTCTAACTGATGTCACATTTACCTACCAGCCAGGAGATGGGCACAACACTATAGTCCACCACTATAGTCCATAGGTTGGGCTATGGGGGGCATCGCAAATTAGACATATAAAGAAAAGCTCAAGTGGCTTTCCCAAAATGTTCCAATAAATTCTGACCAACCCATGCATCAGCTCCAGCTTCTTCCAATAGTCGATAGACTCACAATATGCAGCATTTAGTATGTTCCCAAAAAGAGGCAAAAGCGCTTAAGATAGAACAGCAAGAAATGACCTAAATATGTCTTCTTTATAAATCCAACCCAGTCTATAAGAAATATAACAAGAAGTTTTGATTTAATGCAAACTGATTATCTACACAGATGTTTACAACATTAAATATTGTGCTTATTGTGCAAATATATAATATTCCACTCCATACGAAATTGGTTTCTGCAAAACAATTCTGTATGAAAAGCCTGATAGAAAACACAAGGAATCTTCTCCATGATAAAAAGAAACAGTAGCCAATAAAGGACATATTTGTATCATTTTGGATATATTTGTATCATTTTGGATATATTTGTATCATTTTGTCAATGTTTCTTCCCTACAGCTAACACAACACCAACACATTAACAATAACCATAGCTGTGATAGCTTATGATTGTTGAAGAGGGACAGCTTTTAGCATAACTAAATGAATTCATTAAAACTACCTTTAAACTTGTTCTTTTTGGCAATTAGTAAAAAAAGAGTAATTTAACTCATAGGAGCTCTGTGGCTTAGAATGACAGAGCCAGCGTTATTTGATCACTTATCAGTCCTGAAGTTCTCTCCCTTCTCCTTATTTCAAAGGCTGTTTGAACCAATCAGCAACAATCAGCCACTTAACGGGAGAGAGATAACTTAACGAGGAGGAATAGGCATATCTTTCAAGTGGGTTTTAATTAAAGATATGTTATTCATTTGAATCTGCAGAGCTATTTAGGTTTTTTTTAGTTCATAGACGTCAGATAAGTGAAAAGCGACGGATCCGTTTTTAATACTTTATTGGGGTTCCTAATAAACGAGCGCCCCACTTTGCGTTGTTGCCTCTGTGGAATATTTTACACTCGGTGTCCTGTCCCCAGGTCACCCAAGGTAAAGCTTGTTTTTATACTAAGCGTTTCTTGGTGGCTGTAGCTCACATTCCTTCCGTAACCCCCCTTCCATTTCCAAAAGTTATCTCTTGTTCAAACATCTTGTGCCTTTCCCTTGATAATCCCCCCTAGCAGGGTATCCAAACTATCTGATCTAAGCTGTGCCAGGCTTGGTGACCTCCAGGCACGATGCCGCTCTGCAGTTGGGTCGGCGATTCAAAGAACAGCTGGAGGAAGGGAAAAAAAAATAATAAAATCACAACTTCTAACTAGATGAAAACATCCCAGGCGGAGGCAGCGGCGTAGGCTCAGCCCCGGGGGAGGCCGGCACCAAAGGGCTGTTTCTGCACTAACTCCGGGCAGGTTTAAAAAGGAAAAGGCTAAACGGAATTTGGAACTGATTAGGATACAAACCAGGCAAGGCTCCTTCATTCTAGAGTCGGGTAGAATTCATTTTAGAAACCAGCATCACTCGTTTCTAATATTCATTAATGGTCTGTATATATAAACAAGAATGCTATATACTGAAGAATGATTTTTATAGTATATTATGTCTCTGTATGTATATACCGGTGTGTGTGTATATATATATATATATATATATATATATATATACAGAGCCGGCCTTAAGTGTTCTGGCGCCCCCTTCTCACTATCTCCCCCCATCTGCCCCTTCTCACTACCCCCCCATTTGCTCCTTCTCACTACCCCCCCCCCCTCTGCCCCTTCTCACTATCTACTTCCTCTCCCTACTTCTCAATACCCTCACTTACCTTGTTTCCGGAGTCCTGCGGTGGGAGCGGGAGGCATCCGTCTTCCCGCTCTGCCGGCATTTCATGTTGAGCGCCGGAATATGATGTCATATTCAGACGCTCAACATGAAATGCCGGCAACGCGACAGAGTCACGGAGAATAAGGGGCGCCGAGTGGTTGCTTAAAACCTCACGAGCCCCTGCCGGGGACTTAAATTAAAGCGTCGTTTTTTGTTTAATTTTATTTAACATGAAGGATGTTAAATAAAGTTTAAAAAAAAACCCAATGTTTTAATTTAAGTCCCGGGCAGGCGCCCCTGCTGCCATGGTGCCCTGTGCAGCTGCACAGGTCGCACACCCCTAAGGCCGGCCCTGTATATATATGTATATTAATGGTTAACATGTTTTTGTATCCCATCACGTTAATTTCCTTCATCTGCAGCCATACCATTGCTTTGGCTCCCTAAATAAAATTCACCCTTAATGACTGACCACCCTCTTCGCTCTTCCCATGACTTGCGTCTCTCTTCTACTGTTATTAGCTCTTCCCACTCGCGTGTTCAGGATTTCACCGATGCTAAAGCATTTCTCTGGAACTTCCTACCTTGTTCCGTCAGACTGTCTCCTACTTATTCTAATTTAAAAGACTCACCTATTCTATATTATAAGTGTACAACCTTCCCTCCTGACACCTTCCACCAGTATCCTCAAGAAGACATCCACCGTGGCCACCTATCACTGTCACAATCCACTAACCCAAGCAGTCCTGTCCTATGATCTCACTTCCCCCTCAACCAACTAATGGATTGTAAGCTCACAAGAGCAGGGTCCTTCTGTAATGGTATGTCTGACATTGGCCCTTACTGTAACAGCACTATGGGATCTGCTGGCTCTTTATAAATCGATGTCATGTAACGTTTTACTCTTATGTCTGTGATCAGGTGCACGGCAAATGCGTGTGTCAACACAACACAGCGGGAGATCATTGCGAAAAGTGCGCTCCCTTATACAACGACCAGCCCTGGAGGCCAGCAGATGGAAAGGCAGGGGCTCCAAATGAATGCCAACGTAAGTGTGGACCTATGATTCAGAAGACATTCTTCCCGCCTCTCTTAGTGGCCGCCAGGGACTCAAATTACATTCAAAATAACTAAATATCAGGTTTAAAGAATTATTACAAAACTGCTAGAATGTCTGGCGCCATCCAATGGGAGACAGAATCTCAGTCTTGCTTAACTCTTATTGGTTGGTGATACAGATTTGTCCATAGACAGTGGAAGACTTAGTATTTTTCCGTAGCTCTGCTCCTTTTGATATGTATTTTTGCGCATGTGTTTGTTGGTTAGGCTGTCGCTGTCACAACCACGCGCACAGCTGCCGCTTTGACCTTGGCCTCTGGCTGTCCTCGGGAAAGAGAAGCGGAGGGATCTGCGAAAACTGCCAGCACAACACGGAGGGGTACCGCTGCCAGAGGTGTAAAACGGGGTACTACAGAGACCACTCGGAGCCTCTCAGCTCCCCAACCGCCTGCAAAGGTAAGAGCTGTGAAAAAAAATTATACTTTACACACTATTGGATCCTTTTCTGGTTTGTCTTCTCGGTTTATATCCTGGCATATGGACCTCAAGGCCCTTTCTATGACGCACTGAACTCCATCAATACACTGTGAGTGGGAAATCTGCGACACGCAGGGCAAAACATACTGTTTTACTCCTACACTATATATATTTTCTCTTTGTTTTATTTTGCATTTGAATGGAACACACGAGCGCCCCCTAGTGGACTTTTTTCTGTATTGCTTCAACACCCGGAGAGTGTTGCTTAAGGGTTGCAGCTGTGGTTCCAGATACACCAGGAAGTCATTAAGGTTGATTATTCCTACCATTCACTATCTTATTCCCTATACTGGTTTTTCTCACTTTTTTCACGCAAAAAAAAAATTGGATGCCAGCTGCAATCAAATCAAATGAGGATTCTTTTAAATGACACGGTGTTATCCCACCACGTCCTTGCGTTGCACCAGCTGTTTATCCAGTTTGTTAAGGTAGTGGAGGTAGAAACCTCAATCAAACCTCAATCAGGTTTTGACATGAATTCAATCTTTGTTGGCCACCTCAAACACCCATGATAGTCCTGTTTTTCATACATGTATATTGATACCAAGAGCCACCCAACATACAGTATTATACCACACAGGACAGTCCCTCTTTGAGACCCAATTCCCTCTGCCCCTCTTTCCTCCCCTGATGCCCCTCTTTCCTCCCCCGATGCTCAGAATGTTTGTTGGTTATGAGGGTATCACAGGGTTCTACTGCCCTGAAAATCCCAATCATGTGCACAGGTGCGGCACAAAATGCATTATTCTTCTAAATACCATCACTTGAAATAGTTGAAATATGCTGAATGCTTTCTTTCTAAAGAGCTAAAACCTCAATCTCGGCCCCCAGAGTGTCCACCTCGCAATGTTTTAAAGTAGGCCACCATGATATGTCATCATAACCTGGGGTTCTGCTTCAATACATCTCAAGATGCCTCAACATGATGATGGTCCTGCCCCAGCCCATCGTTTAACCATGACCCCCAATGAAGGTGTCCTGCTTCACGCACCTGAAACGTTGGGGAGGGAGAGTATGGAATTAATTGCCCCTGATGTTGGTACGGGGCCACAGCTAATGTTTCTATGTATGAAAGACAGGTCTGTGGGCCAGGAAAGCTATTAAAGAGAAACAGTTGCCATTAAAACTTTTTAGCTGAACTGTGTACTTATTAAAACTACATATAACTTATGATTTCTGGAGATACTTAGTTTCAAAGGTTACCTTAATATGGCTACATGTGGCAGAGCCAGGATTATCTGTTTAATATTCTGCCCCCCCCCCCCCCCTTCCCGTCATGCCACCCTTGTAACGGCTGCTAGAACCACCCAACCAGCAACAATCAGCAACTTAATGAAAAAGGAGCGATAACTTCATAGGGGGCTAGTCAAGCAAATCCTGAATGTTAAGAAGGCTGCTCTCATGATATACCCATAAGGCTAGATTTTAATACATATACATTACATATTTTAATCTGTGAAGACCATTCCGTGGCGTTATTTAGCGCACAGAACCGTAAAATGTTGGATTTAAGAAAAATACCGTCTCTGCCGTTCATCCGAGCATTCAGGCACAAAGCAGACAGAGATAAAAGGAGGGTCCGCAGCCGGACACACACCTGCCCTACAGCCACATCACAACAGCGGATTCCTGGGTTTTGATATAGTGTGATATGATTCATGTAGAACTAGGCTTTTCACAAAGAACAGTGCATTACTAGTCACGGGCTCTGTAATGCCAGCGCTTTGTTCCCTTAAGCCTCTGTCTCCTTCTGTGCTACATCTGGGGCATTAGGAATGTTCATTCAATTAAATCTTGGCTATTTTCTGCCCTGTAATCCAGCGTGCCTGTGTGTGCGGAACGCAGCTGCCGGGGAGAAGCCTGATCTATTTTAATAGCAGATCTTCTTTTGTTTTTGCACCGTGTTTAACCTGCATGCTGCCGGAGAGGCACACTGTGCCAGCGTGATAGATGTTTTTTTATCTACACCACTTTAAAAACCTATAGTGGTACCAAGGGCGGGCTGCTGGGGGGGTGGGGGCAGGGTGGCAATTACCCCCCTGGGTGGCAATTACCCCCCTGGGCCGGTCCAAAGTGTGCGTATGCATGTTAGCGTGATAGTGTATGTTAAGATGTGTGCCAGTGCATATGTTAGCTACCACAGGGCAAAGGGCCGATGTGGCCACTTGAATTTACATGCCCCCTGGGCAAGAAGGTGCCAGCCCTCCCCCCGTGTAGTTTTCATAATACAGTATGTTTTCATAAAATACATACTTTTGAAAGCTGTATATTTGCATTATCTGTGTGTTTTATCAGTATCATTTTATCCCAAGTTACAAAAACACCCAGATTAACAGAAAGCTATCAGGAAACTAAGGATATATATATATATATATAATTATTATTATTATTGGGAGTGGTGGGAAGTATGGAATCTTATAGGTACTTGTGGAAATGTATTTGATATAATTATCCATTTATTAATCCGTTATTAAAATTATAAAGACCAGTTCTGGGGGAAAAGAATGGATATTGGGTGTATGTAGGTGGATTTGGGTCCCAAATAGGGGTAGTCCTGCTTTAGGTGGGAGACCCCCTTTAATGGGAAAATGCCCTATCGTATCAATATTTGCTCCCCTTACAATAGGTGATTAGAGGTCTGTCCAGGGTTGTATCGTCCGGATCAGCTACTCTGTTACATCACATCTGTCTTTATTTTAGTACGATGCATCTTATCCTCGGTGCCTGGATCCTGTTCCATTCTCGGGTCCTGGTTGTCATAAATTATGGATAAGCTTATAATTCTCCTGATCCTTCTAAAATACATCACGTAACATCTATGTACGATTTCTGCGCCAATAAATATTTATACTGATTATGATGATTATTGGCACAATGAATTTCAAGTCAATCTATTTATTTTATTGTATGTGTAGAATATGTTTTGATGATCTTTTTTTGTAACAGAATGCCAGTGTCATCCAATCGGATCAGCCGGTGAAACCTCCTATCGAAGCTGGAGATGCCACCCCAGGACAGGATTCTGCTACTGCAAACCCGGTGTGGCTGGCCCACGCTGCGACCGCTGCATGATGGGATACTGGGGTTTTGGCGAGAATGGCTGCAGCCCCTGTGAATGCGCTCGGAACTGCGATCCCGACACCGGAGAATGTCGAAACAGGTAAACAACCATTTTACAAAATCTGGGAATAATGCATATGGATACTGAACATGTTTGAATGGGCATAATACTGCATGCTATAGACCAAGGGTGTCCAACCTGCGGCCCTCCAGCTGCTGCAGGACTACATCTCCCATACTCCGCAGCTAGCCCCTTAGCTGAAAGGGCATTATGGGAGATGTAGTCCTGCAGCAGCTGGAGGGCCGCAGGTTGGACACCCCTGCTATAGACCATAAGAGACCATACCTGCCCAACATTTCAGGCATCCAAATCAGGACACCTGCTTTGGGGGTGTGGCTAGAGGCGGGGAGGGGGAGGGTTGCATGCTGAAGTGGGCGGAATCAGGTGCAGAGGCCACTTTGTGGTATCCAGAGGTGGCCAAGTGGGAGCCACAATGGGGCCCAGACCTTCATTGATTTTACAGCTGGTCAGGGAAGATCAGAGGATCTTTCCACTTTGACAAAAGTCAAGACTGTCCTGAGAAACCAAGACAGTTGGGAGGTATGTTGAAAAAAAAAGTTCAAAGAGGCATCCTGTTGACCATTTGCCAGAATTTAATTTGCAGTTGACATGTGGCACCAAGCCACCAGGAGGTTAATCGTTTTAATCTAATGTTCCATCAGCCACGAGTCCGAGCACTTACTAAACATTCCGATTGGTGGAAAGATCCCTGAGGTCATAGAAATGCCAGCCAATGAGAGCGACGATGACTGGAACTGGAACAGCGAACAAGGCTTCTCAGCTTTGAGACACCCAGGTACTGTACTTAATAGCATACTTTAATAGTGAATTAATTTATAATTAATATACTTTTAATAATTAATTGGTTGGCTGGAAAAAAAATATTAGGGCCACTTATGTGTGAAATGGGAAACTAAAATCTGCAGTATGTTTAGCCACAGCATAGCAGTTTTAGATTGTAAGCTCTTCAGGTCTAGAGAAGGATTATTTGCCTCATAGCCTCTTTCTTTTTTTCCTCCAGAAAAGTGCGTTTGTAAGGAGAAGATACTTGGCAGTGTTGCAGATTTCTGCCAGATGAAATATGCATATGGTGAGTATACCATTTAAAAATAAAAACAATAGCAGCATTTACTCATTTTAGTAGATAAATAAATGATATTTCTGTTTAAAGGAATAGCAATGCTTAAAATACATCTTTTAGGTTTATGTTTTCATTAAAGAGTGTTTTTTCCCCAAATGCTGCTTATTGTATCTCCGAAGAAATCCAGAGCTGTTTTTTGAAGTTGTACTAATATATGCTTTAATGTGAACGTTTCAACCAGTGGCCTCGGTTTGCTATTGGTCAAGGTGGTATTAGAGTCGTCCACCAGCCAATAGGAATACAGAGATCATTAGATGGCAACGGGAGCTACATATTCTCCCTAAATATCACAGGACAGGCAGTATCCGATCCATATAAAAACGTTGTTTATTTTTTAAATATTAGAAAATACCATTAAACCTTAATTTACTTATTAGAAGTGTCTCATTAAGTGTACTTAAGTATGCTTCCTGCAGTCAGTAGAGGAAGTCAGGAAGTCTCATCTTTTCCACTCCAGTAATGGAAGAATACATAGTTACATAGTTATATAGGCTGAAAAAAGACATTAATTAAATTGTTGCTGTTGATCCAAAAGAAGGCAACCCCCCCCCCCCCGGTTTCGCTCTTTCCAATTTTGCACTATTTCAGATCAGATTTCTCCTTGGATCAATAAGCCGTTTCCCCATAATTAAAGATTATATCCCCGAATATGATGTTTTTCCAGGTATCCATCCAGTTGCAGTTTAAACGTCTGTACAGACTCCGATAAAACTACCTCTGCAGGCAGAGAATTCCACATCCTTACTGTCCTTACTGTAAAAAAAACCCCTTTCCTCTGCTTTAGTCTAAATCTCCTTTCTTCCAGTCTGAACGCATGACCACGTGTCCTATGCATAGTCCTGTTTATGAACAGATTTCCACACAATGGTTTGTATTGGCCCCGAATATATTTATATATATTCTAAACTAATATATATTTTTCTAAACTAAACAGATTTAAATTTCTTAACCTTTCTTCATAACTATAGTGCTCCATTCCTTTTATTCATTTTGTAGCCACCTCTGCACCCTTTCTAGTGCTATGATATCCTTCTTTAGAATAGGTGCCCAAAATTGCACAGCATATTCAAGGTGCGGTCTTACCATTGATTTATACAGAGGCAAAATTATATCTTTATCCCGCGACTTGATGCCCCTTTTTATACACGACAATACCTTACTGGCCTTAGCAACCGCAGACTGACATTGCACATTGTTGCCTAGTTTGTTGTCTATAACAATTCCCAAATCCTTCTCATTTGTTGTTATCACTAATTCACTACCGTTTAGGGTGTAGGTTGCTTGTGCGTTCTGTACCCTGAAGTGCATAACTTTACATTTATCTACATTGAATTTCATCTGCCATTTGTGTGCCCAGTCCCCCAGTCTATCTAGATCCCTCTGCAGCACTGTAATATCCCGCTCGCACTGTATTACTTTACCGAGTTTAGTGTCATCGGCAAACACAGAAACATGACTTTCAACGCCTACTGCCAGGTCATTTATAAATATGTTGAATAAAATTGGTCCCAGAACAGAACCCTGAGGGACAGCACTTACCACTTTTGACCAGCTTGAAAATTTACCATTTATAACAACTCTCTGTTCTCTATCTCTAAGCCAACGTTCTACCCAAGAACAAGAATTTGCATCTAGACCAATTTCCTTCAGTTTGAATTCTAACCTATTGTTTGGAACCGAGTCAAACACCTTGGCAAAATCCAAGTAGATTCCATCCACTGCAACCCCCTGATCGACACTTCTACTTACTTCTTCATAGAATGCAATTAAGTTAGTTTGACAGGACCTATGTTTCATAAAACCATGCTGATTTTTGCTAATAATACTGTTCTTCCCAATGAATTCCTGAATATTATCCCTAAACAGCCCTTCACATACTTTCCCAGCCACGGAAGTTAAGCTCACAGGTCTATAATTTCCGGCCACAGAGTTTGAACCGTTTTTGAAAATAGGAACCACATTCGCCCTCCTCCAATCCTCCGGTACAATTCCTGAAAGAAAAGAATCCCGGAAGATTAGAAACAGAGGTTCACTTATTTCCTGACTCAGCTCCTTAAGTACTCGTGGGTGAAAACCGTCAGACCCCGGAGCTTTGTTAACATTCATTTTCTTTAGTTGCTGCATCGAATGTATCAGTGTTCTGCATGGTTTGTTCCGTTAAGATGGTCCTACTATCTTCTCAAAGATGGGACAAGACATGTTCTCAGCTTATTTCATAAGCAAATATCTCAAAAGCGATGGCTCCACTTCAACCGTTAAACATATGTTTTTGTATTACTTTTTCTACTAGTGATAAAGGCAAGGATCCTCTCTGCGCATGACAAGGGCACCCATGCCGAAGTTGTGGTGAAGGTGAGGAAAGTGCTGAAGTCCAGTAAAGTTAAAATCAGTCGGAACAACAGGAGCCTGTACCCCGAATCCTGGACAAATCGCGGCTGCACCTGCCCCATTCTAAATCCGGGTAAGTCCTTTGGTCATAACATTAAAGCCTCATTAGGCTCAGATAATCTCTTTACGATATATATATATATAATATTTTGAAGATTTTCACGATATAAAATGTTGTTTTGGGTTCTTCTAGATGCCGGTTATGTTTTTCTTTTATTTATAAGTGTTTAAATGTTCTCAAGCAGTGGTCCTCATGTTTGAATGCGTGCCATTAATGGAGGACACTGGATCCAAAGGGTCATTTTTTTCCCATAAGAAATCGGTATATACAGTTATTGTTTCCAATCAAAACACATCTTTTATATTTTTCCCAAAAATGCTTGTGAAGTTCATGGGGGGGGGGGGGCAGTGGAGGACTCAGGTTTGATCTTTGAGAACCAGAGATTTTTTTTTTATTCTTGCATCCACGAGAAAACAATCGAAAATGAATTTATTCCTCCAGTCTGGTGAAGTTCGAGATTAGAAACAGCTGAATCATTTTCTACTTACCGGACAGCTCCGAGTAGTTGATTAACCTCTCGGCATAACAAAGTGAATTGATAAATCATCACATTATTGTACTTTTGGCAAAAGGAGGAGCCGGCCTTTTGAAAGCCAGCAGAGCAGGCTCTAAACTGCATCGCAGATCAAATTCAGCAACACAAGGGTAAAAAGTGGAATTTTGCCACGAATGCCAACTTTTTTTTGCATTCTGTCCCAGAAATCGCTGACAGACACAGCGCCCTTTCTGTTTCCGCAGGTCTGGGCTGGTTGGGACACAAGATCACTTGCTTCTGTCTCTTGTCCAAAAGTCTCATTCCAGAAGTTGAGTTGAATGAATCAATCTGTTCATGTGAAGTTAGCTGGCAGTCTAGTCCTTTCCCCTCTCCCAAAGATCGCCATTGTATTCACTAATTCTCCTCATCATCTTGTCTTGCGATCAAGATGCCCACCCGTAGGGCTTCACATCCATGACTACAGAGGGATACAAACATAACGTGTTTTAAATAGATAAAACATTTCATGAAAGTTTTATTACAGGTGCCAGCGCTTCCCCGTATGTGCGCTATAATCCTGAACGTTGTAATAATCTACACCACAGGAGATTTAAAGCATAAAATTATAATACAGGTAGAAAATTAGTGATAAGGATATATAAGGGTTAAACATGTTGCATCTGGTCTGCGGGTCATGAAACTGCAGATAAGCGACTGAATTCTGGATCCGGTCTGGTTTATTGGTAGCAGTGGACAGATTTAGTTGGGAGAAAACACAGCAGACATATTTATGCCAGAAAAAATTTACATACTTGGGCAATTGTCTTGTCTGCATTTAATAAATTTGACTTTAAATAATTTGATACTTTGAATCCCATTCAGCAGCTTCCTTCAGGGCGATCTCAAAGCTCAAGATTCTGCGTGGATCACATCCAGATTTTTTTTTTTTGCAACATATTAAAAATGTTTTGTTGTTATTTTGCTACTTGGGACGTAAATATTTGTAGGACGCCATAAGTAATCTTTTCCCTTTTTATTTTTTATTTTCAAGGTACAGATTATTTAATCGCTGGGCCAGAAGACACTCGAACCAACAAACTGCTGGTTAATATGAACAGCTTGGTTAAGCCTTGGAAGGCTGTTTGGGCAAAACACGTCACGGATATAATACGAGTCGGCTGTAGGGTTTGAATCTGCAGAGCGGCGATTACCGCGCGGCACAAGTATCGGGGGCAGTAGAACGGAGATTAGGTGGTCTCTGCCCTTTCCCAAAGAGAAGGACCTTTCACATACAAACACACGGTGTAGCCAGTATTTCCAGAATATAGTACGTTACAACCAGCTGCCGCAAGTAGCGAAGCATTTAACCGTCAGATACGGATGCAGACATTTCTTGGCAAACCAAACGTAAAAACCTCTTTAAAAACCATTGAAAGGATAGGGAAGGCTGTGACGAATAATTACGATGGGCCATTAACTAAATTCAATATTTTAAAGGTTTATTTTAGTGCATTTTACGGAACAGTGCTACGGATTGAGGGCACGTTATCACATTTCTAGAAGGAATCCTGGTAGCGGATAGAAGACCGTCTCTGTACTACGGATCATTTAATAGGTTATCCGGTGCAGATGGGAAACTTACTTTTTACATATTATTTGGAAAATAAAGTGCTCATCCCTTTGCGGATAGTGTGTATCTGAGGAATATAAAGGCATTGTTTTATATATTACTTTGAAATTCAACGAGGTTAAAACCAGATTAAGATTTGCGGACAGCATGGTTAGGTTGGAGGGTGTCAGTGGGGGTCCTTTATGTGCGGTATTATAGTGACGAGCAGTCAAGGTATTTGCTCGTTGACAAAATACAACAGTTTTGAAGAAATTCTACATTCATTATTTAATTCAGCTTTTGTAAAATAGGGATTTGAGACACTGCATTTATTATCTTATGGCTGATGATCATATACTTCTTGTAAAATGTCACAAATGATATATTCCTTACCAAATCTGGGGACTGCCTGCTACCCACCGGAACAAGACAAGTTACATTTTCATGCAAATTTCCTTTACAACTCTATTAACACTATTTAGTGGCGCTGCATGCAATGGCGTAATAGATTCTCGTTGTGCTTCTGAAGAAGAGATTTAATTATTGGCTCGTTGGGGAAAATGTATATTTCGGGTCCCCCAACCACGGGAAAATGTTACGTATGGCTTTCATGACCTACTAATCATAAGGATCATGTTTTAGGACCTGGGGGGTGTGCAATATGTGCGTTCTGAAGGAAAGGAAAAGATAGTTCATTGGTGCCACCATTTATTCGGAGGCAAAATATATTAGAAAACCGCTGATGAACAGGGTTGTATTTGTTCTGTATATATGCTTATACTGTGGTTCTCAGACGCTTATTTTGTCCTTGGCCCATGCTGCGGTCATATCTCTAGGACATCCTACAAAACCTTTTTTTGTACCTAAATTTAAATTAAAACTATTTAAATAACTTGGCCTGTGAATTTTTTTTTCAATAAAGAATATCTGTAAAGTTATTTTATTTTCTCCCCTCTCACTCTCCATGTTTAAAAGTGGATTACAACCCGAGTGCAGATCAGTATAGCACCCTCTTGTATAGGTTTCCACATTTACTGGTAATCATGGGGATCAGATTTTGTCTAATGCAGAAAGCATGTAATAATTTGTAGGTTTGAGGTCTGTGTGTTTTAAATGTAAGAGACTATCTTGGTCCCAGTCTGGAGTGTGCATGAAAAAATAAGCATATGTGGTGTTTTTAGGTACGACTTGTGGCCTCCACCCCAACACGGTCATCGGGCTCCAGCCCACATGTGCGCCACACACCACGCTATGGAGAGGGTTAAACATGCTTCATACCACATATAGCCATGTGTTTAACCTGCTGTATTGGCAGCAATAATGTGGAACCAAAAACCATTTTGCTAAGATTAACTAAAAACCTCTAATTTGACCTTTTTAATATTTACTGTGTTTGACCAGCGTTGTACATGGAAAATATGGTAAAGTCATAAGACAATTATACGTTTGTATTATATCAAAATATTGATGCTAAATATAAAATATATCTGATTGATATAGACAATAGGCAGGTAAACTTGAAGGGCCACACACTACCACCTTATTATTTAGGGATAGAGCACCCTTAAAAGGGACTTTTTCATGGGTAGTCCATCCCCATGAAGTGTGTATATATATATAATTTAGGCCATACATTGTACTAGTAAAATTTACAGAACATACAGATCTACTACAAATAATATATGTATATGTATACGAATGCAGCGCTTTGTAGTAGATGTGTGTGTACATCACCTGTCTTCCTGAACAGTCACCTTTAACACACTCAACAAATGTTGCGTATTTACACACGTTTTCATTCATAAGGGACACCTTTATATTATGGTAAAAAGGTTAATCCACAAAAAAGAAAAGACCAGGGTCATCCAAAGTAAGTATCTTACAAGGTAAAAAGTTATTTAATGTGGTTTAATCACTCACATGTTCATTGTATATGTTACCAGATAAGAACACTCTCAAATACTCAGTGCAGGTTGGAGGCAGCACAGTAAGATAAAAAGTTTCAGGCACAAAGTGCTCAGATCTGCACCTTTCTTCTAATTGAGTGCATGAATGTAATTGCGTTGATACACCAATAATCGGGGCACTCTCTCATCTGATGCACACAAATTTACAGCTGCTCCCTTAGACAGAAAACGCATAAGAGGAAAAAAAAAAAAGAATAAATCAAGTTTTAAAGCTGCATTCCCCAAATTCCAGCCACACATTTAACAGATCTGTTGACATAAGCTTTTACTCTATAGCAATATAAAAAAATATTATTTGAAAAGATTGTAGGACAGTCAAACTCACTCGCTGGAAATCAGTGAACCAATGGAAACAAATATGAATGGTTGTGAGTTACCTCCGGGGGATGTCCTGGGTATTATGCTAATGCCATTTTAGGATTTGCGTAGATCTATGCAATAAACTGTTATAGGTCCCTCACCCGTACTGAATATATTACCGTGTACGCATCATGGGTTAGTGGTAATATACTTTGCATATTGTGGTCCATTCAATTGTGGGGTTGGGAGAGACAAGGAGGCAAATGCCCCCAGTTCTCTATTAGCTGGATCCTTCCTCTTCAACAACGGTAGGCTCTGTGGGGGCAGCCTCCTCTTTATCTACTTGCTTATCCTTCTCATCCTCATCATCCTCCTGTGGGTAGAGGTCGGGGTATTTCTGCATGCACTCTTGCATTGCTCGAAATTGTTCCAGGCAATCCGAGCCTTTGATTTCTTCCTGGCTGTAATGGAAACAGGAGAAGGCAGATTTGAACTGTTCTCCGCAGGGCCCGCTAGCCATCCCTCCTAAGCAGGGGCAATTCCAATTAATATCTCCATTCGGCAAGATCAGCCCTGAAATAAAACAAAAGACAATTAAGTATAAGTACCATGGTAATGAGAAACAGGCGCACATTTTAGTGCGGTTAACATCACTGGATGGCATAAATTAGTGCCATGCGCCATACTTCATTGATTTGAGAAATATCTTTGCATTTCAGCTGATTCATATAAAAACCAGGCATATGGCATGAAAAGGCGACATTTACATACAATCCTAATTAAAACCATATGGCACAAAGCTGAGAGTGCATCTGGTTACAATAAGCTTGCAATGCAAGGTACATAGACACATAAAAAGGAAACCATATGAATATTTAGTTATTCAAACTGTTCGCAGGGCACACTGGCTATTGTGAAGGGATTTGCCCTTGGGCGCCCAAACCAAAAGGTATATTTATTATACCTTGGGTTTGCAAAAGTTTATTTGAACTCCATAAACTTTTCTTCCACCTCCCTCTAACCTCCTATACCAGGAAAAAAAAAAGTTTAAACCGTTACCAATGGTTAATGTTACTAATGCTTTTATTTTAAATAATTCAAAGTAATAACGTCACTTTAAGCCAAATTAATTAACATGATTTTTATATATATCTAGAAAATGTTGAGATTTTAAACAATGCATTCCTAAAAGCACTCCAACTTCAGACCAAAGTTGCACAAAATGCAGATCTGCAGCAGCCGAGGGGGGGGGGGGGGGATCCTATAGATAAATACTGGATAAAGTAAATGGGAGTTGCTGCTTGACCTCGGGTGGTTGCGTATATCAAAAATTATGTGGGTTTAAACAAAGTCCACTGAATGAGAACAATTTTTTCGTATTTTGGCTCGGTCCCCAATATTCTACAGATGCTTAAAAAATGCACACACTTTCCAATTAATCTCAGCCACAATATTTTCAGTCCATTCAGATTCTATTGCTAGGAAAATATGTCCAATCATCAGTTTTTTTAAGTAGGAAATCGGAATTTTGGAACAATATGCAAGACATTTCTAAGACAAACCATTGCCTTCATAACCTAATGATAAATTACGCATCACCGCATTACTAATATTTGTAAAGGTCAACGCAATGCGCTTGCACCCCCCCAACATACTATTCACCCTTTTGATACAGTACAAAACATGCCCTCCAATGCCCTGTTGCAATTCTCACAGATCTGCGGGTAGGGATGTTGGTGACATAATGCTTAGTTCCCTACACACAAAGCTTTTTGTAATGCCAAGGGATGTTTTCAATCTTTTCGAGGTCAGTGACAGCTTTAGACAATGTCTCCCACCCCTCGCCCCCCTTTGCACAAGTGACAGGCTGGATGAATCTGGGTATTCATGTCTCGCTGCCAGCTGCGGTCCGGCTGTGACACCGAGCTTTTCAGAAGCAGTCAGTAGTGGCAGACAAGTCAATGGGGCCTGGAATTAACCAATCCTTGGCTGGCTGCCCTGTATAGTCTTGTAGCAAATAGTCAACCACCTTGGAATCGATCCTCTCTATTAACAACAATGTCTTCCGCATGCCATAGTAAAAGATACAAATAAAACAACATTTATTTTATTTGTACATAATTACGCTTTTTTAAAATATTTGTACAGAAAACATTATACAATAAAACAAACCACAAATATGATTTGTCATGCAGAACATTACATGGTAACATGAAAGGTTTAGTCATATTAAACAGTGTTAAAATATATATATATATATATATATATATATATATGGACAGCTGTCGGTAAAGATTTGAACCGACTTTATGTGCAAACAATATTTAAATTTTATATAACTGCAATCCAGAGTAAAATCATGAATATATCTCATTGACTTTATAACTGCACCCCTCTGATGAACACGTACAGATAATCCGAGGGTACGTGCTTCCCATACCAGGGCATGCTTAGAGACATCTGCTGACTCTGCATGCTGGGATAATCTGGTTTTGGACCGGCGGCCATTCCCCACTTAACTCTTTGCTGCATTTAAACATAACATGTCAACATCTAAGTAATGAAAGCAGCCATGGACAATGAACGATTTCAGATGGGCACATTGTTTAAATGGAGAATCTAAAAAATGTGTTCAAACACCCCCACCTTGGATAGAATATGACATTACGTAAAAATTATCTTAAGGCTGCCCTCTAGAGAGAGCAGAGGGGACTGCAAAGCACGTGCTCTAAAAAATGTCACCGGCTTTCATCAGATTTAAACATACATGGTAAGTAGTAAAAATGTGAGTGGGAGTTGTTTCACAATAGAGCTCACTGCAAATAAAGTATCATATTATCTTAATATAGGCTTTGCAACCAAACTAATGGAAGGCTAGCCGTTGAGATGAATGGCATGTCACAAAAGATAAATATTTCAAAAGATCCCTTAACTAAAGACGCAAATTTAGTTGCCTATAAATGAATTAAAAGCACAGAATGTGGAGAACATTTATCTGACAAAAAGAGGTGAGGGAAAAAATATATGCAAAACACAAGCTGGATGAGCAACAGATGGTTTCCTTGTAACATCATTTTACAGAACAGCCATATGGATTCTGGAATGGTGCACTGACCTTGCTCTTCATAAGGATCATTTGGGTCATCAGCTATCAGCTCCGCAGTGCTCGGAGTAGCATGGTCCTCTTTAGTTACAAAGATGATTTTGTCCTTTCCTGGAAGGTTGAGGTAAACAATAAAGACTGAAAAGCTTTTCAACTTGCCACACAGTCACCCTTTAAATACACATCATATGGCATAATCAGCTGCCTAATACCCTTACTCACTAAATACCCCCTTTACATCATACGGCAAAGAGATTCCAGCGATCACTCTTCAAATAAAGCATTTTATAAATGGCTTGGGGACACAACTCTGTATGCCCTTCCCACACAGAAGCCCCTTATGTTTTATTCAATATAACCTACAATAAAATTTATCTTTTTAAAAGGTCTGGAATGTCCTTGGAAAGCCCTTTCTTTGGGGTTGGCATTGTCTTGCCTTAAAAAGGCTATGCTAATATATATATATATATATATAGATATATATATATATATTGAGGGTCTCCTTGCAGAGATCTGAATAGCAGGTTTCTGTTAGCGTCACTGAGCAGCCTTGCCCCGTTAACCCCACACCACTTCTATCACAATGTTGAAGTTACCTCTCCATCACCCTCTTAAATCAAACCTTCTTGAACACCCTCTTATATACCCTTAAATCGCTCAACAGGACCCCATCGCCTCACCTTCCTGCCTGCAGTAGGACATGGCTGCAGCTCCTTCACACAGCACCCGGCACTGCTCAGGCCGCGCACTCTGGTTGCGTCACACAACGCGACCGCGTAAAGGAAAGGGCGGCATCTCAGGGTGTCCTAGAAAATGCCTGACAAGAATCCCACAAATAGCTCAAAAATAGACGCCAACACAAGTGAAATATCTGCATTTCATCATTATTATAATCCGTAAAACGGACCTTAAATCTATTTATTTTTAGACAAGAAAGCAAGAAGCATAATTTTCGAGACAGGCATATTAAGGAAGTCGTTTTTCTCGGAGATGGAGCATTTAGTTAGAAAACGACTTTGGCTGGGTGAGCTACATTTCCCCGGACGCAGTCGTGCGCATGCGCAATGGGATGACGTAGCAGGGAGGCAACTTCGTAAGAAATTGGTCTGCTTGCCAGTTCCATGTCATACACATAAAGTTTCTGAGGAGAAAGAAGAGGGAATAAGCGGTTCTGATCCGTCCATTAAAGAGATTAGAGCAGGAAACATGGCCAGAAATGTAAGGATGTATTTCCTGTCAAAGTTTTTCTACCTTTGTAACCACTTAAATTATGTTAATTTGTGTGAATGACTTAAAAAATGTCAATTGGACATTTATTTGATTTTATCAATTTGTAAAACTGTAGTCTTGGCATGTAAAGCATTTAAATGATCAACTGGGCCGGTATTTAAAACCCTTGGGAAACATAACTTATCCGCCATATGTATTCTTTTATACACTTACTATTTTATTTTTATATATATATATATATATATATATATATATATATATATATACTATTACTATCTTTTATTTATATAGCACCAATACGTTCCGCAGCTTACAGCCCATACATTCAAAGGATCTGGCAAAACTAGAACCGACAGACTAAGATGACCCGATACATTAGGGAAAGAGGGCTTGGCACACAAGAGCTTACAATCTAGAGGATTCATGTTACCTTTGAATGTCAACCGCATTGATGTATTTTCCTCTTTTGGTACCATATGCTAGATCGATGAGTAGGAGCCTCCTTTCCCTTTGTTTCTGTAAATGGAACATAATGCTTTTATATAAAATAAAATAATTAACAATTAGCTTCTATATACTGTACTTTATAAGCCATTTGGCATTTCAGAATTCCTTATGTAGTTCTATTTAGTGCATAGCCTGCACAGAATCAAACTCGCTTAAAAAAAATATTTTTTATATATATATATATATATATCTATTGCACATCATCAATTAAATTTGAAATGATATATATTCTAATTAAATATTAATTTTACAAGTACCCAGATAATGTCAAAGAACACACTACCATCGTCACGGATCGTAAGCCAGGATTCTTGGAGCGTCTCAGTGATACTGCCGGGGGAATGCTGATCGGCTTCCTTGCCTTTTCATTTTCCTTCTACGTTTTGTTTACTAATGAGGTGAGTATTGGAACTGATGAGTGTATAAATGCACTTAGATGATTGCAAGAATCAAAAAGATAAAAAGGCATTTATAACATAAACCTTTTAACTTCTTGCTACAAGAGAATTCCCAAACAAATGCTACATTTTAATTAACACATTTTTTTATAGGTAAGTGGGGTTCTTGTTCATTAAGATAAACTAACATTTAAAAGTTTGGGGTCACTTTGAAATGTCCTTGTTTTTTTGAAAGAAAAGCACATTTTATCCATTAAAAATAACATAAAATGGATCAAAAATCCAGCGCAGACGGAGTTAATGTTGTAACTGACTGTTGTAGCTGGAAACGGATGATTTTTAATGGAACATCTTCATAGGTGCACAGAGGCTCTTTATCACTCCTATCACGCCTGTGTTCCAATGGCCCTTTATCACTCCCATCACTCCTGTGTTCCAATGGCCCTTTATCACTCCTATCACGCCTGTGTTCCAATGGCCCTTTATCACTCCCATCACTCCTGTGTTCCAATGGCCCTTTATCACTCCTATCACGCCTGTGTTCCAATGGCCCTTTATCACTCCCATCACTCCTGTGTTCCAATGGCCCTTTATCACTCCCATCACTCCTGTGTTCCAATGGCCCTTTATCACTCCCATCACTCCTGTGCTCCAATGGCCCTTTATCACTCCTATCACTCCTGTGTTCCAATGGCACATTTTGTTCAGTGATCCAAGTTTAAAAGTCTAATTGCTCGTCAGAAAATCCTTTTGCAATTACTCATTAGGTGCTCTAACATGCATTCTGTGTTTGTGTCAGTAAATCCTTTTAACAGTGCAGTATTGCTTTTCTCCAGGGCAGAGCAGTACAGACTACAGCTTCACTGGATGAGGGGCTTTCCACTGTGACGTCTTTAAGTAATATTCTTAGAATAGACCCTATAAATGAAGACAAGTTAGTGCATATATCAGGTGCACTGAAGACATCCAAGGTTGGTTTCAACACCTTATAAGAACATGCAGATCTAATACACAATTCTATAGAGTGAATGCCTCACATGTAGAAATCTCAGCCACTGCGGTTCTTCAACAGTTAGACAGCTACCTGAGGCTACACATTTTGTTTTAAGGGTTAGTGAGTTGATGAAATTATCAAGAATACAACAGTTAAGTTAGATATCTTTTTTTACAGGTTTAAAATATTATCGAACAAGATATAATTTGGGGACATCTGAAACCTTGTTTGAATACTTTGTTTAAACTTAAACAGAATACAAGGTTTGTTTCATAATGTTCCTTTTCAAACATAAATAGTTGACGTGTATAAAACCCTCTGGGAGGATTTGATTTTTTCCCATTGTTATTTCCTTGATTCTTAGAAAGTACATCAGGATTCCTAAGGCAGAACTTTTCAAAAACTGTCTTGATGATCCATTTATAGCATTTGTCTTCTGGTTTCAATACAGCCTTTGTATGATCCAAACTATGGTGTTTCTATCCATTGCGTGAAGTTGAAACGTCAGGTTGAGATGTACCAGTGGGTGGAATATGAAGAGTCAAAGTAAGTTCCTTAAACACCTAGTTTTGGTTTTGTTTCTTCCGTAGGTGGATAAGTGGGGCTCATGATTAGACAAGAGATGTGGCTTCACTGAACGATATTTTGTGTTGATTGCTGAGACAGGCCCAAGATGTACTGTATAATGGCACATATCCAGTGCTGAAAACCTGATAAACTGGAAAGAACTTTGCAAACTGGATTATTAAGTGCAGAGCAAATATTAACATTATGATTCCAGCATAGTGTCAGGTTTTATTAGATTCTAGGAGATTTGCCAATTGAGTTTATTATTATTATTATTAGATATCTAAATTATTATTATTAATAATATTTAGATATCTAAGTCAATCTGCCTTTTACATTTCTGACTTTTATAACTATATGGCAGGAAGTGGTTTAATCTAATATCTATTAAAACAGAATTTGCACCCACAATGCAATAATATTGTTTTAAAAGATTTCTACCTTAAACTGTAAACGGCAAATAAACGTAAAAACAGTATATATCTAAACTTTACAATTTTGGTCCTAAAATACCCGACGAAGTGCCTTATTTCCAAATGAGCACATAAATGAATCAGTGTCTACCTTTTTTTTTTTTGAGCATATTAAAGGGACACTCCAGCCATCACATGCTCTCTAATGCATATGATACAGGAGGGGTCCCTTTAAATGTACCTGTGATCTGTATCTCCATATGCATTTCCCCAGCTATTTTCCATGCACGAGATGTGGTCGCCCTTGTCTGACATATAAACCTGTCCTTGATGCAGATCAGTATTATTACGTTTTTTTGATATAGCACCTACAGATTCTGTGACAATGTGCAAAAAAGACTAGTGAACGTCATACTTACAGCATATACGCATCAGCTCTTTCAGTAACTATCCAGGCTGTGTAGTGTAACTTGCTTAAGTGACCTTCAGGTCAGAATTCCTTACATGACTGAGTATAAAAATGATTTTGTCTGCAGGGAGTATGAAGAGAATGGGGAAACAAAGAGAGAGACAATCTACACCTATAGTAAGTTGTCATTGGCCCATATTTCAGTAAGCTTTGGAGTTATATCAGGGAGTTGAAATGTTCATATTTCCTGTAAACTCACTTGTTAGTGAATAGACCCCAAAACACAGGTAATGACACAGAGAGAAAATACCCATTATATATATTTATATGTGTGTGCTGTGTCTCTCAGTCAGTAGTATGCCTGTCCTATATGATATGTGATTTCATGGAGTTTAGGAAGCAGGGCAGTAATGTCATTATCCAACAGGATTGTGCTTCTGTATATCTTCATTCTTTTTTTCTGCTGAGTCTGCGGCAGATGCTTACGTTTTACTTTCTATGATTTCTTAACACCTCTTCCAGACACAGAATGGAAATCCGAGGTTGTGAGCAGCAGGCATTTTGACCGAGAAATTGCACATCGCAACCCCAGGTGAGCTGCTGTGGGAGATGGATTCATGGGATGCCAACACATATTTAAGGAAGCTTTACTTCAGCTAGATAATTGAAACAGCTTCCCAGCAGAAGTGGCAGAGGTTAATACAGTGAGGGAGTTTAAACACACACACAAGCCAAATAAGATTTGAGGATTTTACCGCAGGGAAAAAACGGGCAGACTGCTTCTTCCGTTGGATTCTTTGTTACTACAAATTTGGATCACCCCACATAACTGTGAATTAACATTGTTAATAGCTTTAAAAGTGAATTTGTGCATGTGGAGAAACGAGGTAGCGTTCCCAGAAAAATATACTGCGGACTCAAGTGACATCTTCTGCATGTTCCACAAACTGCAATCGGATTTTCAGGGAATGAGTAAAGATTAGTGTTTTGATTGCAGTCCTTTTAGTAGACAATTTGCTTGTTTGGTGTCATTTGTCCCTGATCCAAAAACATGCCCGGTTTTATGACTTTCAGTGCTATGGCTGTGGAGTCCTTCACCGCGGTTGCTTCTGAGGTGGAGGTTGGCGAGTTTTCTTTGGGAAAAGGTAAGCATTGACCTCCTCTCCCAAGGCTATATCTTATTCCATATCTAAGCTCTACGTTGCACGGGTGGATCCAACCCTGAAAGCTGTTATAAACAGAACTCTCCTGTCTCTTTCCATTGCTGAGAACCTTTGGTTTCCTCTCTCATAGGATTGATTGATAAAATTGAGAACTTTAAGCAAATGAGCTTAGAGCAGATGGGCAACCCTCATGTTGATGTCACAGCTCAAGGGGACTATTTCTACCAAAGTGCCAACCCGAAGAATCCAGAGGTACTGCTCATTCAGTCGAGAGCCAGCTCTGTTCACCACTCCTCGGTGTCAAGCAGCCATTCAATGCAGACCTTATTTCTTACAGGTAGGAGACCTACGCATCTCTTTCTGGTATGCTGGCGTTTCCTTGGGTTCATCTGAGTACGGAGCTGCGGACATGGTACCTGATTTTATTAACTATAATTGTATGAAAAAAACTGTAGATTCTGTCTGTATGCCTTTAGTTGCATTTTATAGATCTGTGCAGGGTCGGACCAGAATTGTAGGTGAATTTCTGTTTTTATTTCAGGTGAGTGTGATTGCACGGCAAAGAGGAGAGGTGCTCATGCCGTACAAAACCAAGTCCGGAGACACCTTGGAGTTGCTGTATATGGGGACTCACTCTGCAGAGGTGCGCTTGGTATTTGATGTTTAACAGCTGAACACATTCACACAGAGACGGGTCACCGGGAAAACAAAATGCCATGTATTACTAACATGGCTTTATGAAGTAATCTACATTCAACTTTGATATAAACAGAGAGTGTGTGTGTGTATATATATATATATGTGTGTGTGTAATTGCGTCTCTCTTGACTCCACACTTTCAAGGTTGCGCTAAAGGGCAGCAGCAACTTAATAGGGAGAGAAAGGGGCACGCTAAGGTGGGTGCAGAGTTGTAGCAGCGGCAGCTCACACACAGATTTCAGGCTAAGCTACTTTGAAGATGGTGGTCTGCACACGGTAATAGGGAGTGCTATGGAAACCGCACTGAAAACAGGAGAGGGAGAGAGTGCGTGTTTGTGTATGGTGTTAGTGTTAGCGTTAGTGGTTTCTCTGAGAGGGGGGGTTAGTGTGTAGCGTTAGAGAAGGTTTGCATGTTAGCATTTGTATGTGTGATGTGGAGGGGGGTTGCATCAAAGAAATACCCTAACTCTTGGGATCTCTCTGGGAATTCATCTTTGGTTTACCTACTTTTTGTCTAAAATACTTTTTTTTGCAACAATGATAGAACACAATATACTGGCTCCTCAAACAGATGCTTGACAGAAAGTGGATGGTGTGACGTTAATGTTTTGGGTTTTTTTTAATTCAGGAAATGTTTCAAGAAGAACACCAGAGCAATAATTTTAAGACTTGGGCTCTTCGGGGCGCTGGATGGCTACTGATGTTCATTGGTGTTTCCCTGATGACCAGAATCTTGTACACGCTGGGTGAGTTTTTTTTTCTTTTTTTTAAGATGTTACAATGAAGTTGGTTTTACTGTGAGATGTTAATGACTGAGCTATGAAATCTGCACAGATACAACATGTAATGCATCCCTTTTCTGTCTGTAGTGGACTGGTTACCTATTCTGCGGGACCTGGTCAGTCTGGGCCTGAAGATCTTTGCTTTGTCTGTGTCTGCATCTCTGTCTTTAATGACCATTGCAGCAGGATGGTTTTTCTATCGGCCGCTCACGTCGCTGGTTCTAAGTGTCTTTGCCGTTGGAATCCTCGTACTGGCCAAGTCACAGGTTCCACACAAGAAGTACCAATAGTGCTATCTTTCTAATGTTCTGGGGGCTATTGTCGTGCTTGTAAAGCTTTATTGTAAGGTTGATTTGAGTTTTGGGTTAAATTCCTGGGACAAAGCTTTTGCTTACTGTTGGTCATTGTTAACATTTTAAACTTCCACCGAGATTTAAAGAGAAAAGCTGATACTCCCTTTCACCTACTTGTAGGTCTGCCAGCTATTCTTAATGTTAGCTGAATGTCAGGGCAGCTATAGTAAAGCGTCAGCTAGATCCCTTACTGTTACATGTTAGATTCTGAAGCAATGAGCTAGTGAATGGTGGATGAGCAGCCTTTGCTAATACAATCTCCTTCACTAACTGGGGGCTTGAAGTGCCATTGTCACACTTTTAACCTTTTTTCTGATATACACCGCTTGCTTCTTTTCCTAGTGTTGTGTACCCAGGAGAATCTTTTTGACTCCTGTACCTCTTAACTGGCCCTAGACCACCCTTTAGTCAGGGGATGTTTGATTCATTGCCTGCAAATCTCTCTCTGGGTTTAAGAAGCATCTCCATGATTTACACACATTAAGCTGTCCCAATATTACATCTAAACCATGAATATCTTCAAAATATGCTAATCCTTTACGTATAACTGTATTTATCCCTATTCCATACTGTAATAGCTACAATACTATAAAATACCCCACTGGTTTCCACATATTCAGTACACAGGAAAAAATGGTTTACAGGGTTGGGTTTGCAATTGTTCTGTTTCTATACTAGGTACGTAATGTTGGTCTTGTAAAACATGTTACACTTTTTATTACACAATTTCTCCTTTTTGTTAAATTAAACTAGTATATATGCCATGTCTATGAATACTTTTTATATCATTTTATTAGAAATGAAAAGTACAAAAAATGTTTCTCTCTAATGTACTATAACTTATCTAAACTTCTAACCAGTACAATCCCACAATGGCGGCGGCAGCAGCAACGTATTGAAAAGTGGTTCCACTTTTAACCAATGGTAGGAAGAGAAAGGTCTTCCACAGTTCTTTTGGGATGGTTAAGGCAGCAAATATGTCTGTGTTTTAAAAACAAATGTCACTTCTTTTCAAAGGGGAACAAATTCTTGGCTTCGCCTTTCTTTTCTCTCTTGCTTTTCGGCTTTGCTGTTTTTGCCTCTTCAGTCTGGCGGTTTTGGGGCCAGGACACCGAGACATCCTCAGCCAGACTCTCTGTTGGAACCTCTTCTTCATCGGAAGAAAATCCTCCATCCGCTGCAGTTGCGCAAGAGTGGTCTGTCTCCTGCCGAAAACAGAAGCGTTTTAACGCAAAATGTAAGGCCTACCCTGCCGTCCAAGGTGATTGTTTAACCAACACCTAGAGCCACAAGAGTTAAACTGCGCATTAACATCTATTTATTGTTGTGGTGTCTAGAACAGCAGTGACATGTACTGACACACACCTGGTGTACAAACATAGGACTCGCTGCTTTAAGAGGTGGTTGTAGGTATGGCAGGGATAGGTTACATTGATCTTTAATCAGATCTATCACATTATCACATAAGGCGTACTTCATTAGTTTTAACCTGTAGGTCTTATACATATACCAATGACATACATGTAGAAACTGGAAAATTCAACATGCGTTATTAACATGAGGCACCCTCAGTCTCACCTTCTTCCCATAACGTGCTTTGAGACGCTCTCTGATGAGAAGCCCCTTTATCAGCAGCTTCCAGTTACCCATGGCACGTTTTTCCCTCTTCTACAAAACAGAAGTTACAAAATAAACTGAAAGAATGGAGCGGAACCTTAGCAGATTTGAAAGGTCTTTATAAAATATTCTACCCGTTGGCTAAACACGGAGTAACGGTACATTACGATACAAGCTCATCACAACGTTGGCAATTAAATTTACTCTACTGGAACAGGATAAATTTAAATTAGGATTCATCCCCCCCACCCCCGGATCACTTCAGAGAAAGAAATTAAGTTAACTTTGGACTCGCCCATGCTGCGGCTTGTACAACGTTTTAATAATAGGGTTATATTAAAGTTCTATTACATGTCAGTCCATCCTTACACAGGCTACCTGAGCCAAATCAATAACTATGAGAGAGAGAGAGAGAGAGAGAGAGAGGGAACTTAATGGAGACAGATAATCATACAGATCCTGGGAACCAGATGTTAAGGTTAAATAGGTTTATTAAATGTATAGAAATATAGGACTTGGGAAAAAGAGACCATTTTGGTGTCACCGACCTCTTTCTGCTTCCTCTCCATCTCTGCCTGATCGTTGTCCCAGGCAGCCAGAAGGATGTCCTTATGCTCCTCACAGACTATATATCCATCAGTTCTGTAAAGACGACAGACTAGTATTATATTTTGGGAACGTCACAAAATATTTGTAAAAAACTAAAACAATTCTTAATCAATAGAACACAAAAAAGCATTTTTTTTTTCTTGTCCATTTCATCATGTTCTAGGCACTTGGAGAATTCCTTGCAACAATTAAAAAATTTATTAAAATGTAAAAAGCAGACCAATCAGGAGAGGACATTTCAGTTACATGCTGGATACATTATTATCTCGGCAGATCAGACAAGAAATGTAAGCGAAAGGTTGCCTGGCGTCCCCCATGTTGTCTTGACATATGGAAGGGTCCTTTTCCCAAAAATATACAAGAGAAGCAAACCCCCAATATTAGGTTCTGTAGACTTACACAGGGTGTGAGAAGCCGCAGTGAAAGTCAAAGCCGGTTATTGCTGGGACACAATCTATGTTCAGCTTCCTAGCCACACGGTGGAGGTTTGGTACACGCAGGTGGGCACAGCCAATAGGCAACATGCTGGGTTTAAAGAGATACACGTTTCCGAACTCATTACGTGGAACCTGCGGATCACAGAGGAGTGCAGAATGACAATGTTACGATAGACGTTGTAGGTGATCCAATCATAATTTGCAAACACATTTTTTCTCCAATAATATGAGAGCGGCCACCTTGCTCTTGTATCATGCTTCAAATTGCTGCGGGTGTTGCTTTGTGCCTCAAGGGCCAGAGCCAAGCTGGATTTTCTGGATAGCCCATGATAACCACGGGCTTTCAATCAAAATGGTTTGAACTGATTAAATTACTTGTGTTTTAGAGAGTTTTACCTTCCCATCTACAGAAACAGGAGGCTGGTAATCCTCTGTCTGCCAAAGTCCAAACAAAGCAAGGTCCGGGTTATCCCTTTTCTCAGGATCAGCCAGACGGGCTTTCCTCGCACGGTTTGACTGTCCTTTCACCATCTTTGAAAACAAGCGTTTGCAAGGTCACATCACTTATTACATCCCTCAATTTACTATCTGAATCTGGTTTACAGCAAACAAACACACTATATAACCGCATGCAATAAATCTCTCCTAGAATCAGGTTACAGTTGAAACAAATGATTTTCAGAGTCTTAAGATACATTAGAACATTTAGTAAGCTATGACAGTGCCGATATGACAAAGATTTTCTATCAGTACATTTTAATCAATGTTAATTTAGATGCTGGACACAGCGACAGTCGCATAATTAGCTACTAATTACTTGTAGGCGCATCTCCATATTGTTTTATTTTAAGCTTTCATTATGTACAGGATCTAGCACGTGCCCTAGAGAACATAACAACAGTAGTTGGAGCAGCCACCTTGCTGCACTGCTTTGTTTAACTTGTGAAAATGGAAAGGGACAGAAGGCTTCTCTTTACAGGATTTGTGCTATTTTATGCTCCATACCCCAAGCAGATGTAAATAATGTCAAAATGGGGACATTTGTGGGCAAATAAGAGCAGTATATGTGACGGTTTATTTGGCATGTAAGAAGTTATCGTCCAACCACCTACACTGGCGTGCGGGAGGCGTGGGGCGCATGTACTACCTTGTATGGAACCTCCCCGAGCCTCACAACACGGGCTTCTTTCAACCAAGTGTCTCTTGAGTGCAGAATGTGAACACAGGACCTGCAGAGCAAAGGGCGTTCCAGTGCCAGGTTTAATATAACACGATTTTGGCACCAATCACACATCCATTTCAAGTTCCAAAGGTCTATTTACTAATCTTTTAAAAGTACTAACGATCACAAAGGCTCCCAGGCGTCATTCAGACCTCTGTTGGTCACGATCTAGGGTTAGACCCTTAGTACAGCATACAGCATAGGTATTATAACCTAAGTACAAACAATAAAATCATTTTGAAACTATATAGTGACCATTGTGCCTATTTACCCTGGAAACATTCCCACACAGGTAGGAGTGAAATGCATATTTTAATTTGCAAGCTGACACCATGCAGGAATAACTGGCCTAAGGTCTTTAGGCTTTGAAGTGTAATAATACTCCAGATCCTGACCCACTGGAAGTACCAGTACCTGAAGCAGTGCCCGATTCACTGCGGTGTTACCTGGAGTACACAGCTTCCCCTCTGCAGTAGCCCAGGATGGCTGATGTCTCTGGGTAGATGGCCTCGTACTTCAGTAGGTGCCTCTTCAAGGCATACAAAGGGTGATTTTTGAATTCTGTGATGGATGTCGGCAGCGGCTTGTCCAGCATTTTAGCCTCAAACTTAATATAATCAGGAACACAAAATATAAATTAGGAACAATTTGTATTCCTAAAGCTGCTTGGGGCACAAACACAATTTTTAAGTTTTTTTTTTTTATAGACCGGGAAAAGCTAAAGAATTTCACACAATATAGAAAAAACATTGCAAACGTCAAACGTGGAGGATAAAGGGAAGATGTGGAAAGGACATGTCGCGTTTATACCTCTGCATCCTCTCTGTCTTGTTGCTCGGTGTTGGGGTTGCTGTAGGGTCTCATCGTTTCCTCCCACCAGTCTTCATCAACGCGACGCTTCCTGGTGCTTGTCATCCACTCAGGATCGTACCTCCTTGTTACATCCTTCACATGACCAGCATTATCGATCCCAACCACGTACGTCACTGGTTTTGAGGCAGTCTTGAAGCACAACTTAGGTTTCCCCACAGTCCCATGTACACAATCCACACTCACCCACTTTTCCTCGCTCACCAAATACACCTCTGCCCACTGGTCCGAGCCATTGCTTAATTGGACTATTTCCTCTTCCTCGTCATCTGTAGATATAATTTTGCCTCTCCTGTTGGGCTGAGTGCTGTTATTTTTAGGGGAGCCTTTTGATTTTGTTCGCCCAGGGGTTGCGGGACTTCTTTTTGAGGACTGAGCACCTTTTTCTGGCTTTTCGTTTATCAGTCCTGAGACCTTTTTCACCTTTCGCTCAAATGATGAGTCCTCCCAGTCCGAGAAATCACTGTCATCATCGTCAGAGCAAGAAAAGTCAGAATCACTACTCCCGGGGCCACTTTTGCTCTCTTCCTTGTAGGTCACTTTGGAAGCTGCCTTCCTCCTGAGTAGTTTTTTCGGGGTGTTCCCTGGTTTGGTCTCCTCATCGTTCTCAACCTTCACTGCTTTCTTGCCTTTCTTTCCAAGGGCTCTTTTCCTAGACCCACTGCTGTCTGTGAGTTTCTGCTTCTCTTCCTCGCCACTTTCTCCTGATAAAGTCACCTCCTGTTTCACATTTTTCTCTATTTTTTGTTTGGGGTTCTTTTTATTCCCTTTTGGAGATGGGTGGGTCTTTTTGGAGACCCTACTGGAAGACTTGTTAGTGCTTTTGCTCTGAAAAGCAAAAGGAAAAATGTATTCACCAGTATAAGAAATTTATAGCTGATAATGATCAATGAAAACCAGGAACCTAGGTTGCCTCACTAGCATCCCAATTTCTAACATAGCAACACTACAAGAAAATATGCAAACTATTTCCATGTTAACATGCTTAGCACAGTTATGCAGTACACACAAGTCTGTAAATATCTAGTATTCTTTGGATATAATAGAATAGCGATATGGTCCTCACCTTGGCTGGTGGATCCTTTAAGGGGATGGGCTGTAGGGAGAGAACCAGTCGGCTCAAAAGCTGCAAAGCTCTTAGGATGATGAGAAAAATCTGAAGGGGAAAAAAAACCCAGTGTAAGCAAAACATTTATTAGGACGGACAGCAAGATATTGATGCATCCCACTAGCATGACCAATGAAGATTTTCTTACATGAACCATCTCCACTTCATCTCTTACGCCATAGACTCCAAATCTGCGTTCCAATGTGGTCGACAGGGAGCCTCCATCATCCGCAGACATCTCTGGGTTTAAGGTGAAAGTTTCAGTAAACCTAAGAAAAAAGAAATATCCCAGCATAATGGTTTTACCAGTTCCATTATATACATTATATACAACTAAACCCCGCTGAGATATCGAGCAGAACCTCAAACAACCAGTTCATGTGCGAAAATCTGCAAATGTTCTGCTCCACAGCTATAGTTGCAAAAGTTGGCATTAACACAAATAAAGCTATTTGTTCTAATAGTCTCTGTATCAAGATGGCACTGTGAAAGGACCTACCACTTTATTAGATTTGTCAAATAAGTCAGATCCACACGGACATTATTGGTAAACCTAACTGGCACAACAGACAAGGCCACAGCCTGGAGATCAGGGAGGTTACACGTGTCATTGCGATAGAACCCATTGCCCAGCAAGCAAAGTAAATGGACCTTTGGAAAAAGGAAGACACATATATATTTAGAATTACGATCAGCTGTTGTTATGACAAATAAAAGCTCTTCAGGCCCATAAGCTTGTATCAGTAAATTTTCTGTATATAAGTTCATAATGAAGTTTTAGAATCTGCCATTGGTGAAAATGGCAAGACCTTTCAAAGCTGATCTGGTCAAATTCTCAACATAGCAGCAAGTAAATATGTACAGGAACATCTCGGTCGAGTCTCAAGAAAAGAAACTGAGCACTGGAAGCTCGGTGTCTGCAAATCAGTATCTCATTACATTATACATTTCATAAATGTAAAACAATCGGTTCTTCAAAAACACTTTCTAAATTCTCAATTATCTTTACAGAAAATCTTAAAACAAAATATCCACATTTTAAGTGGGGTTATCCTTTTTTGAGACAATTAACACCAATAGTATCTTGAATAGTATCCAGAGTCTTGAGAAAGGCCTTGCAAAGATCAAACAGTGTCTTCTTTGGAATAATGGCACTGAACACATCAAATCTTGATGCTGTGCTGAAATTATAAGAACATAAAAATACTCCAAGTCCATTCGCAAGACCATGGAGGTTATTTTCAAGATGTTTACATTGAAAGAATGGAACTCTGTGATTTATGAACCTTGTGTGTATCTTCCCGAAGCTCCTTACTGAACTTGTTCATCATCCTACGAAGGTACGCTGCAAACTCTGCCTTCTTTTTCTCTCTGTAAACATAAAGAATTACAGCTCCTTCTGTCCACTACCAGTAGCAGCCTTCAGACTTGCATATATAGCATATCATATAATACATTTTACAAAAACACAATGTTCTCTACAGCAACTTCTAACCCTTGACAAACCACAGTTTCAATAACTAGTTCATCAAATGCTTGAAGTGTACCATGAAAAGGACAGTTCATCAACAACATAAGACCCACAACAAGTCTGGTACTAAATGCAGACAAATGAAATTCACCTCCTTTGTCTTTTCCTGGCTGCCTCGGCTGTTTCAATTTCAATCTCTACAGGCTGGGTGGGAAGAGTAGGTTCCACGGATGTTGTGGCTTGGGCATCATCCAATACAGGCCCGTTGAGTTCTACAAAGAAATAAATCACAATGAGAAAGAACAAAAAAAGAACCAGAGGTTCTAGCAATCCGGTGTACCAAAAAAAAAAAAGACATCAGCAACTTTGAGTACCAGATCACAAAAGTAATAAAGAGCTTATACCTTACTAAATACAATGCTGTTAAAAATTCACTTTAAACATATAAATAGCTCAGTGACATAATCCAAAAATCCAAAAGTGTCCCTCTTCTAAAAACATAAAATGTTAAACGCCATAGAAACACATAAAACACAACCGGTAAGAAATACCTTCCACGTCTTCCCACTCATCCTCGCTGTCGTCTCCATCCTCCGAGGCGCTCTCTTCTTTAGTAGTTGCATTTGGAACATCTTTCTCTTCCAACTTAAGTAGGTCCCTGGGTGGGGGTAGTGTTAAAAAAACAGACATAAAGACCCCATCACAGGCAACTGGCACTTCAGTTACTGGCACTTCAGTTCAGCTACCACCACAACAAAACCAGGTCTGCTCAATCTATAAGCCATGTTCTTATACAAGCTTGTGTTGGTTAAGCATGCAGTTCCACTTAGGTAAAGCATTAGCACATGCTCCGGTATGTTAAGCAAATAAATCTTAGTAGAGCTGCAAGTTTATTCTTTCCTCTAAAGGCTTAATCACATGAAACAACAAAGTTGCAAAAAAGCTTCTCAGTTTCTATGGCAACAACCATAGAAAAATCACAGCATCCCCAGCGATAAATACGAATGATTCAAAATGTACTTGATTTAAGAATTATTTCTTAAAAGGTTTTAAACACTGAAAAGGAGAAGGAATGATGTAACTGATTCTGTGATTAGTTCCTAAATGTTAAAGCCTAAATGGCTCACCTTATTTCTTGATCAGTGTCCTCTTGCTTCAGTTCTTTGTCTGCTGATTTTTTTTGTCGGAGGATCTTTTTCCCTGGGCGTGCTGCGAAGGACGACTCGCCAGAAGCTGTAGGTTTACTCTTTTTAGTTGGAACCCTACCATCTTCGAACACAGATTCCTTACTATCTGGGGGTTCAAAAGGAATGTTCAAGTATTTACATTAAATGAAATTCCTCATCGATGTGTAAAAACATAGAGAACATGACATCACAACATCAGCTTAACATATCTCCTGCACGGCATAAAGCAGGGGGGAGGTAATGCATGTGTGTGTGTGGGGGGGGGGGTGCAAAGCCGCCCCCATGAAAATGGGGACCATGTACCTATCATATGCATTAACAAGACTATGATGGCTGGAGTGTCCCTTTAATGACAGGCATAAGCTTTGGAGGGCTGGATCCTCCACACCTTTTGCTTCAGTATATCATCCTTGTACAACACTCGGGTATTTGTCAGCGCCATATAAAAGAAATATAATAATAGGTGTAATAACAGGATACATGTTGCAATGGAGGAAAGTGATGCAGGGCTGCTGGTGCAAAACAGAATGGTGCCGACAGACAGGCTTATTGCATTATCTTTTTACAACACATATTCTTTTGCATATTTCAGTGTAAATAAAGCAAAGCTTAACATTAGCATGACGAATTTCTGCAGGCTGTTACGTCACACTCACCCTCCTGCTCTGCAGCATTGGCCTGACTTCCTTTTCTCCTCTTGACAGGCTGCTTCCTGGGCTTTTTGCTCCCTGTCTTGATATCCACTGATCCCCGGCGCTTGCCCATCTCTGCTTCAGTGCCACTTCACATGCTTCACGTTGCATAACACACAGGAAGTGATAAAACATCAACAGTACAACGTCATCTCCGGTTTTAGCATCGGCTGTCAAAAAGAAAGAAGCAGCGCCTTATCGAGATGGCTCCGCCCCATAAGTCTGATTGGCCGACCTGCTGTCTCTTCTTTCCACCGCGAAACTCGCTGGCACAGCTTAGCTATCGACTTCCGGTGCGCGGGGTTTTCAACATGGCGGACGACGGTGAGCAGGTCAGTGTGAGAGTTGCCGATAATTCTAGAGTTGCCCCTTTTATTGGGTTATTTAACGATCTTTATTTGCTTGGATGGAACTTACTCAATTTTGTAAGATGCCAGCCCATTGAATGTATTATGCATTTGTATTGTTAACCCGATATCTGCTGAAGGCCCTCACTGGCCCTATGGAGCGCAGCCATTGATTAGCTTGCAGCAGATCAGTTGGTGGTCTCTCTAAGCCCACCATGTTAATAACAAACATTAAGCTGGCTAATGTTCTGCTAAAACGGCTAGCTGTCCAGGAGCTGTTGGTTTACACTTCCATGATCCCTATGCGCCTTCTGTTTGGTTTTAGGCTGGCTGCTGGTCATGGGAGTAGTACTAGATCTTAGTTCATTTATTTCAATCCCCTAACGTGTTAGGGAAAGCACTCACAACAGAAGCTGTCAAAAAAAAATAAAAAGTGCTGCTAGTGCTTTCCTGCCACAGATTGGCTATTCCAAGCAGCCAATCAGCGGCATGAAATGCTGGATCACAGAGAAGGCGTTCCTCTGCAACATCTCCTAAGGGTACGGGATATTTTTTCTACAGGTGTAAGATACGCACACTACTTGCACAGTGCCGTCCTTTGGCTCTGGCTTGTTTTTTTGGAGCGTGAGTCGGTTCCCCAGAAAAGAAAACTTACAGCGTTACTGCTAGACAGAAATTATGGCGTCTGATCGCTTGAGCTGCTAATATTTATGAAGCTCATATTTATACAAATGTATTATACGTATCTGGATCAAGAGCAGGAAGGTTAGATAGAAGGGTGGAATCTGATGGTCTTTTTTTCAACCATAGTTACATAGTAAATATGTTAGAACCAATCTTTTACACTGCCATATTATCTAATGGGGTGACAAGGCTGATGGTCAGTCATAAAATGTACAGTGGGATAATCTGCGGAGGAATTCCATTGGTGGCTTTCATAACCACGTTATTTAAAAGCACTTGTTAATAGTGAGCACGCTCTCGGTTGAGGTCCAGAGCCGAGTCCTGGTTAATGTCGGTTGGGATTTAAGTCTACTACTTGCGTAGCAATTCAGTTGTGCCCTCTGATCAAGGTGGGTATAAAGGACCCTTGAGATGCCCCTCCATTTCTGTCCAGATATGGTAAGCAGCCATCCATTTACACGCAAACAAGATGTTTATTACTTTCAATTTTAGCAACCACCTACAAACACTGTGGAGGAGCCTCTTGATCTCATAAGACTGAGCTTAGATGAACGGATTTACGTAAAGATGAGAAATGACAGAGAACTTCGTGGACGGTTGCATGTAAGTTGCTTACACCACAAAAGACCTTTTTCCTGTATTTGAAATCATTGAAAGCTCACGTTTAACAGTTTGTCCGTTCCAATATAGGCGTACGATCAGCACTTGAACATGATACTGGGAGACGTTGAGGAAACGGTGACAACAATAGAGATAGACGAAGAAACCTATGAAGAGATCTACAAGGTAATAGACAATGTAGCAAAACATCAAAGAGTAAAATCTTCCAACACACATACAAATCTAACAATCTCTGAAAGCAGGAATAGCCAGCTGGTAGCTATTCAGGTGTAAGTTACCCCTCTGGTTACTAACTAGTCTGTTAGGTGTTTTAGATTCTAAAGTACCTTAATTCAACCATCTTTTAATGGCTTTCTTTCCATTGCAATTATGTTCTGGAATTCAACTGCTTTGCTTTCCCCTGGACCTGTCTGATGGACTGGTTCGCCTTGGTTAAAAAACCCCCCACATATTTATGAGTGCCCAGAATGCAAGAAATTATGAAATAATATGAAGAAATGTCTGGTAACGTTTGGAAACAGTAAGCCTTCTCCTGATATGTATCGGTAACTAAGTGGGATAAGACATGGAATTTAAAAGTTTCTGCAGCAAACTTTCACAAGAGTATATATGCCTGCTGGGTCTTGGAGGTTAGCAACCTCCAGAATGCGGAACAGAGGCAGGCAGTAGCCTTTCTTGTTGAGAGGCTCAAATCTTCCTTGGCAGAATAACTTTCTGGTGGAGGGGGATGGAAGGCTCTGTTCCTGCTCGCGCCACTTCAACCAGAGTCTGATATATGGCTGGAGTTCCCTTTGGCTCACTTTATGGCTGATGCTTGGAATATGTATACACAATGTTGTATTATGTTTTTCTTGCTTGTTTTTCAGTCCACCAAGAGGAACATACCCATGCTTTTTGTCAGAGGGGATGGCGTTGTTCTTGTAGCACCACCTTTACGAGTTGGTTGATGCTATGGTAACTAATACAGGAACTGGATCAACAAGCCTTCGATCAAGAACACCTCCCAGCTCCTTGAACTAAAGTCTAAATTTGGATCGTCCCTTTTTTTTTCTTTTTTTTTTTTTATGGCAAAACATGCCAATGCATTTGTTTTTATTGTGATTTATACTTTGTTAATCTTTTGTTAAAAAAAACCCATTGTTTTTCAGTAGACAGGATAGTCAAAAGAATGATACAGGTTTTACTGTATACGTCTTATTTACAATTTACCATTAAAATAAAAAAAAGCATTAGTGCTGATTTCTTAATGTTTGTGGTTTTTTTTTTTTCTTTCTTCTAGTAAGTTATATGCTTTCCACTGATCTAGCCTTATCTGCTACAATAATCAGAGGGGTACATATCCTTCTAATAACCAGCTAGGGTAGCGACCTCTAATTGGTAAGGATATATTGTATAGACACGAAATCAACCTATGGAACATACGTCTAGTAACAGTAACCACTGAAATAACCAGTGTTTTTATCTCAACGTCGCATATCTTAAGCAGTAAAAATATATAACTAGCCAAATGTTGGAAAAAAAGCAGCACCTGATGTGCTATTGGTAAACCTTGTGCCTCCATCTATATAGTACCCTTTTTTTTCTCTACACTGGTGTTTGACCTTTTGTGAGGCATTTATTCAATTGTCCATATTTTATTCAGCGATAAATTATCACATCCATTAGCAAATCTGTTCCTTAAAAGATCTAACATTAGGTAAATACAACCTCAGATAAACAACAAATGACCTATTACACCATGTCAAGATTTATTCAACGAAAATAAAGCCAAAATGGAGAAGCCGTGGGGGGGGGGGGAAGCTTGTAGAACCAACTTTAGCAGCAATAACTTGGAAGTAATTGTTTTGTGTATGCTTTATCAGTCTAACATTGCTGAGGAGGAATTTTGGCCCAGTCTTCTTTACAACGTTGCTTCAGTTCATTGAGGTTTGCAGGCATTTGTTCGCTTAAGGTTCTGTATGGTTTATCAGTCTCGCATTGGTAAACATGCACGGGATTAGCGTATGGTTCCTGAATCTAAGACAAGACCAAAGACTGGTTAAAAATGGGGAGACTAGATAGATGTGCCAAATGGGTTTTGTCTGCCATCAAATTTTGTTTTAGTGTTTTTATCGTGTAGATGTGATTGTCCCCTCTGGCCACTAGTGGGTGTTCTCTGAATCTCGATTACAGAGGTACACTTACAGGAGGGAGGAAGTCTCATGATGCATTAGATTCTTGGCAGTGCACACCTGAAATCTTACATTTACCTGCTTTTTCTGTTAAAACTACTTTTTTATGTCTAGCTCACATACACTGGGCATGATTTGGGGCTAATATATAATCTGTGTGTCCTATAACCCATTATCTCTACTGTTCTCATTTATGTGTAAATCATATGCTACCCCATTAATAGTAAGCTTTATGATATGTGTTAAAGTATTTACTGTAAATGTACGTGAGATTCCCGTACATGAATGGCAACCAACCTGCTGCCTTTACACTTGCAATAGATAACTGCAATAACAATAGGCGGATGCCCGATTTTTCCACAGCCTGCTAAGATTACGAATACCTGCTTTATGTCCGCATTTTGTGAGGAACCGATTTCCAATTACGTTTTAACCAGAACTGAGAAGTAGTCTATGTGTATACGTTGATAGCTGAACATCTCTGTTCCTAGACGGTATTATTATATCACGTATAATAATATTTTTGCTTATTTTAAGTTTTTAAACAATAATAATAACACTACTACTAATAATAATAATAAGAAGAAGAACGTCTTCATCAGGGGTGTACACATAAGAAGGCAAATAAGGTCCTACACTGGAGTAGGTTGGGATTTAAATATTTCTGCTGTATTAGCTCTTGGTTCTCAATGATCACATCAGAAATGTTTCAGCTTCAAGAACGTGTTAGATGGTTTACACATTAACTTCAAGTTGGCTTAGATGTGTGACAACGGATGATCAAACCAGATTACCCGATCCAATCTCCTATACGCCTATCCATCCTTCTTATAAATGCTACCTAAACCAATCAATATCAAACAGCAACGTGGGGGAGATATCTACATAAGTAGAGATAATCATCATACAGAGAACAGGACGCTTAGATGGCTTCTCCCAGCGACAGGCTGGCCTTGGAGCCACGTAGACGATATCCACCCCAACTTCTCCAAACACTTGGCTTCACATGGTCCCCACCAGGCAAGAAGATACCAGCCCACCAATACATAGGGTTCCCAATTCTAAAAAGCGACAGATTGGCTTTCATGTGGTGAAATGATCCATGTTATCTCACCTGAACTCACCTACATCTCATCGTTGAGACCCAAAAAGGCCTCAGACCCAGTCTTTCTTGGGCTCTCCTAGGATTATTATTATTATATGTTGTAAACTTGGATTCCTCTTGACTTCTTTATTATCTGTACAGTTCCTTTCACTGAGTAGATTAGTTCAGTCAATGATTAACTCTAAATTTCACCCTTTACCCTGATAACACGGACATCAAAATATTTACTCTCGCAATTGTTTTCCCTGACATTTGCAAAGCCTGACTACGACTTTCAAAAATTAAATGCATTCCGAGTAACCGATTAAAGAAAGCAGATCTCCTCCGTCACCTTTAATAGTTAAACCACGATATGGAATTCAGAATCTGGGTTAATGTACAGTATTTTCCTATTACTGAAATTTGTGAAGCGGAAAATTCCATATTCTGAAACATTAAAAAATGCTGACATTTAATAAACAATAACTTTTATTTTGACGTGTAATCAGAGAAACTTAGCAATATAGGCATTTAAGGATAAAAAAAAGGGATTCTGGTGTAAAGTTTGGAAAGTGGTCCTATCACATAGCAACCAATAGACTGTTCCTGCTGATTGGTTCTGTTGGTTGCTATGGTAATAAAAACACTTTGAAGTGCTACATAAAGCTGCAATTATTATTTTGCAAGGGACCTTGAAAGAGGCGGATTTGATGTTAAAGCGGAATTGTCACCAACTATAGCTTGTGATGTTTTGTACTTTTTTGGAGATATTTATTTGAAAAATAAGGGACTATTTTATCACAAGGAAATTAACATTTGTTTAAAAACAGTCATTATGATGACAGTCGTATGTCTTTACATTAACAAAACCCACTGTAAATAGGCATTTATTAAGTATTTGTAAAAAAGTGATGAAAAAGAATAACAAGATATAGTAGGCATTGCTGAATATTATAACCATTATTATAGTTTTATATGCTTAAATCTACTCAATCAATGGATTAATGGAGCTGTTCAAACAATCTGCTGAATTTAACACTTTAGTAGCTAAATCAGTAGAATTCTACTGCTGAAGGTTTAAACCCAAAATAATTCTATAAAATCTAAATAATAATTAATACATAAATAATATTCACTCATGTAAAAAGTTGCCTTATTTATATTTTTGCTGGGAACACGTGTCATGAGAGTCATAAGAAAGCACTTATAGGTTAATAGAAAATTATCTTTAAAAGCATTTGTGTTGTTTTAATGCGATAAAACCTTTAGAGGAAGGATAAAGTACAAGGAAAGAAAAGGTAAAGATGGACTAAGGGTTACTTGCTTAGCTGCTTGAGAGTAGATAAATGTTTTATCTAAGCGGGACAGCACCCCTATGCAGTATCAGATTAAAACTACGTTTTCAAAAATATTGTGCTTTATTATATTATATATTATTGTTATTATTTTTAAACCAGTTTTAGTTTTTGCAGAATATACTTTTTTCAGGCAGCTGCATATTAGCCATTTGTATGAGTTCTCGCCCTGTTATCTTACCCCAATCCACTGCCTGTGGGATGACTTGGAAGGACTATGAAGGAACGGACTTCATTAGCGTTGCCATAAAGAATCAGCTCAGTGTGGTGATGGGGCAGGGAAACTAAAAAAAAAAAGAAAAAATATATATGTAATTCAATTAAGGAAATTATTGGGGCTTCTGGTGCATCTGCTAGGACGTTTAATACTTATTCAATCCAGTGAATATATCCCAAATAAAGCAAATATATAATAAAAAAGAGGGTGCAAACATATATAAAAGCCGCACACCACACGTCAGCAATTGATAACATTTGCACATTTGTGAATTCCAGTACGTTTACCCCCAATCAAACGATAAAATGTATAATTCGGTTTCTATATATATTCCGTATATATATATATTTGAGTTCCTATCCAATAAACCTTTTGCGTTGTACATCTGGCAGGCTGGCACACTGTGTCCTTGGGTTGGTTATCCGTAACACCTAAAGACAGGTATGATTTGCCTTTCGCGGTTAGGACTAATCATTTAATTCGTATTTATGATGGATTTGCCATCCTAAGCCTTGTCCCAATAGATGAACAGGGTCATGTGATCATATCAGATTTCAACTCACCTTCTTAACGTCCTTAGTGTCGTGATCAGGAACCTCACTCACGACGCTTATACCATCCCAATGGCTGCTGCTGTATATGAATGCATACATTCACTAGGCTTTGGAAGCATTGCCTATGTTATCCTGAAGTTAATAATTAAAAGTGTTAAAGAGATGGAAGAAGAGAGCAAAACTATCATGTTTTTAATCCTAAAAGGGGTTTACTGACTCAAACAGAATGCAGAAAACTAGTGCCCCAACTCCTTAAACTGTCAACTGTCCTTTTATCCTAAAATCAGATTAGACTGAATATTTAAAGGGACACTCCAGGCATCATACACACTTTAATCCTACTATAAAAAAAAACCCCACCATACATTTAATGTTATTGAATATAACTTTAAATAATATATGACTTACATAGAAGTCTAGAAACAAAATACCAAAATTCCCAATTTTCCCAACTCGTCTAATCAATTCATGAACATAAACCCCAGTGCTGTATAAAGTAATATAGCTTAAAATCCATTAAAAAAAAACCCCTGTTTTTATTCCATTTATTCCAATACCTCCCATTAGCTCCAGACCTGGCAGCCACCATTGTTGTCGGTCATGTGATATTTTGGGTGACGTTCCCTGCTCTGACACCACACTGAGCTGATGCTTTATGGCAATGCTAATGAAGTCTGTTCCTCCACAGACTTTCATTAGTCAGCGTGTCTGGTTGGGCGATTAAGACTGAGCCATTCTATTATTTACTACAGACAGTACGATAGTCTGAGTGTTTGTCTAGCAGATTGGGGTAAAATAACAGAGCAAAAGAACGTTTGAGGAGAATAAAATGTTTGTTGGGATCTGCCCTTTAAAATAGGTAAATTACCTGATCCAGGAGTCAACCTCAGTCACCGCTCACTAACTCTGTCTAATCCTAATGCATTGTGTCAAGTAAGCCGCGGTCAGCTGCGCTGCCTTTCCTAATAGATCAGATTAGTGTAGTTAATTATATTTAGGACGCAAATCTCAAACTGTGAAGGGGTTTTTGTTCCTGTCTGGGAACAAATTGCTGCTTAACGCCTTGACATTTCACTGGGCGAACAGAACAAGAGCGCAAAACAAGTCACTTCGGTCAACCGCAAAAAATCCAATCATCTTACCTGGCGTAGGGAGCAACTTTTCAAAAGCATGAAGTACGGGACAACATAAAGCTAATGGGTGCACGCATTGGATAGGAAATCTCTGATTTCAACTCCCATCATGCTTAGCCATAGCGGTTGCTGATGAATGGGACAGTTACAGCCCAAATTGACTGGGATACTAGGTCTTTCTAGTAGCCTCAGACGATGACACTCATCATTATTGTTACACTTTGAAAATTTTAAGATCGGGAACGTTCCGCAAAATTACAAATACTGCAAATTGTGAACCACAAATGATGTTTGGTGTCTTGTACATAATGTCCCTTTATTGTTATAAAATAAAACCTTTTTGTCAATCAGCCAGAATTCTCTGTTGCTTTGCCCACAGGTGGCGCTACCATATTATTACAGCTTCTTGGGGGTCCTTGTGGATGCCTTAGGGGATTCATGGAATTGACTTAATATTTACAATATGACATCACTATTATGTAATAGGCACAGAAATAAGCAGTGAGTTCCTTAGAGTCCACATTTTAAAATCTGATGAGATCAGATTTTTTTTTTATTAATCTGCGACTTATTGATAGCTATTTATGTAATTAGTTAAATTTGGCAGGTTTTAAGATCCCAAGGATTGCAGCTTCAAAATCGACAAAATGATTTTTACCCAACAAAAACATTTTGTGGTAAAAAAAATTGAGGTCTTTGAATAAACAATCTTGTGCAGAATTTTGTTATTTTGTAGACAATATATGTATAAATACTTTAGACAAAAATTACGTAATATAAAGGTTTAGGATATTTATATAATATATATACATATACAGATTATATTTATATAATATGTATATATATATATACATATTATATAAATATAATATGTATACATATATACATATACATATATGTATATATGTATATATGTATACATATATATGTATACATATATACATATTATATAAATATAATATGTATACATATATACACATATACATATATGTATATATGTATACATATATACATATTATATTTATATAATATGTATATATGTATATATATATATATATATATTTATTTATATACTATGTATATATTTATTTATATAATATATATTTATTTATATAATATGTATATATACATATTTATTTATATAATATATATATATTTATTTATATAATATGTATATTTTTTTATATAATATATATATATATTTATTCATATAATATGTATATATATAATATGTATATATAGATAGCTTTTTTTATAAAGATATATGCATCCATAAAAAAGAAAGTAATTCTACCAGAACACAAACAAATGCCCTAGATAGCTGTGAATTTGTGTCTAATTAATGAGAAAGGGATATGGAAGCATCTTTTTAAAGCCTATGCATTAACCGGCTATTAACTCTGCTAATTTAGAAGACTCCGGGGAATTCTTTTGGCAGGTGTTCTATAAACTGAAGCTCACGTTACCTATTAATAGTCTCGCAAACTGACAGCTATTTATTCATTCATAACCACAATGGCAGTTGATCATCTGACATGTTTCACATTTTCTCAACAAATGGAAAGAATCCTTTGCCGATTCTATGTTAAAAGTGCTTTTCCACGCGTTCTGAATCGTTTTTTAGGACTTTTGAATCCCCAAACAATTCCCAGAAATAATACTCTATAATCATATGCAGTTTTGTTTCATTCATCATTTTGGCAGGAAATGCTTAATTGTCATGTGAGAGAAAGGCATGCACTGATTGGTTGTTGTCAGAGATGTATCTTGGCTGGGCGCTAGCATGCTGAGCTCTGGGTTATGAGGTCATATGCATGTCATATGCATGTAAGCCGCGGAATAAGGTCACCACAGGGACTGTGCCGATTAGGAACAATAATCTCTGCTGCATTTGGGTCGGTTACAAGGGAAATCTCTGATCTCCCCAACGGATAACTGGCCAAAGTGGCACATTGGGATTGGCCACCCCCCTGGAACTGCGCCCATGGGTCTAGGCAAGAATAGGAGGAAAGAGGGGGGGGGGGTGTATTTCCAAAAAATCCCTGTTGTATTTTTTAACCTTCACTCATAATTATTCCATACGTTCATTAGAGGTGACAAATAACTCCATGGCATCAGATATACACACATTCAGTTCAAAGTATTGTGTGTCTCATAAAAGACGTCCCCTATAGGGCTGGCTATTCCCAAAACATTAGCCATTTTCTACAAGGAGCCAGAGACACACGATTTAGTGGCTACCACGCAGAGGAAAACCAACAGTATATCACTATTTCATAAAAATATCAAAACGTATCATTTAAAACTCAATAGAAAAAGAGCTTTCAATGTTCTGCCGGAGATATTAATATAGATGTACCCAAAATGTATTGAAGCTCAGACATCACGCTCAAACGTCCGCCGTTATAAACATGTTTTTCAGTTGGTCCGCATTCCTTGACATTTATGTTAATGAACCGTAATAGATTTTACACGGGAACAATTAAGGGAGATTAGCCACCGAATTCTCTAGCAAATCCAACAAGATCTTACATTCTAAGAATATCAGCAGGGGAGATGTGAGAGAACAAATGCCTGGATTGCCAATTCTCCATTGACCTAGTGTGACTCCTCTCCCCTTTGGTATCCTACAGTATTTACACACAATATGAACTTATCAAGCAGATTAGTGTTACTTTTCAAAATACTTTTCTACATCATGTGATATAAAAACAGAATGTCATACTTGACATGTTTGGCCACAAAGCTTTTAGAGGGCTTTATTCGCTAAGGTGAGAGTTTGCATGGGAGTTGTGGTATTAACTCCTCGACAACTCTGCATTTAGCAAATAGACCCCACAGACTTACATAGTTGAGGCTCACATACATAGTAATCTTACATTCTTATAAAGAATACAGCCATACTGCCGAAATGACTCCATATAGGAGGGATGATCCTTCTGTAGGATCCAAATTTCTCGACCCTACCCCCACCCTGATGTTACTATAGGCAAAAAATGGAGCTACTTCAAATTCAATCATCTTTCCTCAGCTGCCCTTTTTGCTACAATGACTTATAATAATAATATAATAATAATAATAAAGTCCTGGACTTTTTCCACAAAAGGCAGGAACCCTTAGTCTATGTTTGATAATACAAATAGATATAAGCATCTTATACCCTACACAATCTGCTGCTGTTCTATAAATACGTTTTTATGGTAATAAAGAATGAATTACTTTCTTAAAGTAATCTAATCTTGAAACTATACACACCTGAGTATTTCTGCCTGTGTTGGTCTGGAAGGATGGACGCCCTCCGCCACTAAGCCAGAGACATCTAACCTCTGTAGTCTGCTCTTCAGTATCTGGCGCCACATGTCCTTCAGAGGTGGAGTGATGGGATATGACAATGAATGGCAAAACCTCCAAAATTTTGTTAGGATTCATTCATTTGTTTGCCTGCTGCAGCTAAGTCATCTCTCCCTCATCTCAGTCACTTTCTGGCAAACAAAGATGTTACATTTGTTGGGTCAGACAGGCTTACACAAGCTATGATTTGCATCTTGGCAGTGTTCCCAGAAAATGTGGTTAAGGTTCAAAGTGGGTACCTGTTAAGCATTCATGAGTCCAATAAATCTAACAGGTGCTGCTTATTAAGTATTAGAAAATGCAACCACAGGAAACAATGAAGGCCAGGATGCAAGAGAGATCATACAACAAAACAAAAACCAATCTTCAGTGTAAAATTAAAAGTGATGGTGTGGCCCCCCAGAGCCCTGATCTCAGCATCGAGTCTGTCTTGGATTACATGAAGAGAGAGAAGCATCTGAGGTGCCTAAGTGAACCTAGAAGAACTGATTGACGGAAAGGGGGGGGGTCACACCAAATATTGATTTGATTTAGATCTTTCTTCTGTTCACTCACTTTGCATTTTGTTATATGATGAAAATAAAAATGCCTATTTTTGAAAGCATACACATAATGTATATTCAGATATACGCTATCCTCTAACATCTAACCATGTTCTCACGGGTTACACACTGCCAGCTCCTTCTAGAGATGTTAGGGCATCGAGGCCACCCACTCCTTCTGTTTCCATCTCTCTAAAGTACTTTATGATTGTCACAGTAGCTGATCGCATGTCACGTGTTTCACAAGCAACTGTCAGCTTAATGGAATTCACGTATAGAGCATGTAAAAGCACCATGTAGTCATGTCCCACCGGCAGATAACGCTAGACCAATTAATCCTGTGCCAGAAGAAACAGTATGAATTGGCCGGTGACGTGGAAGCTCTGTTTTGATTAAACTCATGGGTACAGCAAATAGGTAGATCACCTTTGATCTTTCTACTTCATAGACTTATTGCAGAAGGAAGCCAAATTGAGGATTTTGCATTCAAATATGAGATAATGTCTTGTTGAGACTTTAAGGTTCTCAATACGTTTTCGGTCCATTTATCTGCAGTGATGGGTAGGAGTCTTCACAAAATGGAATGGGTTCCAGGGGCCCAAATGTTTCTTCTTATGATCACAATGCTCATACCCTTTTAGAATGGGATGGACGGAGTGGGATACAGTATATGATATTGTGCCCCACACATCACGTGGAAGGGAAGACGCTTGGGGTTAGAGAAACAGGGGAAATACATGGGGAGATTTCATGAATCCCTCCGTGTATTTGAAGGGGGAAAAAAGGTCTCAGCTATCATATCATTAAACTGCATATGACGGCTTTAAATTTAAAAATGCATTCAAGACAGAACACAAAGAACACCAAGACAGCTAAGGATTCTGGCATCAGACGCTCGCAGCCAGTATATTTAAATTAAATGATGTTTGGCAAAGCAATGTTGGATTTTATTCTGTTTGAGTTGGACTGAATTGGTTTACTCATTGAGTATTAATCAGTCCAAACATTGTTGCTGTGATAAATGTAATGTATCTTGGAATACATTAGATCAGCGTTGTACTAACTTGCCTACAGCCGCATCACAACACCATTTAAGAATGTGACGTTTCCAATCTTCTGGTGTGATCATGACTTAGTAGGTCGTTCTTCATAATTGTGAATTTACATTCTAATGACATTGAAGAATGAATAATTTTTCGTTTCTTAGCGACAATATATATACAATAAATCCTACAATGCATACGCCACAAGGGAAGTAGGCTATTGTATAGGGTCACTGGCAAATGGGGGCATAATTAAAGCCCCCCTACCCTTGCAGAGAGGCTTTGGAAGGATGACGACACCCATTTACAGTTAAGGTGGCTCTGCAAGAAATATATATTTATAAAATCAAGAAATAAGATATATACCGTATATATTTTATTTCTTGGAATACTGGTGTGGAAAGCATATTAATGAAGCCCTGGAAATAAAATGCCTCCTGCTGACAAGAAAGATTTGCAGGGGACAAAAATGACGTCTATTTCTGATCACAAGGTCAATGTGCCTCCTCAGTAAGGAATTCTCTTAAAGGGTCTTCGGTCCGTAGTAAAGACTCAGCTTTCATCAGCCTCCAGAGCCAAGTTGCGCCAGCCCATGGAGCGGAACGTGAAACATTATCTCTTCTGACTATGAAAGCTTCAGCACGTGATTGTTAAAATCAAAGGTAGTTATTCCTGCTGCCGTCGGTCCATAACTTTACAAGTCAAGATTTCTAAACTTCTGTTTAAAAATGGTTGGTTTCCCTTGAATTGTTTCTGTGTTACATATCGTGAATATTTAGTACTAACATGACTGTCCTCATAGGATCGACCAAACAGAAATTCTCCAGGGTTCCGAGTCTGGAGCCAGACAATCTATAAATAGAATTTGTAATGGAAAGTATTTCCCTCCCGTAGAATATATAGAGCACGCAAGAAAGCTGACTATCCCGGTGTGGATTTTGGTGCAGGTTTTAATGCTAAGACTTCGGGATGGAAACTTGGGGAAAAGTGGTCAAGAAGGAAAAAGCTAGGGTGTGATGATTTCTATATGTTTTGATATATGTGGCTGTACACAAAATGTTGTACGGTAGGCACATATGTTAGGGGGGGACCGGGATTTTAATCCTGAATGCTGGTCTACTGTGATCAGCTGACAGCATGCACTGTTGTCGGTTGCCATGGCAGCAGTCATCCTTTGCTATGAGTTCCATGCACTGATCCCTGTCCAAAGGCAGCCATCACTTTATTCAACGCCTTTTTTTACACACAGAGAAACTGCCAATTGTTCAAAAACTTATCAGTGGCATCCTTTCGCTCTCCACAATGGAGCCTTGTGATTATGTGTAAATGGGATGCTTTTCAACCATGCGATCATAACAAAAGATGGAGACATGGTTTCCAAGGAGCGGCTGACAGCACAGGTGAGAGCAGGAGCAAGGGAATATTGATGCCCATAATCTACATTCTACAAACTGGCCCTATTTGTAGCGTTTATCTCTCTACGTGTGCCCGCAAACAGAAAAACTCTTGGTTAGCAATGTGACATCTAGTGGCATCTCGTCTTCTGCATGATGATGACTGGTGCCCTTTAAATCTTGAACTTCTGTATAGTTATATACCATAATACATCTAAACAAATACAGTTTTCGTAATTAAAGTGAGATCATTTCAAATAAAATATATCCATGAGTATTACCAGCCCTCACCCACTTGGGCGTACACCCTGACTTCTGAAGTGCCTGTGTTAATAGTGGGCTATGTGATAACATTTCACCTCTGTGTGCCCTTAGTGAAACTCCCACGCTCCGTAGATTGGCTCCGCTCCCACCTCCACCAGTCACTTCTTTTAGATGTGTCACGTATTTTCGGTGGTTTGCAGACTCGTATAGACATAAAAGCAATCAGGAGCAAATATTTTGTCATTGTATGCACATAAAACGACTTTATCCCAGGACATCTGCACGATTATACAATTTCTGGGAACATGAGGTTCTCACTTAAACCAGCGGATCCAATAATAACTTAATATATAATCTTAACAGGATAAGAGAGTACGTTTTGTTTTTTTGTAATTCAGAATACTACTATAGCCTAGGAAATCACCAGGCGGTACTGGCTGAATACTTGTTTTATTGCGGTAACATAATTAAACAAGGGGATCTGTTGAACTATGCTACCTTGACAGTTTGGTGAATAATTTATTACATTACTGTTACTGAAAGTGAGCCAATCTTGATTACATTGTTAACCCAGTGGTGTATTTCTGATCAAATTGGCAAAAGGATAGGTACTCCTAAGAGTAAAAAATGACTGAACCAGTCCTAAAAGTGAACCTATTCAATAAATAGAATCATCTATACAATAAATAAGTCTATGTATAGGTGTTTACAGGTTAAATTAGACTATATATATATATGTATACAAAAGTATTGGGACACCTGACCATTACACTAACAGTGACTTTTATGACATTGTGATCTAAATACATAGATATTAATATGAACTTGGTCCCCCCCCCCCCCCCGTGTAGCTTCTGGGAAGGATTTCTACAAGATTTGGGAGGGTTTTTTGTGGAAATTTTTGCTCATTCATCTAGTAGAGCATTTATGAGGTCAAGCACTGATGTTGGACGAGAAGGCCTGGCTCACAATCTCCATTCCAGTTAATCGATGGGGTTGAGGTCAGGGCTCTGTGCGGCCGGTCAAGTTCCTACACACCAAACTCATCCAACTGTGTCTTTATGGATCTTGCTTTGTGCGCTGGGACAGTCATGCTGGAATAGGAAAAGGTGCCCCCCAAATTGTTCCCACAAAGTTGGAAGCAGAGCATTGTCCAAAATGTCTTGGTATGGGTTCTTCAGCATAGCAAAACATTTTGGAATCTGGAAACGAATCGGTACAGAGGTGTACACTCCCATCACTCCTGTCTTCCAATGGCCCTTTATCACTCCCATCACTCCTGTGTTCCAATGGTCCTTTATCACTCCCATCACTCCTGTGTTCCAATGGCCCTTTATCACTCCCATCACTCCTGTGTTCCAATGGTCCTTTATCACTCCCATCACTCCTGTGCTCCAATGGTCCTTTATCACTCCCATCACTCCTGTGTTCCAATGGCCCTTTATCACTCCCATCACTCCTGTGTTCCAATGGCCCTTTATCACTCCCATCACTTCTGTGCTCCAATGGCACGTTGTGTTCGCTGATCCAAGTTTAAGTTTAAAAGGCTAATTGATTGTCAGAAAACCCGTTTGCAATTACGTTACAGCGAGTAGTGTCCCTGAAGAGCTGTTCTTAGAAGCTACTGGCGATGATATCACTTATCATCTGCCTTTAATTTCCAAGAATAGTCGTTAGTTTTGTCTCTCTGTCCAAGTACCCTTTAACCCTGGCATTGATCCCAGATTTTAACCCTATGTCCAATGTAGAGAGGAACCACTTTATTAGAGTATCGTATACCATGATGTTCCTCAACTCTTGTGATTCACTATGCAGTTTTATTAATGAATGTAGTACTTTTTGTTACTAAACATCTAGTTTGGGCATTTTTTTAAATATTTATTTAAATTTCCATGACAAACTATGTTGTGGCCTCGATCTAGAATAAAAAGATCCATAGAGACTAATATAAGAATTATAAGAAAACAAGTTGGAAATGTTATTGGTCTCGCCCAACTTGTTTGATAAAGGTAGACTGCTGAGTTAATTTATTGAAATGGAGCTGTCCCGACAAGGCTATTCGTCAACCAGTTACACAACTATACACAAAACCAAAACAAATTACATATTAATCCTGGTATACACACAGTGAAGTGATTAATCTCCGTAGACATGGAGGCCGCCATTGTTACTGGTTATTATGAGGGTGGCTGCACCCTACTTCCAAACCACACTGTGGGAATTGCTTTATGGCACCAAATACTATGTTCTTTCCTAGTAGACTTTTATTAGTCGAATGGCTCACGCAGGTAAATTGAGGGCATCTGTTGTTTTGGACAAGGCCGCGTGATCAGAAAGGGCTTGGTATGTGTATTTAACAGGTTGGGATAAGATAACAGAGCTAAAACTCATAACTGCCATTGTCACCATATTTAGCATAACCAAATGAATCATATAAAATTGCCTATAGTTTGTGCTTTTAGTATGGTACCCAGAATATGGAATTTAAACATTAACCTCATGGAAGCTGAGATTGGTGGCAGCTTGTGGCAGGACCAGCATTATCAAATCCATTTCATGTCCTGTGGTTCTCTCCCTTCTCTTCACTCCATACTTCAAAGGCTGCTTGGGTCTATCAGCACTGATCAGCAACTTAACAACAGGATAGAGATAAGATATCGGGGAGTAATAATCATTTAGAACCTAAGAAAAGGAAGTTTAGATGGCTGCTCCCATGGTGTATAGTGCTTATTTTAATCTATAAGCAGTTTTATTTTATGCACATGGTTATGAAGAGGAGTTAGCAGTTCCATTGATTGCCATGGCGATTTCTCCAATCTTACCACCCATAATCTAGTCGCCAATCTAACCCCAATAATTTTCCAGAATTAACACTGTTTTGAGGTACCTATTATAAAAATAATGTGATATGCATTCTTGTATTTAGTGAATTTTCTTTAAAACCCTGGCATAGCTGTGTAGAGCACATGATATTTTTTATGAAGCATATAAACCCTATTTGGCCCATCTAGTCTGCCAGTTTATCCTGAAGACCTTAATCAGTCGTTTGTCTTGTCTTTCTTTCAAGATACATACACCGTTTAGTCATAACATTATGAGCAGTGAGCACTGATAGGTCAAGTGAACAACGCTGGAGTACCCACTGATGTATAAGAACACTGAAAAGAATCCCAGCACTCCAAGTTGAGTTGAGTATATATATATATATATATATATATAAAATCTTACAGGGATACATTTCTTTCCTAGATGATGTATTTTGTGACACCAGCTGACCCAATATTAAATGAGAACAGTTTGTTAAATGTTACTGAATCTGACAATGTGTTCTGCAATATATTTTATCTTGTACTGGCTTGTAAAAGTTTGATAAAGCTTGCTGTTTCATGGTCTCTGAACACAGTTTCTTTGCTGGTCGAGTAGTATTTACCTTGGTGTTATGCAATTCACGCAGCTTGATTCATTTGCTTACATTCATCAACTTCAACCTTTCATTCCTGACTATTATACGCAGCAGGGCTGCAAGAAAAGAGCAGCCCAAGAGCTTCAAAAAGGGTTTAGATAAATCATTTACAGTGAAATCATTTACAGTGCATAATCTTGACTGTTCTTAAACAATTTCTTGTAGAGACAGGTCTACGTTGAAGGTTGGAAATACACTACTGCCTATACCTGAAAAAATAACTTATTCTATCAGTCAAGGTTGCATAAACTAAGGAATAGGTAAGAGACCATTTACGAGGTCAGGTACCAATGTTGGACAAGAAGGTCTGGTTTGCAATCAGCATTCCAATTAATTCCATAGGATTTCAGTGAGGTTAAGGTCAGGTCTCTGTGGAGGCCACTCAAGCTCCTCCATATAAAACCATGTCTTTATAGAGAGGAGCATAACTAGAACCCACAGGACCTTGCAAACATTGGGCTCTCCGATGTCACCAAGCAACATGTCCTGCAGGGCCACCATTGCCCCAAATTGTTTATCAGTGTGATCTGTTGCCCCCAAACAGCTTGTCTATGCCCCCAAACAGCTTATCTGTGCCATATGTGCCCTCAAACAGCTTGCCTGTGCCCTCTTTCTCTCCAAACAGCTTATCAGTGCCCCCAAGCAGCCTGCCTTTGCCATCTTTGCCCCAACCAGCCTGCTTATTACATCTTTGCCCCTAAACAGCCTGCTTGTGCCATCTTTGCCAACAGACTGCCTGTGCCATCTTTGCCCCAAACAGTATTTGTCCAAAACTGGTCAGTGACCCCAAACAGCTTGTCCCTGCCACAGCTTATCTGTGCCATCTGTGCCCTCAAACAGCTTTTCAGTGCCCCTAAGCAGCATGCCTTTGCCATCTTTGCCCCCAGTCAGCTTGCTTGTGTCATTTTTGGCCCCAAACAGAAGATGAAGAACAAGAAGATGTGAGACAAGGAAGCCTAAGTGGTATGCACTGCAGAGACATTCAGAGAGTGTGAGTGAAAGTGGCTTCATTTTTGTCCATTTCTTGGGGGGTCTGGTTTTTGGAAATTCATACGCATTGACAAAATCTGCAAATTCCTACGAATCCAAATGCACAAGTCTAGAAAGTGTCACTCACAACACCTAATCTAGCAGTACTGCCTATGGTTGGCTGGTTGGCGCTTGGCAGCTTAGCCTTCCGGATGACAGTTAAGCCTCTGGTTGGCTGGTTGGCAGGTGGAAGCTCAGCCCCTGGTTGGCAGGTAACAGCATAGCCTCTGGTTGGCTTTACATGTTTGCTGCCGGCTGCTGCAGGGCTGCACTGATCCACCCACACTGAGTCTGAATTTAGACTATTATTCAATGGATGACCTTTATAATAAATAGGCTTGTGTTTGTTCACACCTTCTAATGGTTTCCAAGTTCAAGTACTGAAGCCGATGATGACTTTAACACCATTGTTAAATGGTCAACAATATTCATGAAAGCTGGACCCAAAAACCCGCCTAACTTTCTGAAAGTGGTTCCATTTGTCAGCTTTCTATGCTAAAATGCAGCATTTGAAAGAGCCTTCAGCATGATGGAATTGTGCTGGTTTGAGGAACAGATGTAGCATTGAGGTTATAAAATCTGAACTTCAGGTCAAAATCATATTTGGACTGCTTCCAAAAAAATTTAGCAGCATTATATTTATTTTCCAGAATATATTTACAGTAAGTTATCTGTTATTTAATTAATACATTAAGAAATATATGTAAACTCTTTGCAGCTTATTATATATGGTTTGTAATTGATATATGTTTTTAAAAGTATCTGCTCATTGAGAAGACAATAATATTTTCATTAATGCAACTTGTTTTGTTTTCATTATTTCTTAAGAGACTTTTTTCAGCGGAGTTTAGTTTTTCAAATACTAAAAAGAGCACTGGCAAAGTTTTCACTAGTTTTAAGCATAACTGTAATGCTATGCACTTGTGAGAGTAAGTGTCCCTAAATGGTGGGTGGTCACCCTACTCCAGAGTCAAGTGGCGGGGTGGCGGTGTGCACTCCAGCCAACACTTGGCAAGCAATTACCATATAGTCCTTAGTGAGCATGACATCGCATCCGATGACCACATGACTACCTACAATGGTAAGTTCCGGGTCAGCAGATAAAAAATGTAACTTTACATCCAATAGTAAGAAGCAAACACACAAACTCTCGTTCTGGGAGGCGCTTATGAGTTTTCTTTCTAAGATTAGATATTTCTTCCTGAACAGATTTTGTCCTTTGTCCCTGTTTGTTTAAGGATTATCTGGAAGCCACTGAAGAGCTAAAAAATCTGTTTACATCATTCAAAATGTAACATATTTTTAGAATGAGTAACCACATAACTCAAAGAAGCATCATTAATTAAATTGTGCCATCTGTGAAGCTACATTTAAACTTAAAGTCACAGATTAAGCTTCTGATTTATAAATAGAACATTTCTACAGTGTTTTGAAGGATTGTGAGAAGTTTGACCAGCCAGTAGGCTTCAAAGTCTGCAGCACTTTTTTTTTGAGCAGATCATGTCAGAAAACTAACCATTTCCACTAGATCGAAAAGATCCCATCCCTTGGATTATAAAAGAAGTTGTGAGGGTGTAGAATTCCATTACTGACCAGTAGAGAACATACCTAAAATATACCTAGAAGGGTTGAGACATTGACATGCATTGGTGGGACAAATCAATAAATAGGCATGTTCTCTAGCTAATTACATTGGGGTGGTAAAAATACTGGCTTCTATGTATGGTTGATTTGGGAAGAACCTAGTACTTGATGCATTATCCCTTTTCAACCTAGGTTATTCTAGTAACAATAAAATTCAGAAAGATGCCTGGAAGCTGGTGAGCCATACATTTGTATCAAAGCATTGGGGCAATAAGGACATGCAGTACAACAACTAGTAGACTTCTAACATTTTTCTTCACATGATGAAATTGGACAATTGGTGAATAGGACATAGTAATTCATTATATTATGTTTAAAGAATGCATTTCACTTATGTAGCTTATGAGACATTCCACTTTTTTCTAGGTTTGTATCCCTTGCAGTTATGCATTTGAAAAGACTGAGGGCAAAGCAATGATTTTCCATTGTGTGCCACTGGATGCACCTGCTACATGCTGCACGGCAAATAAATTAGATTGCGAGCAAGGAGTTTGGCTGGGTTGTGTGTCACAAAATTCTAATTTACCCTATACTTTTGTCTGAGACAGATAGCTAGCTAGCTAGATAGATAGATAGATAGATAGATAGATAGATAGATAGATAGATATTGATGATAGATTCTGTAGACACCTCTACAAGGTAGGACTAGAGGACAGTGGAAAGGCTTTCATTACTGTTCTCTGCTTGTACGTGATTTGAAAAACTAATCCTATAACGCAGGGACTCAGCTTGCATGTGAGGCTTAAACATCTGACCCTCTTCTCCCTGCCAAATTTACAGATTAGACAGTGAGGGCTTGGATCACAAAATGCTCCTACATACAGCACAGTCTGATCACAATGGACCACCGACCTGACAAGTGCAAGTGGTCCACATAGCTAGCAAATAGAAGATGTTCAAGGTTTAAATGGTCTACTGTCCCACATAGATTCATCCAACATGGATACATATTATAGCACTTAGTGAGTACCTTAAAATGTTAAGAAAACAGATCAAACAATGCAGCTGGAGAGCCACCACTCCCTCGGCTCTTTGTAAGTCTCTATTGAGTGCTGAAGCTGGATGTAAGTATGTTGCGCTCGTGCAGTGCTCAGCAGGGGATTGTAAAGAATTCTAAGAAATGCATTTGTATGCAAAATGAACAGCAATTGTCAGGTCACACTAAGCTGTCATATGTATTAAAGGGCAAATGATGACTGGAGTGTCCCTTTAAATACTAGACACCATTTACATCATCAGTAAATATTATAGTCCCTATGTTTTAAGATACGAGTTGATCCATAGCTTTTAATTTCTGAAGGTCATCTTATATGAATGACTTTTATGGCAGAGTTAGGTGGCAATTACTTTAAAGTGGTGCTTCTTTGTAAAACATTAGGTGCCGACACTCATAGTATACCCATACATATGCACACGCACTCTTTACTCATACCCTAACATTCCTTTACATGCACTCACTTTTGCCTCCTATTTTGCAATAAACTAAATACCCTCCTCTACAGCCCCCAAGTTGCCCTTCCAAACAGCCTGTTCTTAGGAGGGCCACTGACACAGAGAAACTCATATGAACACACTCACTCACACTGACATATCTAGACACTAACGCACACAGTAACATATCCACACACCAAGACATTGAGCCAGACATTCACACTAACACACACACACTGACACTAACACACACGCAAACACTAACACACACACCAAGACACTCATGCTAACACACACCCACTGACAGGAACATACCCAAACACAGACACTTAAGCTATTGTACCCAGACACACAAACAAACTAACATACCAAAAACCCCCACACACTAATATAATGAGACTCACACATACAAATGCCTGCTTGAACACAAGCACCTGCCCATACACACAAACATCCTGGCTTGCCCTTGCAGCATACTTACTTACCCTTAGACATTCAAGCACTTCCAAAACACAAACACTCTCATGCTACAAACATTTATTCTACTCTGCAATATCTAATTATAAAAGGGCATAACTACTGTCATACATGTAAACATTTTGAGAGTGATTTCCAGGGACACTTTGCCACCAGTAAGAAGAAGGCTACTCTCGACCCAGGGGTACTAATAGCTTTAGAGAGAAACTAAGAGGCTGTAAGCGATCTTTAGCCCTCGAGAGCCGTGCGCCAAAACCATCTGAGACAAGTAGGTCTAGGGGCGACAGGAGCATTCTAGTGCAATCTTCCCTAAAGAATCATAGGAAATAAGGAAAACGTTGCAAGAATTGCCCTTGTTATGCCCTTGAGGGGGCAGATATGATGTTTGATCAAAAGTAATGGATGGTTTTCAGTGCTCAATATTTCATGGTTTTATCTTAAAAGTGACAGCTACTGTTTAAGAGAATAACCCCTGGAACAATTACCAGGGAACCGAATGGAAAAGTTTCCTTTCTATATATAGCATTCTGCTACAGAATCTTTCCAGTTCTGTTTTCAGAAATATATATATTATGTTCATACAGGTGTCAAAAGAACTGAAAATGTTGCAGAATCCAACATTACTTTGCCTAGTATTAGGATGCTCTAAAAGAATAAGTAGAAATTCCAGAGGAGTTTTCAGGAGAAAAGGCACCATTATGGAGGTGGAATCATCAGCACCATCAGTGAAGATGATAAGGATGTCCTCTGTACTAAGACACCTTGACCATCTGGAAATGCAAAACGGAACCTTCATATCATGGAAATGCCGTCTGGTTCGATGGTAAATAATAAAAACCCATTAACTCTTCACAGAACCAGTGGAGGAAATGTTGCAAACATGAAGCAACAGGATGCTGGGTAAGGAATGAATAACAGAGATCACACTTGAAATCCAGAAAGAAAAAGTCAGATGTACTAAAGACATTTCTGTCCAGGTTACTGCATGGCGCTGGCACTGTCTGTCTGTACCCTGCAGGTTACTGTTTGGCGCTGGCACTGTCTGTCTGTACCCTGCAGGTTACTGTTTGGAGCTGGCACTGTCTGTCTGTACCCTGCAGGTTACTGTATGAGCTGGCACTGTCTGTCTGTACCCTGCAGGTTACTGTATGGCGCTGGCACTGTCTGTCTGTACCCTGCAGGTTACTGTATGAGCTGGCACTGTCTGTCTGTACCCTGCAGGTTACTGTTTGGCGCTGGCACTGTCTGTCTGTACCCTGCAGGTTACTGTATGAGCTGGCACTGTCTGTCTGTACCCTGCAGGTTACTGTTTGGCGCTGGCACTGTCTGTCTGTACCCTGCAGGTTACTGTTTGGCGCTGGCACTGTCTGTCTGTACCCTGCAGGTTACTGTTTGGCGCTGGCACTGTCTGTCTGTACCCTGCAGGTTACTGTATGAGCTGGCACTGTCTGTCTGTACCCTGCAGGTTACTGTATGGCGCTGGCACTGTCTGCCTGTACCCTGCAGGTTACTGTATGAGCTGGCACTGTCTGCCTGTACCCTGCAGGTTACTGGATAGCGGTGGCACTGTCTGTCTGTACCCTGCAGGTTACTGGATAGCGGTGGCACTGTCTCTCCTTACCCTGTAGGTTACTGTATGGCGCTGGCACTGTCTGTCTGTACCCTGTAGGTTACTGGATAGCGCTGGCACTGTTTGTCTGTACCCTGCAGGTTACTGGATAGCGGTGGCACTGTCTGTCTGTACCCTGCAGGTTACTGGATAGCGGTGGCACTGTCTGCCTGTACCCTGTAGGTTACTGGATGAGCTGGCACTGTCTCTCCTTACCCTGTAGGTTACTGTATGGCGCTGGCACTGTCTGTCTATCTGCAGTTTGTTGTTCTAAAACACGTGCTGAGGAACCTTTCTCATCTAAAGTCCAGCCCTCCCTATTAAGAGACCCCGCCCCTTGGTTGGCCCCGCCCGAGACAGCTGTCTGGTACAGCCGGTGTTTTTCCATTATTGCCCGATGCTGTTGCTTCATACAGAGAGACTCGGTGCATAGAGGAGGGCAAGACACTGGCTGCGAGGAGAAGCTACACGGGCTGTGACTGCCACAAACGGGGCAACATAAGGTATGCGATGTGACCATCACACATGGATACTATACAGATAGGCACCTATCCTGGTACATCTACCTATAGAGACGATACCATACTGCCAGCTCCACCTATAGAGATGCTGCTGGTCCTATGCATACGCTCTGCCTATTGGGATACACCTGGAGTTATACAGCCACATCTCTCTATGGTTATATTGTTAGATCTACACATAGAAGTGCATCTCGAATCTAATCTATAATGTCACCTCAATGTATAGAACTGCATCTAGGGCTTTAATGCAACTTGTAGCTGTAGAAATTCATCTGGAACTACGATGCCACATCTACATATATATAAATTCATCTGCAGCTATAGAAGTGCGCTTTCGTTATACTATCGAGAGATGTGTTGCTGGTTTGTATAATAATTGGGATCCTGATGATGCTATACATTTACTTCTACATTTAAAACTCACCGTGTGTGTGTATATATATATATATATATATATATATATATATATATATATATATATATACGGTATATATATATATACATACTGTATGAGTTATCTCGCAAACATTATATAAAGATGCTTCTGTCTGAATATATAGAATTATATTACTTCTAGCTAATGAGCTTTTGCTGGTTCAACAGTCATATAGAATGTATGCTATGACTTGAAATACTACTTTAGTTCCAATACATATAGATTCTGGAGCTATACTTCTATTGTTACTGTTTTTTGGGGGGGTTCTTCTGCTTGTGTCATATGAGGTGCATTTACAGATATATAGAGATGGACTCTGGTTCGTTAATGTGCCTGATCGATAACTATACCGTAGATTCACTGGCTTTCTATAGGCACCAGGGTGTATAAAGGCAGAAACCGATCTAGAGTTCTAATGGTGTTCATCAAAATATATTTAATGGGTCTATGTCTAACGAACGCAGTAATTAGATACACTAAAATGGACTTTAATAAATCCATGCTGGTCTAACGACTTCTGCCCACTTGTTATAACATTTGATTCCAAATGTCAGCACAGCCATAGGCAGCTATTAAATACTTTACCACAGTAGCACCAACTATGAATAATTGGACATATGAAGTTTGGTACACTTACCGAGTGGTATAAGAACGAAGAAAAAGATTCCAGTTTCACCATCATGAGTGTTGCTACTCCTTCATCTGGAGGAACCCTTTGGAACAAAGAACTCCTATCCCATTTGATTTCTTTGTCTATTCTTAAACACAGCTCCTGGAGTATTTTTTGTATCCTAATAGCTTTCTATAGGATCCCCTGAAGGAAGAGGAGATGTCTGATTTAAGAACCATCAACAACGATCTAATATTTGCAGGGTTTCATTAAACAAACCTTATCCTTTGGCCATACATTATTTTCTACAAATTCACAGAGAGAAAGAAACTCAATGGAATCTCTACCCAGATCAGGGTTCTTCGTGTAGCAGCACCACAATTCCCATCACACTTTTGTATCTAACGATAGGCTGAGAGTGATTCTTGCTGCGGTCTAAGAACTGAAGAGCAGCAGATTCTCTAAACCCTAACCTGTTGTCACAATACAGAGGTACTTGCATTACAGGTAACAAAATATGGCACATAAAAAGTAGCAGAACATTATGCAGAATGCAGGAGTTCTATGTACTTTTATATATATGACACTGTTCCTACTTTTCCCAATAACTTTACAACTTTTTCTAATGATTGCATCAAATCTTAACAATTTTAAAATAAAATAAAATAGTAATTTTGGTTACCTCCAAAATCCAACAAAATATTATTGGTATATACCGATACCAGGCTTGGACATTTAGCTTTCATCTATGGTGATCATCGACTGCTACATCTAAATATGATTTCTTTGTAATTGTTGCAAATAGCAGCGTTCTGACGTTGAGTTGTATGGTGGGAGTCATGGACTTCCAGTAGTGGGTTGTGTGATAGCAGTAGGATGGTTCTGGTGATAGAAGCTGCAAAGTTCTGGTGGTGAGTTGTGTTATGGTAATGGTGGAGTTCTGTTGTTGAGTTTTGTGATGGTAGTGATGGGGTTCCAGTAGCGAGTGGTTTGATAACAGTGGCGAGGTTCTAGTGGCTCGCTGTAAGAAAACAGTAGCAGAATTTTAGTGGTGAGTTGTGTAATGTTAGTAATTAACTTCTGGTGGTACGTTGTGTTATGGCAATGATGGAGTTCTGTTGTTGAGTTGTGTGATGGGGTTCCAGTAGTAAGTGTTGTGATAACAGTGGTGAGGTTCTGATGGCTGGTGGTGAGTAGATGGGGGAGCCCATGTGACCATCGGTAAGGAATTATAAAGTCACCTGTGTTCTTTCCTACACTCTCTGCCTAGAAATAAGAAAGAATTGTTCCTACGCACACATTGGCATTAGTATGTTCTATTTTGCACGCTATACTCTGTACCCCCATAAACATGCAGAATATTTGGCAGCTCTTGTATAAATTCATCGTGGCAGTTATGTCTGGGTGGCCAAATGTCCTTGTTTTCAGAGAACAGTCCCTTCCTGTAGTCGATGACATCATAAAAATCCCAGCCAATTAATTTTCTTGAATAATAAAAATCCATTAAAGGGTATCATTGATATTGAATGTAATAAAATTGTTTGCTTTTATTAGCTTTATATCTCAGATAAAGCAAGTTTATTTCCTTTTACTTCCTTTATTATGGATATATATCTTTGTCATTCCACTGGATACAGTGTATACTTCTTTCCCCTTTGGAATTGGATACGCCTTGCTTTTAAAAATGTCTTTTAATGTAATTTTAATAAATTAGATCATCTTAATATGTGGATTTTATATGTCGTTTGGTTCAGGACACCTGTCAATCATTTTTTCTTTCTTTAATTCTCTAAATTAAGGGTTGCATGTGAGATAAAACATGCGCATTGTGAAGCTCCAATTGCACTATAATTTATACAGGACTGATTTGACCCAAAGGAGAAACTACATGGATTACACCGGATTAAGGGGATTTAAACTCTAATAATGCTTAGCCAGCCAATAGTTGCTCTACATGCGGAGAAAGCATCCTGGAAATGACAGTGATTTGATATTTAATTATCCCCGTGGGAAACGGGACAGGAGATTTCTGGAGTTTTTGCACAAATATGTTTAATGATTTTCTGCATACTTCTGTGAAATGAAGATATTTTAGCATTTGTAATATTCATGTACGCCGTATGTTTCGAAGGCTTCAATTAGATATTAACGGATTGAATTTAGTGAAATTGCCCGTTATTGTGAACTGGAAGTGTCTAGGAGTAACAGCAGCTCAGCCACAAAGTGTTAGACTCACAAAGTGCACACTCACAAAGTGGGTCTGTTGAGAAGCGCTGTGCATCTGGAGCTTCATGAAATGGGTTTTCAGGGCTGAGATCACTGTGCACAATGCCAAGTGTCGGCTGCAGTGGCGTAAAGCATGCCGCAATTTTTAGAAAATCATGATCTATTTTCACAAATAGAAGAGAATTTGGTAAATAGTATTGGTCCAAGAGAAGATTAAGTCTGAAAATGTAGAGATCTCAGAGGTCTCTTCTCTATGTTGGCTCTATAAAATGCGCCTCCTTCAACTAAACACTGAAGGATAGTGATGTAAAACATGGGATTTGGGGAAAGAGACAGATCCGCTTTATCTAACGACCTCTTGTTATTCACGCCAAGAAATTAAAAGTATCCCCAAGAGGTCATTATGTTAACCTTGGATATCTTTATTTTAATGAGCTCTCCTGTGAGTCTTTCATTCTAGTATAAATAAATCAACTTTTATTAGGTGTATATATATATATATATATATATATGTTGTTTGTCTGCCCCCGTCTGATAGTTTTTGTATAAATAATCATTTAATGAGGTATATATACAAGCTTAACCCTTCTACCCATCCATTCTGCTTTTGATCCAAAAGAAGGCATGTTTGAGGTGCCCAATGTTAATTAAGTCTACAATCCTTTTGTTTTTCCCCTTCCTGTGGACCCCCATACCCAGTGAATCCCATTAAAAAAACACCTATCTGAGGCATAAATATAGGGTATTTCGTCATACTAAATGGCCATATATTGCTTAGTCTGCCACTACGTCAAAGTACCCCAAGTTTGGCGAGTTCTGTCTTATTTTTCTTGGCTATATTGCTTACCAAGGAGCCGAATCAGTGGGACTGCACCGCATTTTAACCCAACCAGACTCTCATGCAATAAATAAAATGCGGTGCAGTCCCACTAATAGAGCTCCTTGGTAAGCAAAAAGCCATGAAAAATGAGACAGGGCTCCCCAAACATGGGGTATTATAACATTCTCTTTGCGCTCCCCTTTCTGTATGTTGTTTTGCTGTAATTATTTTTTGGCATGCTTGCTCTCCCACCGGGCCAGTCTGCTAGGCTTCATGGTGACTTCCACCTAAACAAGCGGGTGTCTTATTAAACCTTTAAGACGACGATGCAGATCTGCACGGTATTTATTTTAATAGATGTTTACTTTTCTCCTGTAAACAATCACCATTCCCTGGAATCTCTTTCTAAACTTGCGGTCTCTGTCTGTTTGTACAGAGAGAGCTTAACTTAATACTAATTGCAGGTCTCCATCCTTTTCTTTGTTTACAACTCCGCTCCATTTGATGCTGCTCGCTAATATGGAAATTTTACTTTGCTCAGTTCAGGGTTGGTGATAAACAAATGAATTGCAATGGAATCTGGATTAAAGTCTACATTCAACAACAACAATATCAGATAATATTCTTTTTAAAACATCTTGAGCTAGTCTCCTTTTCAATCATGTATAGACAGGATCTTTTAAATCATGTAGTTTTACATTTTTTCTCCAGTAGCGTCTCCATTAACACCGTAATGACAAAGCCCGTACATGTTATTAATGGGTTTAGGGACCGCCCATTGTCCTTAAGGGTTTAATTTCCCTACTTCCGGTGTCAGGCTTGCTGGTCTGCATTTACTAGGTGTCTTCCAACTTGTAGTTTCTTTGCCTGATCTAATCCTTTACTTAAAATGTATGTGTCTTTTTTAACTATACAGTAGACGTGAATTTGATTGAGTTGGGATGTAATTCTGTGGGGTTTTTTTAGCATTGTGTGACTTTTGTGGCTTCCAAGAAACTATTACATGTTGCACAATTGTAACATTTATAGTGATTTTATTTTATGAATTAAAAAAATATTTTATAAGGTTAGAACCCATATTTATAATGAACAAAGATACCTGTTTCTTCTGTTAATTTCCATTGACAACGATAAGCATGCACAGGATGAAAAAAGTAAAAATAGTCATTATTGTCACATTAAGCACAAGAATAAGAATACCCAGAAACTGAGTCATTCTTGCAGCTGAGCCTGTGTATTTCAGAGGCAGACAGAATGTCTCCCCTCCTTTCTGCAAACGATGTAATAATAATGGATGATGACTCATTCTTGGAGTTAGAATGAAAATGTCGTCTTTTATGTTGTCTTCTCATTCTTATGCACTGTCTGCAGTTGGTTTGAAAGTATAGGAATCTATAGGAGTCGTTTGTGCCTTTAGAGTAGCAATGATGCTGCGGACACTCATGATCGGTTGTAGAATGTATTTGTAGGTTGTTTCAACCTTCCCTGTTATATAAAAATGGCATAATATTGTGGACTATAATGGGTTTTCTGTTTTCAGTCATCACCCTTAGTCTGGGGACTATTGGAATAAAACCATAGTAGTTAATACCTAATAATGATACATAGTGTATTGCACTCCAGAGACAGTAAAACATGAATGCAGCTTTCTATAACGTCCCGTGATTGCTTTCAGCATAGACATGCCATACTGAGCCCTTTAGATACTGGCTCTCGGGACCCTGTACGTATCTAAAGACCATACTCCTCACAATGCAACCTCATGGAGCTTATCCTCAGAATGGGCCATTTGAACTGTAAAGCCTGGAAAGGCCCAGACATAGGTAGAAGGTCGTGAGGTCCCAGGCAGCAGGCTGCGAGAGCCAACAAGGGTGCCTGTGGCAGATAAGGAAGGCCATGCCCCATTACTTGCCCAGGCCCCATACAAAGGTAACGGTTGTACCCCTGATCGGGGCACTGGTAATTAGCATGAGAAATTTTTGGCCTCAACTGTTCTATCCCTTTAACTTTTATGTGTTGTCATCTGATGAGGGCAGAATACAAGCAGCATTCTGTTTGTCATCATCTTATACCATCCAGTGGGTAATGAGTATGCTTGCATCTTAAATCACTGTGTGATGTATCCTGTTTGAATCGCAGGAGAGGGCTTGTGCATGTCTGAAAACAGACCTTGTCCAATTCCCATCATCAAATGCAATGTTAACCTCATGGATGAAAGAACTTCAGTTTTTTGTCACATTATGTTTTGCAGACTCAGAAATGTCCAACAAAGAGAAGCTACAGTGTCTGAAAGATTTTCACAAGGACATTTTGAAACCTTCCCCAGGAAAGAGCCCTGGAACTCGACCAGAAGATGAAGCTGATGGTAAACCCCCTCAACGGGAAAAATGGGCTAGTAAGATTGACTTTTTGCTGTCCGTGGCCGGAGGCTTCATTGGTCTTGGGAATGTTTGGAGATTTCCGTATCTCTGCTACAAGAACGGTGGAGGTGAGTTTCTGTGCTTGCTTGAGCCAGAACAACCAAAGTAGGTCCTCTTTCTCCAAGGAAGACTAAGTCGTCTTCACACAATATCATGTGGAAGAGCCTTATCATTTCAATCTCTTTTTGTTTCCATTTAAAGGTGCGTTCCTTATCCCATACTTTATCTTTCTGTTCGGGGGTGGCTTGCCTGTGTTCTTCCTGGAGGTTGCTTTAGGTCAGTTCACATCTGAAGGAGGAATCACTTGTTGGGAAAAGATCTGCCCCATCTTTACAGGTAAGGTCGCTAATTAACAAAACAGTGTCCTCAAGAACCATTATAAACCATCTCCAAACAAGTGTGAGTTAGCTGTCCATAGGTCACGATAACCCATTTGCGTAGAAAAATAGCTTTGCAGGAAGAATCAGCCTTACTTAGAACACATTGTGACATTTGTTACCACAAACGATCCATTCTAACTTCCGTTTTTGTTAGTTCCTTGTTTATAATGACTAATTAAACTTAAAAACTGAATAAATTGCCAGCGTTGTCTTAAAGTGAATGGAAAAAAAAGAAAGGAACAAATATAAAAATAACCCTAAGTAGACCTTCAGATCGGGTTTCATTATTAGGTGTTTATTTTCTCATTCAGCGCGTGGGTTCATTTTCCCATCATTTTACTTGTTCCGAATCAGAAATGTTTGAAACTCAATTACCTAAAACTGACTCATTTCCTTTCTGTTGTAATGGAGCGGCTTCTAATAGCATAGCCACAAAATACTCTTATCTGAGCCTTGTTTTTAAAAAAATTTTCTTTAAAAAGAAAATGAATGATCACATTAGAAAAAAAAGGATAAAATATCACAATTTAGGGAAAAAATTAATACTTTGATAACCACAGACACTGTCATGTCTATAAAAATATATATTCCAATTGTATGTGTGTTTCATTTCTTTCCTAGGAATCGGCTATGCTTCCATCGTTATTGTGTCTCTCCTGAACGTGTACTATATCGTGATCCTGGCATGGGGAGTGTATTACTTGTTTCAGTCATTCCAAAGTCAACTGCCGTGGGCTCTCTGCCACCAGTTGTGGAACACCGAGACCTGCGTGGAGGATACTTACAGGAAGAACAAAACCATGTGGATGGCGCTGAACTCCACAAACTTCACCTCTCCTGTGACAGAATTCTGGGAGTAAGGACCGTTCTTAACATAGAAACATAGAATTTGACGGCAGATCAGAGCCATTCGGCCCCATCTAGTCTGCCCATTTTTTTTAAAGACACAGATTTAACTATAATTTTGGTTTTTTTCATACCACGTGGAGTAAAGACAGGTGTCAAATGATAGAAGAACATAACATTTTCACTGTGTCACCTGGGTTTAGAGAGGGAATCATATTGTAATTAAAGTAACTTTTAAAAATCAGCGATGTAAGCAACATGCATGAATTACAATAATATAAAAATATTGTCAAAACGTGTTGGGCACACAGGCCAGGAGACATTAAAGTCTATAGGGTTGGAGAGGCGTATAGGAGGAATCAGTAATATGCCTTGAAATCGGTCACAATGTTTCATCTACACCAACTAACCCCACTCATCGACTCTCATGGTCTCGGCCAAATGATTCTATCCCTCTGAAAAGCCTATGTGAAACATTCAACTTTGACACTTAACGTGCAACTGCTGACTATTAAAACCACATATTCCTTTTTCGCTTACACCGGTTTATTGTCTCCATCAGGCACAAAGTTCTTAGCTTATCAAAGGGAATTGATGATGTTGGTATAGTGAAATGGGATCTGGCTCTGTGTCTGCTTCTCACCTGGGTTATCTGCTTCTTCTGTATCTGGAAAGGAGTTCGATCCACAGGGAAGGTAAGAGGTCTTGTCCAGGAGGTCCACACTGCATAGATGGGGGGATCTCATGGGCACATATGGGGTATATTAAAATAGCCTTGAAGATGAATGTTTTTGGATTTTTTTAATATATATATTTTATCTGCTGGTTGTTGTAATATACGGCTGCTAAAAGTTACTTCAAAACCACACTTCTGGTCTTCTGGTACACAAATGTTCACAATATAATGAAATTAAGCCTTATTAAAGTTCTTTCTGTCAGATTGAGATACCATGAGAGATATACACCATTAGATATATACATAAGCTTAAAACCACTGAATAAATTATATCTGTCACCCTCGTTAAAGAGTCCACATGGAGTCCACCTTATGTCCAATATTATGCAATTTGGGGAAAAAATGTCTAAGACACCTATTAAAGTTCACCTACATTCCACTGAACCCCACAGTCTCATCAGACTCTGTTCGGGGTATCATTTGACCTCATCCATTCACGCTTATAATTGCCTATGTTGAAATAACTAATAATTACGTTTAGTTTCTCTCTGACCATATTCTTTTTTTAATTTAGGTGGTATATTTTACTGCCACGTTTCCGTTCATCATGCTGATTGTCCTCCTGATTCGGGGGGTCACCCTGCCCGGAGCCGCAGAGGGAATCAAATTCTACTTGTACCCAAACATTACTCGTCTGGGGGACCCTCAGGTGAGGATGCAGGATGAGTCTGCAAATGAAGCGTTCCATGTTAAAACACAGACATGTGGCTGACAATTGGCCATATTTCCCCTGAGAATAAGCCTAGAGAAGCATTTATTGAAGGGCACTTGAGGTCAGGCTTGTAAATTGTGTTGCTTTTTTTCCTTTCCACGAGCAATGATACTATGTAATGTTGTATGAAGCAAACGTTTCTGCGTACCCAGTTTTATTGGAGAGAAACAGAATGAGCCGTTCCTTTGAGTCACAAGTTTCTTTTTGCCCAATGTACATTTGATATTATTAATATTGTTAATGAATCCTAGACAAACACTATGGGGAAGAGATACAGTAAGCAATTTTTGTTGTTCTTCTTGTCTTATCCGTTATTAATAACAATTACATTTCTTAATTTTAGCTTTATACATTCAGTCCCTTTTTTTCCCCAATCCAGCCTTTGAAAATGTGGCACATGAACTAATATCATCATATATTTTATAGCAATTTATCCTTCAATGTGAATCAATCCTGGTGACTTCTCAAGTCGAGTTCTCTTGTTTTCATAGCGTCTTCCTGTCCCTCCTCGACTGCTGTCTCTTTTTCCGTTATCTTCCTTTTCCTTGTCATTCCAAGCCCCATGTGTCTTCCGATTGATATTCATACCTAGAGGTTTATGTAGGAATACTGAGTAGTACAGAACATATCCCTGCTCTACCTAGCTGCTATCTTCTATTCTTGAAAGGTATGGATTGACGCCGGCACTCAAATTTTCTTCTCCTATGCCATCTGTCTTGGGGCCATGACATCCTTGGGCAGCTACAACAAGTTTAAATACAACTGTTATAGGCAAGTTGGCGGTCAGAGGGAGATGGGCTGGTCTGGGTTTGGTTTTTGTTCATTAACACTGCTCCGTGACATGTGTGTGACTTAGGGACTGTTTGCTGCTGGGATGCCTCAACAGTGGTACCAGTTTTGTGTCTGGCTTCGCAATTTTTTCCATCCTGGGCTTCATGGCACAAGAGCAAGGGGTGGACATTGCAGATGTGGCTGAGTCAGGTACTGTATGGATGATGCTCAGGTGAGCACTGTCACTGAAAGCCAGCAAGGCCAGTGACAGACCTCTGTGTGCTAGGCCGTGGTAGACCAGAAAAAAAACAGTAAAAACCATGCAGCCCAACGGTTCTCTTGGCCACTTATGTCTTGCGGGGGAACACTTTCCCTTGCCCCTGACAGCAGATGGGCTCTATATTGAGTTTTAGTGGTTGTAGAATTTTCAGTCTGTGTAGCCTTTTGATGTCAAAGGTGACAGGTTGTGGAAAACCGTAATTGTGGCCTCATCATAAAGGGAAATGTTATGGCAGAAGAAGGCCCTGGGGTGGCTTTTCCCACAACAAAGCAAGGGTTTGAACAACCTACATCCCTCAACTTTGAGTCCACGTCGCATTTCAACTGTTGAAAAATATCTTCGAAAGAAGAGTTATTTCTTCAGGTTCTGCTTCTTGAAGGTGCAGAACCTTAACCAGTGGCCACTGTTTCTTATTTTTTATGAGTGACCCTCTAATTATCGCATTCCTGGGTGTGTGGACCTTTGGGTTTTTTAGCTGTGCCTTAAAGTCACATAGATCCAAATTAGGCTTGATGATGATATTGATAGGTTACTTACTTTGTAGGTTAGTTTGCTTACAAGTGACACCCAAGTAAGCTCAGGGAAAGCTTTGTGGTGGCTGTGATAGAGCCTAAAATGAATATCCGAGATCCTTGGAGATATACAAGATCTTCTAGCAATGATGGGACCCAAGGATTTGGCCCCTACGGGATTTGAGATGGATTATGTACTCCTCAGGCAGTGAGATGGGGTAGATTTGTGGAACGTGAGACTTTCACCTGAGGATCATGTTGTATTTAACATATTTCCAGAGTGACTCGAGTATTACTCTAAACATCTCTCTAATATGTCCACAGGGTTCATCTTTGACATATTTTTGTTAATTTTAGTCACTGGTAACATAACAGATAATTGATTCAGACCTCATTGCTCAATATGTAAGGAGGCCCATATTCACTAAGTAGTCATTCACAAAATGATTATTACAATTCACTTTAATACTTCACCAGCCAGGGCCCTGGAGCTGCAGTCCATCAGTCTTTAAATATTTTTATAAATGCTCTTTTAATTGTCTTCCTGATATCCATATACATGTTTGTTTTATCTCTTGCCCCCTAAAACATATGTCAGAACGCATACACCTGTACTCTTCTTTATACACAGAGCACTTATCTCCTAATCACCTCCTCCTAATACACAGACATCAGCACATCTACCTCTCACCTCCTCCTAATACACAGACATCAGGACAGCTACCTGTTACTTCCTAATATACAGACATCAGGACACCTACCTCTTTCCTGTTAAATGGGTTTTAATGGGTTTGTGTGCCTTTCGCTAGTTCAGGGAATCGCCTTAAGTGGATTTTAATTTTAATTAAATCTACTGCCATCTTACCAGCTAGGAATAAAGCACATTTGTGCTACTTTTCACATAGTATAGCGCTCTTAAAGTAACTTTTATGGGAATTCTTAGCCACCCATTTTATCGCAATCTAGAGTTCTAGACCAGAAAAGCGAGATGTATAGTGACTCTGTGGATTCTGAAAAGCCATAGCCTAGTGTGTCAAAAGTACTGAAAGGTCTTGGCCATAAGTAATATATACATTGAGTAGCGTTACGGGGTTCACTCACTCAGACAGGGAATTGCCTCTAGTACCATGAACAGAGCTGTGCTAATTACTGTACCCCCCACTGTACCCCTCCTTTTGATTTCTCTCTAGGTCCCGGCCTGGCTTTCATTGCCTACCCAAAAGCCGTGTCGATGATGCCTCTCCCCACCTTCTGGGCCATCCTGTTCTTTATTATGCTTCTGCTGCTTGGACTAGATAGCCAGGTTAGTGACTCCAAAACAAAAACCCATTTACCAAAGAACAAAGGGGAAGGACATAGTACAACTAAAACTTTTTTGTGAAAAACTGCTGGTTCCTTGTGTTCTTGGTGGTCTATTTCCTCTTGGTGTTTGATCCCAAGCTAGTCCATCATAAAACTCAAGAACCCTCCTCTCTATAAATTTTAGTGTATGAAATTAGAACATCATGCAGAAAATAGCAGATAAGCAAATCCCATTGCTGTCTATCAGTCTATATACTATAATGTTTGTTATTCACATGAGAGATTAAATTAGCATCACAAACATTTGCATTTTTGTTTGCATGTTCCAGGTACAAATAAATGAGGTTAAAAAGTCCAATCATTTCAATGCAGATTTTACTGAAAGCTAATATATTTTTTAGTGTACTGTTTGTATTTGCATTTTTATTTATTACTAAAATCAAACGTGGTTGCTGGCATCTACCACCAAATCCTTAATGATGTTTTAATATTGTGGCCCCTGTCAGAGCACGCAAAAAAGGTCAGTTAGGCAGCATATATTATATAATATATATATATATACATATATAATATATATATATATATATATATATATACACACACATATATATATATATAAATAGAGTTGTCCGTATAATGGGTGTAACATCTAGGTCCTGACTGTTCATTTACTGTCCGCAGTTTGTTGAAGTTGAAGGACAGATCACATCTTTAGTTGATCTGTACCCATCCTTCCTACGGAAGGGTTATCGACGAGAGGTCTTCATCGCTATAGTGTGCTTCCTCAGCTATCTTCTGGGGCTAACCATGGTCACTGAAGTAAGTGTCATCATCCCATCACAACATCACACCAACCATCAGGAACTCTATATCTTAACCCCTTCAGGACAGCATTTTTCACTCACCAGATTCCCCAAATCCTGGTTTTGTAATCCATCACCTAATATATATGCATATATTACCCCATTTTTAACCAATGTCTAGAATCTATTGTCTATGTTCTTCAGCCCATGGTTAAAGCCTCCTCTCCTTGGCTCCTGTCCTGTTTCATCTACAAATGTGATTTCTTTATATATTTTCTGTTTTGGCCCAGTAAAAGCTACCCCCCCCCCCCCCCCATATCTGGAGTCTGCCCTTATTCTCTTGTTCTCCTCACTCCACACAGGGTGGCATGTACGTGTTTCAACTCTTTGACTACTATGCAGCTAGCGGAGTTTGCCTCCTTTGGGTTGCATTCTTTGAATGTATTGCCGTAGCCTGGGTTTATGGTAAGTTTCTATGGCAACAGCCTATCATTGTCTGCTTGCGTCACATGACCATTAACAGATCCTGGTAAAAATGATGAATGAGGAAACGTTTTTACATGATTATAAAGTTATTTCCGGGACGGGCTAGGAATGGTGGTTCTAATGATACGTTTGATTACAAAAGTGTTAAATGCAACCTAATGCATTATAGTTTCTCAGCACCTAATATTTGCATTTTAAATGTATATTCATTTTTTTAATGACAATCATTCAAAGTTTATGAGGAGTTAAAGAAGCCTTTAATTATAAAGAGCAATTTAAAAATCATTGATTTAAAGTAGCGCTTTGACTGTATTGCAGTCACCATGGAAACTGACAAACTGTTTCAACTGATCTTTGTTTAGTGTTTTGCACCAGAATTGTTCTTTGTAAACTCATGTCATGCAGTTCCCTGCACCCACTACTCTTGCAAACAGATTCTAGTAGCAATATCCCTAAGATTTTTTAGTGTTTAATATTACTATTACATATTTTTTGTTTATATGATGTCATCACAGGGGATTGATTTTTATTTATTTTATTTAAGTTTTTGAGGATGCATTTTTAAGCTCTGATAACAGTTGGTGATTTTTTTTTCTTTGTCTTCAGGCGCTGATAAATTTTATGAAAACATTGAGGACATGATCGGGTACAGACCAGGTCCATGGATGAAATGGAGCTGGTGTGTGATCACCCCACTGCTCTGCGTGGTAAGTCCAACATAGAAGCATTTTCAATATAAAGTTCCAGAACTAGAGGGCATGAGTTAACTTTAGAGGTCATGGAAAGCTGAGGACTAATGTGATAAAATTCTGCATTACTGAAGAGGTAGTAGATACCTGGAATAGGCTTCCGGCGCAGGTAGTGCAGGCAAACAGGGCAAACGAATTCAAGAACGCTTAAGGTGCGGGCAAAGCTCTTCTAAAGAACAACTAAGTAAAAAGTGATTTAAAAAGGGCAGACTAGATGAACCGATTGTTTTTTTTCTGCCATCACTATTTATTCTATATGTTTATGTAAAGCTTTGCGGTTTGATGTGTTGTGGGAAGAGGCAAGCTGGTCAGTTTTGTATTAACCCCTTAAGGATAATGGGTTGTCCTTAAACCCTTTAAAAACAATGCATTGTGAGCCCATACATGTACGGTCCTTGTTATGAAGGGGTTAACACAGCAGAGCTATTATGAAACATATAAACAATATATCTGATCTAGCTCGACCCTATATACAGATGGCCCGCTATCTATAGTTCTCTTTATGATCACGATCTTCTCTTCAAACAGTAATTATACTATTCATGTTTACATTGATAATATATTCATGTTATGTAACTTCCTTGTATCAGGACTTACCGTATATTTTTTTTGTACTTTCAGGGCTGCTTTATATTTTCTTTAGCCAAATATACCCCTCTCACCTACAACAAGTACTACACGTACCCTGACTGGGCCATTGGGCTGGGGTGGGTTCTGGCCCTGTCATCCATGGTCTGCATACCATTGGTTGTTGTCTTACGGATTGTGCAATCAGAGGGCTCCTTGATCGAGGTAAGGGGAAGTGATGTCATTATGGCCGATTAGAACTTGTTTAAATACATCCAAACTGATTCATTCCTCTGGAGACTTTGCCCTGTCCACTGCCTGCCCACTTCCACCAACTTCCTGTCCAGCTCCATCCCCACTTCCTGCCTACCTAGCCTAGCTTCCTTTCACCAGAAATTAATTAAAGCTTTACAGAAATAAAATGTACGCAGCCTTATCCTTTCAAAACAAGGCTGCGGCCTACAAAAAGTTTGTTTTTTTTATTAAGGCAAACAGGAAGATACCACAAACAAAAGTGAACAGTGAAATATGTAAACAGCACCACCTACTGGCAGAACAGTATATAACACATAAACTGTATACACAACAGAATACGTGAACACAGCATCACCATATGTAGAGGGGAAGAGAGCATAAATATATAGGGCCCAGAATATCGTCGCTCAGAACACATTTATCAGACAGGGTTCAACACCCACTAGTTTTCAGCCAATCCTTGTCATTGAGTGACTCCTCACCTTGGGTGGAAACTGTTTGGTTCTGGAAGTTTCTCACCCTTTATTTTGGATGAGGCAGCCATTGTAAGGATGAGTGAGAATTTCAGAAGAGGACATTCATTGATCTGTTAATTCCACCCCCTTTTACCACAAGCCCTAGCTGCTTTGTGAAAGAGTCCCTTAAACTACATACCAACCAGTCAGATTAAAAAAAACTGTGAAACCAAAATACCCATTTTCACGTCATTTTTTTACAGAGAATCAAGTCAGTCACAGCTCCGAAAGATATAAATCGCTGGGCCACAGACGCAGAAGGATCCACACCTTTCTGTGCGAACGGAGGCCACCTGAAGCCAACCCATGTTATTGTAGAGACCATGATGTGACCATACGCTCGGTCTCCTTGCTTTCAAGGAAGACAGGAGACCCATATAACACACTGTTTACTAACACCATCCTTAGATCCAGGTTAATGGAGATCTCTATTTGCACTAGAATTCAACTGTTCAGCTCTTGTAGAGAAATCTGTATAATAATTGTGTACGCGAGTGCGTATTTTGTAATATTTTGTAACAATTCCTAATGTCTTTGCACAGATTCTCATATCTTGACATTTTAACCGTTGGATTTATAAATATATATATATCACTATATATATATTAATCTTCTGTACCTCTTGGATCCAGGTGCTGTCAGGTCCCAGTTTTTAGGATAGCAGGGTTTTCTCTAAATAATAACTTTGTAGTTGGCATAAAGCCTTGTGTTTTGGAGAACTTTGCAACATTGTGACAGTTTTGGTCAATTTATAATTGAAAGAAAAAGAAGTTAGGAGTTATGCACAAATTGATACATTTTGTTAAAGCACAAATCATCTGCATCGCTTTTGTGCTGCGAAAATATACATTGCTTTTTTTAGATCTAAACAACTTGTATCAGCTATATTCCAGCTTTAATATAAATTTTAAGATGAAAACGCATAATATATACAATTTTATCAATAAGCGATGGTGTCTGTGGCTGCATTGGGAGCGTTCTGACACCTTGTGGTGACTCTGAGCACTGCAGGCTTTGTTACAATTCTGTCTTCAGTCAAGTAACAAAAATATATTTTCTAATACCAAAACAGATCCCAAAACCATAACAATGTTGCGTTCTCCAAAAAAATGCTTACATCATTGAGAATTTTAACATATCATTAGTACCAAGGTGTGTGTGTCATAACTTATAAGAGAGTAGGGGCGACAAACTGAATTTTAATGGGCAGAAGGCAGTGCAGGTTTTGGGGTAGCGGTCCCCAGTCTGATGCCGACATGCACAATGTTGATAATGATGATGGACATTTAATAATGTCTAGGTCGTATGGTTACTTGTAAACATTAAATAGAAAACACAAAGAAAAGTTAATTTGGTGCCATTCCTGGTTGCTGTTATTCATACTTCAAAACTAAATGATTGAGGTCCACAGCTTTAGGTATGTCTGTTTCTGTATAGGTTATATTAATATAATAATGTACAGAGACATCCTTAAAGTGACAGTATTACAAAAAAACCCTCTATAGATCTCCGAATGCTGCACTTCCATGTGATACCATCCCTTCAAATACCAGTTTTCAGAAACAATAATTAAATTGTATTCATTTTAATTAAATCTCTAACAAATTTTCAATCTGTGTGATCTGTTCTCCAACATACTAAGGCAAAGCATCGTTCTGAAAAAGATTTGGTCTGATAGTTTTAAAAAAGCACACATTTCCTATAAATCAGTATATATATATACTACCGTCTTAACATTTTGGGTCACTTAGAAATGTTCTTGTTTTTTTTAAAGAAAAGCAAGTTTTGTCCATAAAATAAGATAAAATAGATCAGAAATCCAGCGCAGAGGGGTTTAATGTAAATTACTGATTTTTAATGGAATATCTTCACCCTCATCACTCCTGTGTTCCAGTGGCAAGTTGTGTTCGCTGATCCAAGTTTAATTTTAAAAACCTAATTGTTGGAAAATCCTTTGAGATTTTATATATATATATATATATATATATATATATATACAATCAAATAATGCAGTTTGACATCCATCATATAGAATATATTCAAAATAACTTAGCGTCAGTTTCTGTTCATGGGAAACCTTATGTATATATATATATATATATATCATGTAACACTGTAGTGAAGGGAATCTGTCATAGACTGTGTATTTTTAAATGTCTGCATTTGTAGACGCACATTTAATGCGCCTTCCGATCCAACACCACCCCCCCCACCAAAGCCCGCTTCGCAGCGCACTCGAGAGAATACAGGATCTGATTTACAGTGATAAAAATCAGCTGTGTCTTTCCGCAAGTGTCCCTTTTGCCAAAACAAAAATGTTAAACCATTATCCAAACAGACCTTCTTAAATTGTAGGAATTAAGGTAAAACAAAAAAGTATATTGTGGTACCGCTGTACTGCTTTTTCCTGCTGCTTTTGTATGTGCTCGGTGTGTTTGGTACTGATGTCGATAAGCCGGTGGGTTCACTTCTCCCTCGCTTAATCTCCGGTCATAGCTGCCCATGGTGTCCCCATCATATAACTCCTTTGATTGTCAAAAATAAACCTAAAGGGTTAATGCAGAGTACCCAACCCTCGCCCTAGGGGTCCCTAACCATTCGCGCATTGATTCATTCTATAAACAGTGTATTTGGTGAGGACCCGAATTTGTTGCGTCTTCTATAGAAGTTTCTTAGCTTCGGTTCCCTCGTATTACTGGATTGAGACTCCCATGGGCCGTAGGCTTAAAGCCATCCAACTAATTACCAGTGGTAATGGACTGACATGCCATCATCCAATGGCAGGGTCCTAGGCAGTAGCGTATCTTACTTATGGGGTATTTATTCTGCTCTGAATTGGGAGATAAAGTATAATTTCTTTTCTATATATATATATATATATATATATATATATATATATATATGCTCGATATCTGCTAGCACAGTAATAGTCATTTCTGGTTACGTTATGAAGTCAGAAACACAATCGCTTTCCTTCAAGGTTTATTTTCACGCAGTGGTGGGAGCAGAAAGAAAAAAAAAAAAAAAGATGCATCTGCGGCAGATTCCCTTTAACATTAATACGCATGACCCGGGGTGCTATTTTTTTATATGTTCAAATCATATCACCTATTGACATCTATATATATCTTTTTCAAAGAGTTCCATATCAAGTGTTTTATTCAATAAGACTAATTTTTAAATTGTGTTCACATTTGTACACAAAATTTTACATCCTTTTTAATAAAAATCCTTTTAACTCGCATCCTTATTGCAGAAGACAATATTTTTTTTTTTACCGATGGCAAACTCTCTTATGCATTATGTTGTAAATGTTGCAAAGATAAAAAGAATGTTTGTATATTGAAAATGTCTCGGATATGGTGGTAGGATTTCCAATTAACCAAGGTTATTGTTATTAACCCCTTAAGGAAAACGGGTTGTCCTTAAACCCATTAAGGACCATGTATTGTGAGCCCGTGCATGTACGGGCTTTGTCGTGAAGGGGTTAAGAATGCTTTATGCAGGGATGCAGTATATACCTCGACGCCATTCCTATTAAACTATTTAATAGGTTTTTCAGCTGATGAGCAAAGAAATATTGTATTAAGGGTCCACTTCAATGAAATCTGTATTCTCATTTGTAAGATAGCTTTCTCTCGTTACCACTGAAACGTGGCTTTTTGCTTAAAAGCATCAAACTTCCCAACAGATAAGACCTGTTCGGCCCCCATCAACTCGTGTCGTCTTATATTCAGGGGCCGTATGCCTATCCCATGCATGTTTAAACCCCCTTACTGTATTAAGCTCTACCACTTCTGATGGGAGGCTGTTCCACTTATCTACCACCCTGTCTGCAAAGTAAAACTTCTCTACATCTAAATTTGATAGGTATGGATATATATATATTTTTTTATCAATGAACTTGATGGATTTGGGTTATTCTATTTATAAAGCGATTACGTGGCTTTTGGTGTATTTTGATATACAAAGGGTTCATCGGTTGGACAAATATGTTCTAAATATATTCATTAAAATTCCTGACCGCACTCTATCTTGGTGGAAGTAGTAATCGTTTGGACCAAGCTTCTGGGTCTGGTATTAAACTTAACTTTTAGTACAAAAAGGAAAGGAGGACGACGATAATGTTTTATCAAGAGGCTATCGTATCCTCTCTCTCTCTCCTAACTCAAAGGATTTTATTTGCATTTTATTGTAAATTAGCAGTTTGCTGTTTTTCTTCGTAATTTTAGAAGCTTTTGTAATCAACTTCAGCAATAAAAACATAAAAAAAAAATATTTTAAAAACAATTGTGTGTCTCGTTTGTAGTTCACTTGCGATAGAAGTAATATTTCTGAATGTTAGAACAGGTCGGTGGAAGATAATTAAACAATATTAATAATTAAACTGTAAAAAAAAAAAAAAAAAAGAAGAATCAAGCAAATAAAATTCAAGATTTTATTATAAAAAACAGAATTTGCACAACACCCTCATTTTTAAATACAATTTGATATAGTATGTACAGCTTGTCCAGAACAGGACTAAAATAAGACTCTCCAAAACATGTACCGTAGCATATTGTGCTTTCCAGACTAGAAAAGAAAAACCAAAGTTTGTATAAAAATACTTTACATGTTAAGCTGAGTTAATTATATGGATAAAAATATTTTTGTTTCCGTTATGTGGGTAACAGGCAAAGATCATTGAAAATGCATAGGAAGGGGTACAAGGAATAGTTGTTATTATTAAAGCCTTCGGTTAAAATAATTCATTAAAAACCCAAAAAAAGTGGAGCTCTGTACCCACAGATATTGCATATAAAAATACTTTCAGTAGCTATGGCACATATATTGAACATGGCAAAACCGAACGGCAAATCTCGTGTACGTACAGCTCGGTAAGGATCTGGAAACGGGGCATATCAACGGTTCTCAAGGAATCCATGCCTGAAGGAAGGTGCGTCACCTGCGTAGAAGCAGGGCTGCCCTTTTATTAAGACCTCTTTGCAATATGGGTTGAAAACAACCAATTTATATACATCTTCCAAACTGTGGTTGCTACTCAGATAGGGCAGCCGTTTAAAATAAAGAACTGCTCCAACATTGTAAAAATTAGATTCAATCAGACGTACGGACGTAATGCAATAACAGGGCTGAATCATCAATAAAATTAACCACTTGGGCAACCAAAAATGTAAATAAAATAAAGTCATCACATAGCCTGCTGTAACAAAATGGCCTTAACTGTAGGGTCTCAAGGTACAAAGAAAATAAAAACCTGGAATAACACAAACCCCCCCCCCCCAAAACTCCAAAATTCCATGGGAAATTACGTGTGAATTTATGGTGACATATGCTGGTGTAAAAAAAAAATAAAAACACTTCTATGAGTAGGCATTTTCTGAATGTGCACATCTGGCTGCTATAGGGTTAATTAAATCAATTTATAAAGTGCAAGAGGAATAATATGAGATCCATCAAAGCAGGAACATTTTTATCACATGCAGGTCTGGGGAGACCGATAAACAAAATTAACATGTGCAGGTATCAGAGGGGAAAAAAGTGGAATCCATGTAATAATTGTGCTGTATCCCCGATACACCTTGGGTGACATGGATTGGAATTTTTTTTTATAATATAATATAATGTGCTTATAAGAAGAGAAAGTTTCCTGGATGTCATCGTAGGGTCACAGTGCCAAGTCTGGTATCAAGGAACAGAACATTAGATTGTTATAGAGGGCCAAGGATGAAAATCTATTTGTGAATTGTGATCGGTGATCAGTGATTGTGATACGTGCATTCCTAACAAGTGCTGCGGGAACAGGGATCGGTGTATCTGTGCACGAGAGGTTTAGTCCAAGCAGGGGACTGGAAATTGGGGGGGGGGGGGAAGTGGGAATAATAAAAACACTAAATTTGACACAAGTCTAAAGTGCGTATGTTTAAACAGTACTATACACCCAGGAAAATAAAATATGGAGTGACGGGCAAATTTCAAGATTATTTAAGAAGAAGAAAGAAAAAAGTATCCTCAACTAATGGAGGTTCATTCAAAGATAAAAAAAAAAGTTTGGGAGAAAATAAGTTTTTTGTGCAATTCTCTGAAAATTGTGGGGGGCGACGTAAGTTGACAAAGAGGCCAAAGAAACATGGATAATAAAATAAAAAGTAGCACCATGAATTTATAATTTAAAAAAAAAAAAAAAAAGGATTTCATAACCTTCTATAGAAAGGGAATATTTGTGGAGCCAGAGAGCAGGACGGCCCTTCTAAGGCTTTGGTCAGTTGAACAGCCCCGTTACGTTGAGTGAAATGAGGTGGGACCGTCGCGTCCCACGAGTCACAGATGCAATAGGTCTGGACTACGAAAAGTGCCTAAAATATATATATATATAAATTTTAAAAACAACAAGTGAGCTGATCACCTGGAACAATTACATTATCAGGACAAAGAATTACAGGGGCCATAGGAAACGTTACAAATGTAGATCATGGAGTGCATAAAAGGTTCTTTTAGGATTCCTCATAAGGTTTTTGTGCTCGTCTTCGCCTCTAATCCTCCATGCTGTATCACTGCATCCTCCGGAAGGGCCAAAGGGGTCCGGCTAATGACGAGGTCGAGCCGGTCGCCTGCGTCAGCGAGAAGAGGCACTGCCAGGCAACAGTCAAAATCCCTGGTACGTACGTGGTTCACCTGTGGACAAGCAGACATGTGCAGAGTTATCCCCGTGGCTCTAATGGCGACTGAGACAATGCAGATGATGAGTGGGAGTGGCTAAGTAGTAGCCTCACCCCTGCACTGAACAGCTCCATCTATGCCACGTACAGTTTTATATGCAACACCCCATTCCCACCTATGCCCAACCCACAAAAACAACAATGTTAGTGAGCAGGGCCGTAACAGGGATATGAAGGCGGCCCCGGCACTTTAAGGCCAGCGGCCACCTGATGATATAAGCGCTGCTGACAGCTGGATATGCATGGCCACGCGCTGCGTTTTTATGGCCACTTAGCATGCGGCCGGCATTCCCAGCCCCTGGCCACACGATACAGCACCCAATCTGGAGCGTCTGTCGGCTGGTGGCCCACCTTGCTCAGTGTGCCAGATGGCCAATCCATGCCTGATGCAGAGTTCTTATTTTAACAGATTAGGTACAAATCAAATATTTAGGTCTTTGGGAGGCTGGGATGTATATCGAGCGGATAAATGTCTCAACTGGTACCGGTTAGGATTTCATGGCTCACAGAGGTTAATTACACCACATCCTAGAAGTTTCCATTTTCAAGATCCTTAAAACTTCCTGGTATATTTTGATAAATCGTACATTAACACCCAAAGGGCAGATATATACACGCGGTTACCTGCAAGATTCTATCAAATTGCTGCAGCCCACTCCTGTCGGCGGGACCCCCGGGCCGAATCATATTCACATAGACTCCTTTCTCCAGAAGACCATCTGAGACACTGAAGCCAAAGTCATCATTCTCCAGGTCTTTCATGACAGTTACCTGCGACACACAGAGCCAGTCAATATTCATCTTATTAATACGGCTATATCCATTTCTATATATATTTAAAAGGTAGTTCTTCTAAACAGAAAAAAAACACTGACCAGCCATGGGGGTCTGATATCTCCACCCTGGGGGTCTGGCTGCTCCCGTACCTAATACTCGACTTGGATTATCTTTGGCAGAACCAACACCTTCTCCATTGCCGACCATTTAAACCATGTTTGCTTGTTCACATAGTATATACTTTGTGTGAAATGCGTCCCGTGCAGAAGCTGTATGTCATTAGTCTATCCGCAGTTAATGTCTTTTTTTTTTTTGTTATGGTGCTTTAGAATATTAAAATGTTTTTTCACTACTTTTATGTCTGGTACACCAATTCCCCCGCAAAGCCAACATACTGAATCCAAATTAAGCATGAATAAAATACACATGTACAGATCCATATGTTTTTGGAGGCGTGAATTGTAGCAGCTTTAGGTTCCTTACTTTGAGTAGTTCGGTAGTGGAAGACTCCTCCTGGATCTCTTTTTTTTGGCTTTTTAGGTCTTGATTGAGCTTGTTTGTTGGGGGGCTATTACTATAGCGGCGGGGGACTCCCTTCCTATGGCTTGAGTTTTCAAAAGGCAGTTTGCTGTTATCAAGGCCCAAAGTCTGCACGTTCCCCGTCATAATGGATGCCTGCAAATTAACGGTAACCAGGACCAAAATTATAGATATATACAATTGTTACTGTAAGTTGAATTCTTATATTTTTCTCGTTATGTCCCGTTTAGCCATTGTACAGCACTGCAGAGTATGATGGTGCTATAATAATAACTGTGACTCGTAGTTCCGTGTGTTTTCCCATAGTACAACGTTGAGCTAGAAGGTGTTGTGAATTTAAGAATTATAACAATGGAAAAGCTGGCAAGTGGATCACTATTGTTAAAGCACAGATTTAGGGAGAAACATCAGAAGTTTGACCGGCCTGGAAATTTACCTCAATTTCCCTCAAAAGCTCGGACTGCCCACAGGTCTCCAAGTCTTCCAATGCCTCTCCAAAAACACGCCAGAAACTGTCATCATGGTCTGTGTCTAAGCCGTTTGGTTGACTTGGGAATCTGTTAAACCAAACATGGTGAGCCCTCAGGACCATCTTCTGCCCAACACTCCAAACTCTTATGGAGTCTTCTTACACGAAAGTACAACACCATGAGCGTCCAGGGGATGCCCCTCTCCTAATGACAAGTTTATGCATTCAATCTCCAAGAAAGGGGGCAAAGGAATCACATTGGCGATTTTACAAAACAGGTGTAGAGGACAACATTCAAGCTCCTGAGTGGCAGAGGGGTGAGCAATGCATTGCTCACAAATCAGGGATTTGAAAAGGTAAAAGATGTGCTAATGATGACAGAGAGAAATGAAAGGGGAAAACTAAAAAAAAAAAGTGGAAGAACGTTGGAGGAAGTTACAAAAATAGAAGGTCCCCAGAAGCTTTTTAGTACGGGAGGATGGGTGATGGGAAACGGTTCAAAGCTGAGACATAGAACACCTGGGGAAAGAGAGAAAAACACAGAGAGAGAGGAGAACAGACAAGGTGAGAAAACAATGGGAAAGAGAAGAGTTGTAAGTATCTTTGAAGGGTTGTTTGGGGAAGAGGGTGGAAGACAAAACATCAGACAAAATAGCCAACGAATGGTGGCCATTCATCATGAAGGTCATCAAGGTGGGAGCCTTCTCTCAACATTTACTCTACTTCTAGTAAATCACAGCCTAATTTCTAGGCCGATATTGGAGATTATTAAAGTCTCCTACGGTGTCCATGGTTGAAAAGCTCATAACTCTTTAGTTGATTGGTTGAGGGTTTTCTTAATGATTATGTCACAGACAAGGACTGGACACATATTGGTTGATTCTTTAAAAGAAGTAGTGGGTAGGCCATGGATTGATTTGGCCTCTTTGATGCTGAGAGAAGATGCCACAGTCTCTGGAGATGGGGCACTGAACCATTGAGGGTGAGGAACGTTCTATTTCGCAGACAAATGATACAGATAACCTCCATTGGTCATAAAGAAAACCAAAAGTAAAATAGAAGGCAGGGAATATGCAGAACAAGCAAAGAATGATCAAAAGTGCATAGCCGCTAAAAAAGCACACAGGCAGCGCCATTGTTTTTGGATACTCTAGATTCGCTCATTAATTTTATAAGGGATGTGATGACATTTTCATTAATGGAATGCATCTTATAGCACGATGTACACAGTTCTTCAACAACTTGGTTAAAATAATCCTGTTACATACCGCGCAGGCTTTTCCCACTCCTCCTCATTATAACTTCCATCCAGAAAGGGGTAACTCTTTCTGTGCTCCACAGGAGGGGTTCCAATTTTCTGACGGGCTGTCCTCCATTCGTGAGGATGTAGGGAGATACCGACAGCCTGGTGAACATAGTTACCTGCAGAGGGACAAAATCCTAGGTTAAAAACATTATGCAAAATTAATTTGCCCCCCCCCCTCGAAGTCTCTAAAAGCTTCCAACTTCTTTAAAATAAGTGCAGTTTATTTTTACAATTATATTCTGATTTAAGTAATTAATTGAAATTAAGGTTTAAAAAAATGCCCTCCTCACCGACTGCTTCTGTATGTCATCTTGTTATGTTATATACGAATTGTTATGTCCTGTCTACCCTTCGTTATGGGGTTGTAAATAAAATGTGATTCTGGTGCGAAAGAGGTCTTGGCTCCATAACGGTGAATGGAATATTCCTACTATCTGAGCCATAGAGGGGGAAGAGGACCACTCAGTTTCTCAGACATGGCCCACAGCTTTTCTATATATCAAAGACCAGGTCTCTCACCTTGGCTTCCATAACCTGCATCAATACCAGATCCATCCCAGGACTCCAGCGCACTGTCCACGCTAGGGATGGTAGTCGAGTAGATCTCAGACAGTTTGCTGGTCTTTTGAGAGTCGGTAAGGTCATCTTCTGGGTCGCTCCCTTCATTCAAACCATCAGACATCTTCTGGGAGTTTGTGCCTGGAAGACAGGTCCAGCCATTACACAAGCCACAGGAAAAATGTTCTCTCTTTAAAACAATTACAAGGAGAATTAAATGATAAATCTGCTCAATGTGTTGATCGCTTCATGCTTTGGTTTCTACAAGAAACAGCTTCATAAAGACATTATATTGCTACTGAAGCCACTGTTTTTGGGATATTTTTTTTCTGAGTGGCGTGAAACACGTTCTGATTTCTATCTTTTTAAACAGTTACATTTCCAAAAATAAAGTTAGTCGGCCTTAATTGTTAAGAACATTTTGAGCTTCTAGGGTAAGATTTAGTTTTAGCCCAATGAGTAGAAGAAAAGCGCTCCCATTGAAATCAAGTGCATACGATGGCTGTTGTGTCCCTTTGAGGAGACAGTAATGTTCCACCTCTATCCATAACCATAGGCTTCTCACCACTAGCCAGAGACAAATGACCCGGAACCTTTTTGTTAAGCCAACGTAATGATTTAAGGTCCTACAGGCACCAATAGTAATAATCCCTCCATGATCTGTCCTACTCACGCTCTGCCTGTTTCTTTATTTTGAGGGTCACGGTTTCTCCCGCCATCTGCAGCAGGTGGATGGCTTCGCTCAACGGCTTTCCCTTCAAGCTCACATTATTAATCGCAAGAATACGATCCCCAATGTGAATGGCTCCAGTCCTATAATTGAACAAAAACAGTGACAGTGGGCAAAAATACAATGGAAAAGCAGAATTTTAAGTATGGCTCCATAGCTGCAGTCCTGGAAGACCAGTGGCCAACCAGAAGTTAAAGAGCCTTCATACATGGGCACACAAAACAAAAACATTACAAGCTATAGGTAGTTTTAATAGATTCATTTATGATAAAAGCTTTCGCCTTTAAAATCCAAGACTGGAACAATGCTTTCATCCACAACAAGAAAAGTATTTTTAGTGGTTTGGAATGTAACGAAAGAAAGCATCCCACTCAAAAAGAATTTAATTGTGGACATTTCCAGGCACCACTAGGTGTCACTGTAGCACAACAGATCACAACTGGACTGGCCTCTAGAACCCGATGGAACCTTAAAAGGTGTTTTTGTGGCACATGAGAGAGGGTTCCTGGCATAAATTACAAAAAAAGATAAATATTCTAGAAAAGAATTAACGGGAAGGAGCCGGGCATTCAATAGTACTAAGAACGAGGTTTCTAATGTTGCGTTTTGTTGCTGAAATAATACAGTCAGTACAAATGAAAATCTTTCAAGTATCCTTTAACATTAAAGCAATGCGCTCATTTACAGAAGCCAATAGTCTAGAATCTGAAAAAGCTTCCATAGTGGAAAGCAAGCTTGTCTGCAGAGGAATGTATAACAGGACTCACCTTTCAGCCAGACCTCTCTTTGTGAGCCCAGATATCACAATAGGATCAAATGGTTCCTCGGTTCCTGATATCGTGATACCAAGGGGGCCCCCATACCTCTTGAGCTCCACCGTGTATATAATGGCACCGGTGGTCTCCTGCTCATCTGCAAAACAGGAGGATTAACGTGGTCGCTCCCAAAAGGGACATACGTTGATCTTCTGGGTCAACAGCATGGTTAAATTTGACGGGCTTGTCACTTTTTCTAAACCTAAATGATGTTACTATGTGACATTGGTGTTAACGTAAATCCTGATTAGTAAAGACTAAGTAACACAAACTTTTGGCATATAAGATCTTTAAATATATGAATGTGTTTTATATATATATTTCATTTAAGATTGCTGGGTTATTTAAAGATGCAGAGAGAAGAAGAAGCCTAGAAGAAAGGCTGCATAATGTACAGGTTCAGTTGTTGAGCCTGATTTAACTATATATATATATGATATAGATAGTAGACACACACACACACATATATATATATATATATATATATACACAAAAAGTTGCAGGCAACATATAAATCTCTAAGTAAAATGCTTTATTCGGCTGAACATCAAAGGCTATCATACCAGAATTATCCTCATCCTTACGAATCTTCAGCTTGACCAGTTCTTCACACTGCCGTAGGATCTGCACGGCGTCCTCCATGGAACAGTTGTCTAGACGGATGTTGTCAATAGCTAATAGTTTGTCACCTGGTTCTAGAGTGCCGGTTCTGGAGAGACAATTATTTGTTTGCAGGTTAGGAATCAGGTTTAGACGGCACGTAGAGTGTCACAGATAATAATGCGTCCATGTCCCGATAATCGGGCTAAATTTGCAAGTTATCATTGTGATTGGTGATTGATTTGGAGATACGGCTACAGAGATGGCATGAGAGACGGGGATGAAAAAGGACGATGTGAAAAAGGTCTGCTGTACAGACAGATTGCCAGAGCTGTACTCGTCTGCCTCTGTCTCCCTGCTTTTGACAGAAAAAGATGGCTTATTAATATAAATATGAAACGTGCCATTATTAGCTGGATTACGTACGGTGGAAACAAGCACATTCTACTGTTTTCGGATTGTTGCGGATTGACAACAGTGTCATTGAAACATAAAAAAAATGAAACAGGCTGCATTACCTGCCGAGCCGCTGGGGTAACCCACCTGTGTGCAACACTGCCCTTCTTGATGTCCGATATAATTAACGGCTCCCCTGGTTTTCTGCTTGCTGCTGGAAGCAAGGGATCATATATCAAAAAATAGAAGGTATAAAAAAACCTAAAACCTAAAAAGGCTAGATTGTCCTGGATTGTCCTTTTTGGCTAAATGCCGGTATCGGTCCCTAGTCATCCCAAATGATCCCATGTGGCCATAGAGACTAACCGGCAGAGACAATAATCAAGGTGCATTGTCTGTTCCAAACTTTGCTTACACGCTATTAAAGGTCACTACGTGCCACAAATATTAGTGAAGCTGTAATCACAAGTCTCCAGCATTACTGCGCTGGGCTGATTCAGGAACAGATTGACTAGCTCACCTGTGCTCAAGGAAAACTTTTAAAAAACGTAGGCAAAATATTTATGACCGTGGAATAGGTTTTGGTTAAGTGAAGTTCCAACCACTCCGTAAAACATGGTAAGAAAGTCAGTAATGGTTTTGTGCGTCTGGATACTGGTATGCCAGGCACGCTTTCAATGCCCCAGGACACCAGCTACGAGAAACAGCGATTATAAATCACCGAAATCACAATGTATCCTTCAACAGGGACAGGAGAGCAACACAGAAGAAAAATATACAACAGCAGATCGATGGTGCCATTTATACTGATAATATATAGCTAATTTAATACGTCATCCCTGCTGGGACTTCAAGTTGGCGGATGATCAATGACTGTATGAAGATACAGAGCTCTCTTAGCGGATATGATGATGATGATGATGATGATGACGGAGGTTTGTAAAACGTGACTACAGACATGGACATGGACACCGATTGCTGCCACGCAAATGACAGCGTAAAGTGGTTTCTCATGGGCATAAGTGAAGGTAACCACGCAGTGCTTTGCTAATGATTTCCAATACATACAGGCTTTGGTCAAAGACCGGCGTAATAAGGCATGTTTCAACAAACATTAATTTCAGTAATAACGCAACATATTGCCGGCGGGGCTTCTCATTAATAATTTCAAGAGTATGTATATCCAGGCATACCTTGCACGCGCTAATCAATAAAGGACACAAATGTAAAGCCTCAAAAATCCATTAGCAGTAGTTACGAGGAGTCTGAATCCAGGCTTCGGTGCAGATAAATTACTTTTCTTACTTGTATGGTATTAAAATAGATCATACATAAAAACACATCTGCTGCTTGGTATAATGGCAAAAACAGAGGCGAACGCACCATAAGCAGGGATAATTGCGTGAAACTTTATCATTTAGCCTGTTATGTAGTTTTAACTATAGTTACAAATGCGATGTAAGGTTTCCTCTCATCTCTGCTGGTCCAGTCCATCCATGATGTTCATGCCTATGTGCATTGATTGTCTACCAGGTGTCTCCAAACCGTCTGCAGGGTCTACGATGAGGGAGACCACTCTTTTCATGCCCCTTGTGTAGCTCGTCTGGATCAATATGAATGCCTAAGGCATTGGGATATCTATTAATCCAACTAGACCACCAGTTACAGATGTCTAGTGGATATGAAATGACTGGACCCTTCAATGTAGATGCAGTCTCTACATCTTCTATAACTACCCAAAAGCTACCCCCATTATGCACACTCTCTAGAACATGAATTCCTGCGTTTGTTTCCAGGGAACATTTCAAATCGGCGACGTTTTTCTTATCAACCAAATTGGATGACAACAATGAGGAAGACATAGGGAGTTTGCACTCCATGCTATTGAAGGTCTTCATTTCAGGAGCTACTCACAGCTGATTGTTATCCCCAACTCAACTCCTCTCTTCTTTGGTAGTTTGACGTGAAACGTTCCACTGCTCGGAACCACAGACTCTTGGAATAAAAATAAAAGAATGGGGAGAATTAATGTGTATGGCAAAGATCTTGCTCCAAGGCAGGAGGTTTAAATGTACAACACATGTAAGACATTTGGGATCAAATTATCGCTAAGGAATCCAAGATGAGCACACCTAAGCAGTCTCCAACTGGTTAAAGCACACGAGGAAAGTTCATTGGCACAGGTGGACAGGGTAAAAAAAAAAATACTAGGACAGATTTTCTTTTAAAAACACAAATCATTTACTTATGTAAATTAAAAAAAATAAAACACTGAATAAAAGTTGGTGTTCAGATCCAGTGTATAGAAGAAATATTTAAGATCCTTGGTATAATATTTCCTTTATGAGGCTTGCAGCAAATGCTGTGTAGCCAATACATGTGTATTTCATTTAAGGGTGTTAAGTTAAAAGAAAAACACAGGCTGTTAAAACAGAAAGCGTGGCAAGGAAAGTGTGTACACACAAACCCACGAACAGTCTGTCATCCTCCAGGAGACATTGATATGGTTTCTACGTAACCACACTCCTCATCAGTGATAGTCGTAGACTTAACCATCTGAATAACAGAAGCCTTTCCTCCATGATGGTGGAGCAGCTACACATTCCATTAACAGTCCGTGAACCCCGAGTACCGAGTCTTGAGAAGGTCCTTTGAGGCCAAAGTGTTATTGCAATGGGGGGGGGGGGCAGTGAAAATCACACTCCAGTTTAATCCCAAAGAACCCCATGAGGAAGAATGAAGAGCAAACCAAGTCATGGAGGTACAGATACACCTTATACACCTACTAGACCACTAGATTCCTTTTACCTGCATTACGATGAAGAGAGAGCAAGAAGGAGTGTAACCGCTGGTACAAGACTAGAAAGTCATTCTCATGTGGATGACACCAAGCAGTACCAACTTGCTTTGTTATAGAGTTAAAGGGGAAAGTTTACATTTGATACACTTAAAACTCACCAGCCACGTCATACTCTATCTCTAGAACCACTTTATTGGTGAGCGCTGCATCTCGCAGAAGTTGGTTGGCTTCTTCCAGCGTCCCGTCCTCTGTGAGGATTCCGTTGATTGACAGAAGTCGGTCACCGACCTGCAGAAGTCCGCACCTACAAATAATGAGTAGCAGCATGGCTCAGCCACACATTTTACACAATTCCAACTAAAACTTCCCCCAGAAATGCAGAAGAGCATTTTTTACAGCTTCAAATGAGCGTTTAAAGTCTAGATTTGTCTTCGGTTTCCTTTTACAACAGTCATTAATGAATATAAGAGCAGATGCGGTGCTTTTAGTACGCAATCCGTTTAAGTATGATCCAGAAATCTCGGTGCGACCGCGTCCCTTGAGCATCAGACCCGACAGCCTTGGATTAGTGGCTAGTGTACCTACCCTGTTCTTTTAACCTTGCTCTAAATTCCCCTCCCGTTCTACCCAGTTTGTTTTACTTCTGTTATTCCCCATTCTGACACTTCTTCTTCCCCACCTGCGTCCTTCAAGCTTTGTCTCCCTGCTTGCCGCGGCACAGATGTTCTGATAAGGCTAGGTGCACGGCAGCGATAACACCCTTATCGCGCTGTTGATTTGTGCCGTCTGAACTACCCGTTGGATCACGATTTAGACTCTCTATACGGCCCTTGGCAGCACCGCTTATTCTAAATGACCGTACAACGTCCATAAAACTAAATAACCAGAATGTGATGGAATGTCTGATACCCTGCATAAATCAGTAAGAAAAGAGAAGACCCCAGTGTTATGGGACACCTCTCACCCGGATCCCACCTGCTGTTGCTTTTATGGAATATAGGAATTAATCCGGAGTATAAAAAAGCAATCTGATCGCTCACAGGGAAATACAAATTAAAAATGAAACATGATTGACATGACAACGCAGAACATACTATTATACATTAGCCATAGGAAGTAACGTTAAAAGTCACGCAATGCTAATAAAATAGAAAACACAAGAAAAATGGGAAAATATAATATTTGAAAATATTTGAAATATAAGATTTGCATTTTTAAAAACCTTGGGAAAAAATGAAAGATTTGGAAAACTAAAAATGTCAAGAAAGGAACAGATGGGAATTCTGCAAATGTAGGGGTTAAATAATAAATACATTTTAAAAAGCCTCTAGAGGAATGGAGGCTTCTGCCCAGGGGCTCCGCTCTGACCCCATTACCCAGAACAACAAGCTGTGTGATTTATTCCTCCGGAAGCTGTTCGATTAGATGCACAAGTCAACACAGGCACAAGCAGGACGGGGAAATCACTCTCAGAAATCAAAAGTTAACGGGTGTCGATGCTGTTGCTAATTAAAATCTGCAGTCAATTAATTCCCCGAACGAAGCCTCGTTTGTCAACGCAGACAAATCCACTGCCCTTGTGGGACAAATGGATGTGTCCCCTGCGACCCTACTGCTTCCAGAACGGTCCTCAAATCACAAAGAGCGGCTCCGGACACTCTGGGTGCCAAGGTTTCCCAAAATGTGTACAGAGTCTAGAAAGTATAGAACAAGCCAATTAACGCTACGTCAATCCTCGTTAAGAAACCATGTCTATTAGGCGCTGTAGTGAGAACACGATTTGATTACCAAGTGTTCTATAATTAGTCATCATCAAGCTTGCTTTACAGACCGTATTAATTCGATGTTAACGTTCTATGTTCCGCAATCATATTCCTGTACAGGCGCTTGACCCTTACCTCTCTGCAGGGCTATCCGGCTCAATGAACCGTATAAGAGGAGGGGACGAAAGGGTCTCTGTGGCAAAAATACCCCCCTGAAGCTGAATCCCAAAACCATTTAGGGGGTCTCCACGAAGGACAATCTCGGTGGTCTCAGTGTGTATGATCTGCCCACCAGGACCAACTGTACTAGAAGCCAAGGACACTGGAACAGAAAGGAAGGTTCATCAGCAAAGCATACTCTACATCTGTAACTCAATGGAGGGCTTGGCGAAGGGAGAGGGGAAGCATTGTTTGCATGTTTAATACAAGCTGCGGCCAGATTCTTCCCGGATCATTACTGTAGGTCTCCAATATTTTCTGCAACCACACAACTTTTTCTCAAGCAATCCATAGAACGACAACATTTAATTAGATCAAAGACAGGTGGGAGACGGAATCTTTAAAGCAGATCTGTTAAACAGTTAGTTTGTACGAGTGCCTTGTATCCTCGCTACGCCAACCACTACAGCAAGAAAATTAAAATACCTACGGTTTACAAGCTATGACGTCCCGTAAGCACTCCTACTCGGTGCCACTTATGGAACCTCAATTAGGTAAAATTGTCCCTCTTGTTATATATAAATACTTTTACAGGTGTATTTGCCTAACTAAAAAAATAAATTTATAGTCACATAAGCTTCCAGGAACTCTTCCTCTGATATGAGGTCTCGAAAGCTTACACAACTGCACAACTTCTTCTATATCGGCTCAACAAACGGTATCAAAGTCAACAAGAGACTCCATCTTCTCTTAGACCAATTCAGTTATATCCATTTTAAATATATATAAATATATTTATTTATTTAAAAACACTTAAATGCCTGTTTTGTGGAACAAACAGCACTTAATAAAGAGGTCATAATTATGCTCCCCTCTTACATGAGCTCTTGTGGTCCTTTCTGCGCTGTCGCCTCCTGGACATGGTAGTCCTTGGGCTCATCGGATATGCAGTTCGGGGGAGTGTGTTTGAATTCTGACTACTGAATCCCGGAGTTCCCGCTGAAGAGGAGGAGGAAAAATTGGTAGCGACCAAAGCTGAAAATAAACGGGGACAACAAAAAAGGCAATTTTTAGAAAGCCCTTTAAGCACGGCCATACAAGAATATCCAACCATCTGAACCTGAAGAGCGATGCACCTAGACACTGACGTTATGAAGACCCCCGGTTATTACAGAATGTTTGCATTACGTACATTTGCAGTAATCTTGGTTAGAACTTGGGTTCCATGTGGGGGTTTTGCAGTGTCCTGGGTGATGGGAGTGGCAGTAGCTGACACAGGGGTCCCAGCAGTGATGATGATCACTCTTCTGCACTTTAACTGATACAAAGGGGTGAAGACTACAATGAGTTCAACGATACAGTGACCAGGGGTATACCTGTAGCCTATGATCCCCGGATGTAGGGAACATAAGGGAACTAAGGAACTACAACCAATTGATTTCCTCTTAGTGTTCATTTAAGGAGAGCATTGCCGGGCCTTTCAATCCTTTGTCATACCATAAGTTTGTTTGTTTATTGGTCACATTGCATGGAGGTCTAAGGGGAGTTCTGTGCCTCAATTAACATTGGTTAAAATGTGCCTTTATATATATATATGTACCAACACATATCAGCGAAAGAACATGGTATGGGGGTGGGGAGGTCTGTACCATCAGAAGCTTCCTCTCCAACACAAGAACACAATGCCGTGCTGGTTCCTAGCATATATTCAGAGCTGAAATGCCTATAGCTACGGCTAGGTCCGGTTCATACAATTTACTATGGGCAAAAATTGTCCAGTGAAACATTGTGAAATCCGATGCGTGCTGCTTTTCTCTGAAAGGGTTACAGGCTATTTCAATGTCCTTCACTGGGATCAGCTTGACGGGATGAATCCCCCCCCCCCAACAGGCTGAGTTACTATGTTACACTGCTCCAACCTTGCCTTGTCATATAATAACCCTTCACGGCTGAAAAACTCTGAATGAAAGAGCATTTTCCTCTGCAGACTGACTGCGGGCAGCTGGGCTTGACCTTCACCTAAGCCCAAGCTCCCTGTTACAGATCCCAGAGCAGAAGCAGGCAAACAAGTCTTCAAGTAATACACTAGTTGCACTAGTTCACTGACCAGTCTCTGGGGGTCTCAGAGAGAGTCGGCTGTGGTGGGCTGGTAGGATTTCCAACTTTACATTCTCTGTGGTGCTTGCAAGAAGTTGTGTGGCTTCCATCAAGGAGCAATGCTCCGTACTTGTACCATCAATAGAAAGGATGTGGTCACCAGGATGAAGAGCGCCACACCTGAAAGGTACAGGAAAAGGTAATACTAGGGTCAAGCGGTCAACCTTATAAAGTGTCCAATTTTACAAGAAATATGTCCGAAGGAGAGATAAGGTCTAGTTCAGGTCAAAGAGAAAAGAGAATGGATGTAGCTGGACTCAATATATTTGCATTTGTTTGTATACTGAAGATAAAGGGTTAGGGTATGGAAGGGCAAATGATAATGAACGTGAAAAGAGTAAGATAGCAAAAGGAGAATTGGAAGACATATCTATATCTATTTTTCCACAGCTTTGTAAATGGATGACACCATAAAATATAAACCACTGCGGGCTTACTCTGCATGTAGGGGCACGTCTTCATGGTGAAGTATCGAAGGACCTACATTGAGACATTTCAGACTTTGCATTTTGGGGACCCAAGAACCAAAACTGATCAGTGCATATTAATCTGAGATATGTGTGCCAAGACCTGGATTAACAATTATTGCTCTATGAAGAGGGTGTCAGGAAGATTTCACCGCAACAGGTGGCAAACATGAAGGTGCATGAATGATGGGAATTGAAGTCCAGGGATAATCAACACGCCAAAGATAACTTTCAGAAAACAATCATCAGCCTATTCAGAAATGTTTATGTTCAACTGGATTTAAACCAAAGTTGATCAGCAGAAAACACTTCTGGCTACAAAAACATGACCTTTGAGGAGGAAGCTGCCCACAGTGTGTTGGAATAAAATTCTCAAACATACAGATGGTGAAACACAATGCCTCGGGCACTGCCCACAGACTCACCTGTCCACCACACTGCCGGGTTTAACTTTGTCGATAACTACGACCTGCTTATTCCGGAGAGTGCCGGTGCTCAGAGAGATACCTAGTGTGGAGCCTGGCGTTTTGGCAATTTCAACAAGCAGAGGTCCAGAGGCGTTTGTCACAGTGTCTGCGGGAAGCGGAGAAAGTCAATGTAATCCGTGTAAGAAAATTGGATTCTGACAAACGGGAGATTTGTAGAATAAGAGATATTTTTCTTTCTATGTCGCAATACATTGGACTTTTTGTACATGGTAATACTTAACTTTAGAACAGTGTGAAAGAGTACTGAAATGGTTACAGAACAGGAATGACCAATTAGCATCACATTGTAGCCACAACCATCCAACCGTGTGTTGAAGATCATGGAAGTGGTAAACCAGCAGCTGGTGGGCCACCTTCACTTGAGAATTAGGGTGGTCTTGGGTATGTCTCTGCCAGCTGCAGGAGAACTTGAGCAAACCAATAAAATGTTTGGTCTGATTTCATCATATTTTTAATAATTTGCATTGTTGCTATGGGGATTTCTATGTGAAAAGTGCTGTATTTAGGACTTGCCAGTAATCACCCCATTCTTCTTACCAGGCGTGATGTTAGATACTCAACCAGCAACCAGCCGGTGAATAATCGCCTGTTAACTAAATACCTCGGCCTCATGTCTCTCCACTATTTTAACATCCAAAGCCAAACACTGCAATTTATTAATGAGCCTTCCGCGAATAACGATGTCCGATTCACACCGCGCAGCCCTGAAGGAGTTACGCGTACTACAGATAAACCCGCAGAGAGAACGCTGAATCTGGTCCAATCAATTAATTTCCTGCATCGGATGAAGTGGAGAGTGACTGTGCCTTCGAGCGCTGCCGTTTGTTAAAGGACTTCTATCGACATCCATCAGAACAGTGCCTTCCTGTCCCTCCACAGTGAGCAATTAAACCAACGCATAGAAAATACACAAAAAAAACAAACAAACAACTTTCCTTCTAGAACACAGGCAGACAACCACAACACAACCCCCACCATCCACAAGCAAGAGCATGAGACTAAGCCCCTGGTATGTTCACCTTAGACCTAAGGAATTAGAGAAAACGTCACGACCATGCATCTCATGTAAGTATCCAATACGTTCTGTAATGAATTAACACACTTTTCCTAGCCTTGACCTTGTTGAACCCAACAAATATTTTTACTAGCTATGGTCCAACTCATGACAATATGCCATTGCACAGTGAAAAGGACATACAGGCTGAGAGCTACCATGAAGGGTCTTCCAATTCAAACATCAGGACATCTAAAACAGCATGGTCCCCTATGATGATGATGATAACAGGTGTCCCCAATGATAACAGGTCATTGGGGGTCATTCGCACCATTTTGAGATACCTTTGACCAGCATTTAGCGCGGAGGACTGGCCAGTGTGCTTTGAGCTTGTTTGCGATAAACTTATTGGTGAAAGTGCTACAGCAACCTAAACTTACTTGGGCTTATCCCGTTAGGCTAAAAGCAACATCAAGGCTAGAATAAATTATCTGTACACATCTAATTTCCTAGTTAAACTGGTGTTTTGGGATCAAGTGGTTTACTTGAAATTACTTTTTACAGGAGGGAGTTACAATGCGTAACACAACCGAGAGCACACAGAAAATCACAAGTATTATCCGAGAAAGGTGCAAGCCCTCGTTAGTCAGTAGCTTCAGTTGAGAATACGGCGTGCTTTGATGCGAAAGCTCTAGTGAAAAATAAAACAAAAAATAGTTGGGCTTTTAAATGGCGGTTCCTAATAAATTTCCACAAATCACCCCTTTAAGAGTAGATATTTTCAGATTTTGTATAGTGTATTTTTAAGCAGTAGCTTGATTATTGTTTGGTATTATTTGTTCAATATTTGCTATTGCGGGGGACGCAAGCTTCCAAGGACTACGTCTCTCAGCGGGTTCTGCTCACCCATAAGCGCAACGTCGTATTCAATCTGGAAGACGGCCTCCTGACTGCATTGGCGGAGAATGGCGATTGCATCTGCATGGGAAACGTTGTGAAGGGAGATGCCGTCAACGCACAGCAGACGGTCTCCAACTTTTAAAGTCCCTTCCCTGCAAAAAAAAAAAAGAGCCTCAATTAATGAGAAGTAAATTAAGTGTCCAAGAACCTTTTTTTTTTTAGTTAAACTCGGAATTCTAGTCAATTTCCACTAAATGCTCCCCTGCCACCCCTTTCAGACATTACAACTCAGTAGGTTAGACTTCTGGATTGTAAGCTCCTTTGAACAGGATTCTCCTTACCATTTGTATCTGCAAGTCCCAGTTGCACGAGTTATGTCTGGTTTATCCATTGCACAATGCTATGGACTATGATGGTGCTATATAAATCAATAAAGATCTCTGCAGGAAAGTAGAGCGTTGTCAAGCTATGGTTTGAGAATTATTATTAGTTGCCACGCGCCAGCAGCTATCCCCTAAAGCATTACATCTAACGAGTCCTAGCTTTGATCTAATTTAACCATTTCCTGAGAAGTAAGCTAATCGCTTTCCAAGGCAAGAAGCCGCCTCTGGGGGTTAAAGTAAATGTGGCATTTTTCCCATTTAGAATAAAATGTCAGAGTTTAAAATTGAGGGCATTAATATGACAAATGCCTTAAACCATCCCAAATACCTGACAGCTTCTCGCTTTGATCAGAATAATTTGCTTGGATCAATCACTGTCAAGGACGCTACGAGTTTTCATTTAAATTCTGCTTTTCGGCTTATGGTAGGGAAACTGGAATATTACAGATCGCTTTAAATCCCTCAGGATTTCGGGTTTTCTTCTGTTCGGAGATAGGCGAGTTGGATAATTGAGCTATTAGTACGGGCAGTATCAAGGGGCAACCGGGTAGGTGGGGGTGCAAAAATAGAGTAAGGTGGGAATAAGTGAGTAGTTAATGTCTTACGGAGAGAGTTCTATATGACCCACATACCCAGACAGGCATGCAATCCGTCCACCTGCGTTCTGAAAGAAACCTTCTGTTTTCGAGATATCTAGATCTCCCTCGCTACAATCCATTTATCACCCGAGCAGCCCTTCTCCTTCCGTCTCATACCCCCCCGCAACTTCCTAATAGATTGTAAGCTTACAAGGACAGGGCTTTCTATGTATCAGAAAGTTTTAAAATGTGTCAATATAAGTCTATCTTGTGTAGATGTCAACGTTGTGGTTGGTTTGCTCTTCAAGGATGTAACAGCGCTAAGGAATCTTCTGTCTCCATGAATAAAATGCAAAGTAAAATATAATATGTTCTGAATGAGATGACATCATGATTCCATTAGAGAAGATAACAGTCTTGGTCAAGGATCTTTGACAATGTCTGGGAAAGAATTTCGCTTTTAAATTCTGGGTGTACTTACTATGGCTTTGGTTATAATCTCTTATTCAAGTCATAGATCAACCAAAAATAGCTTTAAACCCAGAATATACATCAAAAGATGTAAAAGATTAACTTGTTGACTTCACTGTGTATTTTAGAAGACCAACACCAGTGTCCTCAAGAACAACGTAGTCACTAATTCATCAGGACCTCAGGATGTTAAGACCTTATTAAATGAGCAAAATATTATTGCAGGGCTATCCAAGATCTTCTTCCAGGATAACCTTGACAGGGTTGACCCCTCATTAAACATAGCAAGGTGTGTGAGCTGAAACCCCAGCGCTCCACCAATCTCCCGCTTTCTCCTATATTTCAACTGTTTCTCTCCATTTAAATTTAATCCTCATTCACTTCTGACTGTTTAATTTCTTAAGTTTTCTTACAACCGCCAGTTTTATCCTTATATATTCCAGGATGCCCCGCAGACTCAAAGTCCCAAAGTCAAAATGGCCGCTTCGACCTGGCATACCGATGCCGCAAATGGAACATCAGCTCCACATATGAAGAGAGCTGCTCTTTATTCACAAATAACATAATATTAAGAGCGAGAGATTCAAATACTGTAGATTGGACCAGTTTCCCCCTTTGGTTCCTTGTAATTCCACCATGGCTTGTGAAATTAAATGTTAAAATACGAGAAACCCCTCTTCCAATCCATCACTTAGACTGCCTAGGATTCCTCTAGAAAAGCAAAATATATATTCACTGAACAAGTGAAACACTCTAATCTCTAATTTGGATCCAATTTCCCAAACTGTCTGCTCTGGAATTAAACTGACATTAAGTCATTTGCAATATGTCTCACATTCGCTGCGCACATTAAGTAATATTGGGGATGAATTTATTGGAGTGCCAGACTGAGCAACCAGCTGTCACCGTTACGCACGCATCCGTTAACCCAAACCGAGCTGGTTTAAGGAATATATTCCGCTTGTCTTCATGAAATAAGTCACAGGCTTCTCATAACAGAAAGATAACGGCGTTATCATACATCATATCATATACCTATCTGCTGGTCCTCCGGGCCTCACGTAAGTTATAACTAGTGGTCTGGATTTATGCCAGTCTTCATGGGCCCCTCCTGCGGAGAAAGGAACATGAATGCGTAGATTATCCTCAACCTCTACCGTTGATAATTTAACTTTGTACTTCCTACGCAAGCCTTGTACCATAAACTAATTGTCATTATACTTATCACAAAGAACTTAACGGACCCCTGAATGCAAAATATCATAAAAATTATCCATTTAACCATCTGGATTTAGGGCCATGGGGTGAAAGAAACGTGATAACTTGTTTCAAGTGGAAAAGATTGACCCTGGATCTACAGAAGACCATAATGCTAGAATGTTACTGATTTTACATATTCTAAAGTAAAACTATAGAAAGATAAAGATGGTCTAGTAGGGATTTCATATTTCAAGTCTCCCTATTTGAGAGATTGCGCAAGGCTAAGCTTTGTCAGTTTATGGAATAAAAATGGATGGCCACCATGAAAGTATCTGAGAAATGATGCCAGCCCCCATGTTCCACTAAGGGCACATGCATTTTTAAAACATGATCAATGCTTACCTCTCATCACAAACCCAAAGCTGTTGCCCTCTTTGCACAAGGTGATTTCGATAGTCTTTGGGATGATGGCTGAGCTGGTGTCCGGAGCTGTATAGAGAACAAGTCATAGTTAGAACTTTGCATGTATAAAAACCAGAGATATATCATTGTTTCTACCTCCTAAACTAGCAGCGGAATAAAAATGGACGCCACCACATTCTAAAGGGAATCTACTACAAATACCCTCTTCCGTTGCCCCATGTCAGTACAAGCCAGGTTATGACGGCATGCAGCTTGGACTGATATGATTCAAAAACCAATAAACGGTCATACTTTCTCTAACTATTGGTATGAGGCTTTGGCTTTCTTTTAACAGATAGGTTTTGTCAACTATACGAGCGTGGCATCGTTAATATGGTACTTACTGGCAGGAGGTAGTTCATACTCGACCTCCAGGACCACCCTCTCACCCACATTCTTTAGGAGGCTGATAATCTCTTCATGGCGTAATTTTGTCAAATTGATACCATTCACAGACTTAATATAATCACCAATATTCAGCTGGTCACTCCTGGAAAAGCAATAGAGAATAATAATGAACGTGTCCGACATTGGTCAGATGAGGAACATAGACCAAAAATGAAGCACAAAAGTGAAAAGAGCTTACAGTCTAAACTGTAAACCCTGCAAGACAGAAGAACATCTCCAGAACATCTCTTCATGGGTATTAAAAGGATGAAATAGAGCATCTACACGGTATAGAACATCTACATGGTATATAATAACGACTCACCTGGTGGCCAGACCTCCAGGCCTGAGATTGGACACTCTGGGTTTCCCATCTTTGTCGGTTCCTCCGGAAATGGTCAGGCCCAAAGTGCTTCCTTCCTTCTTAATCAGTTCCACTATGGTAACGCCACGGAACTCCTCTGCGAAGATTGAAAATATTTGCAAAAAGACGGATCAAGACACAAGCCACGATGAACTGGTTTATACAGGAAACAATAATCTGTAAGAACTTTACTATATACAGGAGTATCCAGGTTTTAATTTTTTTTTTTTTTTGGTTTTAAACTTTAAATGTTTTCTGCCCCGTGGCTCTCTGTGCTCTACGTACCCCTGGATTTTGTAACTTTTCAATTCCCTTCACCTTGTAAAATTTGACCATTATTAAAATAGATATAGAAAATTGGCAAATCCAACTTTAATGGCACATTTTATACGACAGGCTGATGCACACAAATATTTGACTGTTTTTGAAATCAAGGACAAGATTTAACATTTAAATACAAAAAGGAAAAAAATGTTACAAATGATCATCGTAAAATATAAGTAAGGCACACAGATGACCTCTAACATGATTATTGTTGACCACAAGCTTTACGCACTTGGAACTCTAATGTAAGTTGTAACTCTCCCTTCCAGCTGATGCACTTAAAAATGGCTTCTTGACATTGAAAATCCCTGGGCTTCTTGACATTGATGTAACTATCTACCTAGGTCTTTCCTCAGACTTTACAGTTTGGTCATTTTTTTTACTTTCTATCTATCTCATGTTTTTATTCTCTACAACTTTAGCACAAAATGACGCCATACATTAACCACGCCAACAAACAACGTTCTATTGATCTCCTGTGTCATTATTTCTTCTCCGAGCACTAACCTCTCATCTATTATTGACCCCGACATTCTTGTCGAATCTTACAATTCCATTCCTTCCTCGGCTATTGACTGTTCTGCCACTTTGCCGATTTTACCCAGTTAATCCCTGTCCTGGGCTTTATCCCTCCACTCTGACAAGCTGAACATAAATTTCTTTTATCGTTTTCAGTTCAATGTGGCCAAAAGCAACCAATAAAATCCACATCCCATGCTTGCCTTTGCATGATGTATTTTATGCTTTCATCACATTTCATATACGGAATTACTCTCCATTATGGGAAAAGATGAAGGTCTCCCAAGTAGTTCCTTGTAGCGCTCCAATTAATCTGTTGGCTATATGATGATTTAATTATGACAACATCCCTTTTCTAGTGTATGCATACGTCTTTGAAGAAAGCAAGCTCTTGAGCACAGACAAATATTCCTATTCATCCACTTGACCTACAGCATCATTCAGGGTCGGCAATGACAAGATGGCCCTGGCACCGATGTAATGGTGGTGTAAGTGCGTGTGACGGTTGGGTATATATAACCAGTTGCACGTTCCATTTTAATGCTCATGGAGCTTGCGGTTGGTCATTTACAGCCCTTGGCTACACACCAGATCAGGTAAGTATGGGACACTGGTGGCCTGCATATATAATGTGATAATTTGTATCAAGGTGGCCACGTGGGAGCTGTGCGGCTCTTCTGACCCCTCTAACCAACCCCTAACTTAAAAATAGAAACTGTCATACTTAAATTGGGACACTGAAGAGGTACGAGTCAACACAATCTCTGCCCTTCAAACCTATATACTGTAATTCCCTCCAATTCATTTTGGACATGTCCAATCTGCCTACAGTAATGCTATATAATGAAATGGTTAATGAGGCTTTCAGTCCCGATCCCTTATGGACGGCTTGCCGCACCGCGTGACTCCTTTTCGTGTCAACCTGCCTTGCTTCTGCTCAAATTATCAGCTGCCCTGGCTGGGTTTTTCGCATCATCCCAAGCAAACTTCCAGATATGACTGCAGATGGCACCTGCCGGGATATTAATGCTCCCCGGCGGTCGCTTAATTTGCGTCCTGACAATAATTTACATTGTGGTTATAGTGCCTGCGGCTTGGAGGGAACCCTCGTGGCTTCTGGATGATGCCCAGGAGTACGGTGAACGTGCCATGCTCTGAATGCAGAGGAAAGAGAGGGCTTGGTGCTCGTTTCAACAAATTGGTATCAAAGACAATTTATTTACCCCATTCTGCCGTTAGGACAGTTTAGCTTTTCATTGTTCACTGGAGATTGTTAGAACCGGAGAGATGAAAGTTCTACACGCGATCAACGGCAGATAAAAGAAACTATTTTGCTTTTTCGGTTGTTGGGAACGCATCGGCGCTGGGTAACACTTTCTCTATAAAGGCTATTTTATCAGTCCGGAAAAATAATGGTGTGTGGCAGGTTCTGTTTAAGTCTATCTCAGACTATTTTAATCTCTTTCCTATAATAGCCATTCTTGCACCTCTCCTGCGGTGTGAAATCTTTAATCCTCCAATCTTTTGAGCATAACCAGCGTTCTTAATTTTTAACCTTGTCTTTCATACAAAATCTCTCCACGCAGCGCCTCCTGGGCTAATATTCATTTTTTTGGTTCAGTTTGATCCAGATTTAAAGTATTCTCTGATAAAATGAAAAATCAAATCAGTGTTTTATCTTTTTAATATTCAGGGATATTTGTTTTAAACCTGGGAAGGCCAGAGTTTTAAGGGGTTCTATTGCCTAAACAGCTTGCTGTTACTTAAAACGTCAAACATGTACAGTAAATAATATTTCTGGATAAATGATTTTCATTGCATGCGCAAGGACTGCATTTTGGAAGGTACAGAGATTGGTTTTAAAGGTGCTGTTCCACTTACTCTGCTTTACTAAAGGCCCGTAACGAAATGCAGCACAAGAATAAATATTACTATTACTGATAAACACAAAACCGCTTCTCGGACCCTCATTCTCCTCAACCCTCATTCATAATTTTTCCTGTGGCACAAAAAATTCTGCGCTAACTTTAGTAAGAACATACATTTAATTCATGTCAGTTTGCGTCCTTCCTCCTGCACTCTCTTTGCTCTATTCTTTAGTATCCTTTATACAAGAGCTATTTACACGTAATCAGAACTGCTCTTTAAACAAGTAATCAGCGCCAGGCGCCGGGCTCCTGCGAGATAAGAGCCATTATCAACCTCTCAAGCAAGTGCCTCAGCGCCTTCAATCGATGGAGGTAAGCAGAAAGGATAGCCTATAGTACTTTTTTAAATAAGGGTGCAGATTGTTAGCACGTAAACCCAGATACAGATTCTCATTGATCAGGGGCGTCCAAACTGCGGCCCTCCAGCTGCTGCAGGACTACATCTCCCATCTTCCTCAGCCAGCCCCTTAGCTGAAAGAGCATTATGGGAGATGTAGTCCTGCAGCAGCATAGATTATAGCCCAGTCTAAGCGTTGATGCAGGGATACTCCGGGTCACAAAGCCTAGCAGGAACTCTTTCACATTCAAAAGCGTGGTAGAGATCTCAAGTTGCACCACAACATGTGTTATGACTGACTATTTAAGCATCTATTTTCCTCTCAGATCATTTATAAAGTTCTGTAGATACAGTGGCCAACCTAACCAAGGCCTGTTTGTCCATAACAAAGCCGGGGCATCAAGCTGCTGGAACCCCCCCCCCAAGACTATGCTATGTTGGGGTTCACAGAGAGCGTCAACAGTCCCACGGTGGGCCTTGGAGCCAACAAGTATGGAGGCAGAAGAGCACAAGCCATCTTTGTGTTTTATCAAAAGCTTACTGCTTGACAATGCAACTGCATACCGATATTTCCACCAACAGACTGGACACAGAAGTTCAGCACCTAACTTTATGTTTTGCTCTAGAGCTGGAGCCCATGACCCCTGCCATTATAGAATATCGCTAAGAACACCAGAACGTCATTCAGAGATGTTAGATAGTTCAGAAAAAACCTGTCTAATAGACGGTACGCGTTTTGGTATTTATCAGAACCTTGATGTATGGCCGGTTTTCCTTATCGTTTAGACATTCTGAGTCAAACCTCATATTAACCCACCTGGAATACTTTGCCGTCTGGAGACAAGAGCCAGATCATTGCCTGCAGAGTCTTTTCTTCCCTTCAAATAAGGCCCATCATCTAGAAGAAAACGGGACAAACTCACTTTAGAAATATAGGGCACATTACAATATATGACAGAGAGACAAAGATGAAAACATATGTAGCCATAAATTACTGTTATACATCTAAATAACCCGAGCAAAGATGTGCAAGTTGCCATAGAAAAGTCTCTTAAATTTGGTACAATGTAGCCACAGCGCTATATGATACACTTTCGTTTCGAGGTAATTATGTCCTGAATTGTGACAAAACTGGACTATTTTTGAACCAAAGCTGCTATCTGCATCTTCCTTATAAAAGCAATACTGCATTGTGTTATACAAAGGGCAAACAAACTCAATTGAGCCAGGGGCATCAGTCACCTACGTATCCCCAAATGAGGGTATCGTCAGCACTCCCCGCTAATTCTTAAGATCATAGCCATGGTGGACAACGGAAAAGTGAAACATTCACCCCTTAAGGACAATGGGCAGTCCCTAAACCCATTGAAGACAATGTATTTTGAGCCCGTACATGTACGGGCTTTGTCATTATGGGGGTTAAAAAATGTATTTAATATTCCATAGTACACAAAAGAAAGCCAAAACCGTTAACAAAAATAACAGTAGATATAATTAATGGCAAAACAAAAAAGTAGTCCATGAAATGTCTATTATATTAACATTTTTGTCATCTTACAAGTCAGTCCACCTGCTGCTCTGCGTGTTATGGGATACTGCCCTATAGCAGGGAGCACAGGTGGAGCATCAGATCCAGAGTCACATCATCACGATATAGTTCAACAACGGACGGATCAAAGGGTATAGATGCTTCAAACCTTAACACAGGAATAACCCCACATTCATGTATCTAGGAACAGTGCGGTATCTATAACACGCTACATGCTACTGCAGTGGATTCCATTTAGTCTTTTGATGAGATGTAGTACATGCAGTGATCAACTTATCAAGTCTTACGACACATTGAACGATGTCAGATTGAATGGGTCACACATCGCAGGTTGGTTTCATGACAATTTAAATAATCGTTTTATCATACATCCAAAGTGTCCCACTGAGAGAGTCGAACCCCTTTGTCCATCTTTCCTCCCCTGATACCCCTCTTTTCTAGGAGCTTGGAATGTTTGCTGGGTATGAGGTTATCGCAGGGATCTACAGCCTACACAATAAATGTGTATAAAACATAAAACGGTCTTTATAAACTAAAACGTGTATGTAAAATAAAAGAAAAACGTACCTGCCTCAATCAGTTACCTAAATACGGATCGACAGGTCACAAAATCTAAATAAAGTCCTGCCATGTCCCTAACCACAAACTCCGCTAAAAAAAAAAAGAGACCTTTTTTTTGGTCATCTTGGAAGGTATATCATCATATAGTGTATATTAAGACACCAGTTTTACAGCCAACCAGGAGCCGAACGAAAGTCACTATTCATTTTGTGGCGGGTGCATGCTGGCAGAAATCATGTTCTAAGAATAGACTCCTAGCTTGGTACGATAGCGCTGTAGATAGATTTCTACGCTCAGATGAGTAGCGCCTGCATGCTTTTAATGAATGGCCAACATGCCGATTGCCGACCATTTCCATGACATTCTTCTGCCAGCTGTTGGCTGGGCCCATGTTGGCAGATAACCCCGAGAGTCGATGCAACAGCCGGAGAGCAACCTATTTGTTATTCCCAATAAAAAAAAGATCCTGTGTTTATTGCAGTTATACGGTTTTAGACATCCTTTCTGAATTTTGATGAACAGCAAGAGCAGGAAGAACTCTTTTCTTTCTGTACCAGTATGACTTAATGTGCGTCAATCTCATCTTTAATCAACGTTAATGTTATTGTTCATTCTCACTGTCCCCCTATAGGCATAGAGAGTGAAGGAATCTGCTGGCGCTCCATAAATAAACGTAATGTTAAAATGATACATAGACAGTCCAACCCAAATGAGTTACCCAGGCTGGCACTGTATAATGTACAATTAAATATTTCGATAAAAAAACATGACTTGCAGCATGCATTATGCAGCGTCAGTATGGCCCTTGAATGAGAAACTCAGCCTGTTAGGACCTTTAAAATTCTTGGTTAAGTTGGCAAGACGAGGTCATCCCCAATTCACTGGTCTGTAAATAAACCCCTTTGAAACTTGGTATATAAACAGCTCTTACTATTATTTGCCGACGACCGGGAGAGCTACGCGGAATTCCTAGCTGGCTTGGAGTGGAACGCGTTTCTTCTGCAATGCAAACTATGCAGGTCCTGCTTACATTTTATTCCAGCCGCCCAACCATAAACCCCACAGAGCAACCTTAAATAACTTTGTGAGATACAATCTTTCATTACAGCACGTCGCACCATTAAAGCGCTGGAACTTATCATCACGCTCGTTGACAATTCCTCAAACCGTTCAAAGATCCGAACTTCGCCATAAACGTTCTATGCCCAGATCATAGATCATAGCAAGCAACCAATATTATATATACTTAAAATAATAAAGTTACTTTCACTTTTATTTATCTAAAAACAGCATATTTTTTGTTTTAAAAAAGTGATGATTATTGAATGGAATTTTAAATGAACATTGTGTATTGTAGTTATAATCTAGAGTGAAATAAATATATATATAAATGGACATACAGCAATAGAAAACCGCAACAATTCTGCTTTCATGGCCGCACTCAACTTTGTCACATTTATCAACAAAAAAAACCCCTAAACCTTCTACCGTGAATAATAGCAAAACAAGGACTAGCATGTTCAGAATCCAGAAGAAGAAAGCTCTGACTTGTAACTCATCCTGAAAGAACATAAATTATATGATATATATATATATATACATATACACACACATATATACACACATACATACATACACACACACACACACACACACAAATATATACATACACACACACATTATATATATATATATATATATATATATATATATATATATATACACACACGCACATATATACATACACATATAATATATATACACACACACACATACATACATACACACACACACAAATATATACATACATATAATTAACCACAAATGCAACGTTATAAGCTACGGAGCTAAACAAGAAACAGACAAACAAAAATTCCAGGAGGCCACCGTGTTTACAATTTTATTTCAATCAAATGTCCAAGTGTCTAGAAAGATGTTGTCCTTTAAAAAAAATATAAAATTGGCAATGGCCCATAAAAACGGCATTAAATCTGCATTATATTTTTTTGCTTTGCTATAACTAGGCCACAATGTCAATCTTCTATGAATTTATGCTAATCTTAAAATTCTTCTCAAAAGATTAACTTTATATCACCACCTGCAAAATTTCCAGAGAAGGGGACAAATTAACATCATAAAGGAAGAAAATGCAGAATCAACCCTGGTGTGATTACATGACGATGCCCGGAGATGGCCTGGTATGGGACTGCAAACCCGCCATCTTGGACTGTCTTTGTATCCCATGCTAGCTGGTTTTTGGGATCTCTCGTAGGGTAACACAACAATCCGTTGTGTGGATGGAACACCACTTTCAACGCGTCACGCATATTCACATGCTGAGTAGAGGCCATTTCCACAAGAATTCTAGCTTTTTTAATAGGAAATCGCTCCATATTTTCTGTATTATACTTTGGAACGTATGCACTAAACTGACCATGCTGTCTCTGACCATAGATTGACTTCTCAAACCTTAAGCACCTATTGCCTCACGTATTCCAACTCTCCATTTGTCTCTGTAACGGTTAGTAATCATTTCCCGCTTCCTTTTGATTTGGAGAGTGGTTTATGTGGCATTTGGCATTGTAACCGATAAAGGCGTCTTCGCCCTGCTGTTTCGTTTTGTAATTAGTCTGAAATGAAAATTGAACAGGTTTACGATTCACCCAGAGGGACGTCGAAACCAGGCCATTTTATCTGCATCATCTACATTGTTATGAAGAAGCTTCACGCGCACGGAAGAGCCATTTGCACAAATACGGCATTCATCGCCATTATGTTAATCGGTTGTTACATTTTAACCCTTGTGTTCTTAATTTCTAAAGCACTAGACCTAAATAACCAGCAGTCCATCGCATCTTATAAAGATAAGGATTATATCCAGAATAGGGCAAGGCTACTGGACGGTACTGGATGACCCAGCATAAAAAGGGAGCCCCTGGAGAACATATACAGAAGGGGGCATCAGAGGTGAAATCAGAGTTCAAAGAAAGTTGTGGCAAGACCTAAAAGGGGCAGACTAGGCTGGGGTAGTTTCAGTCCCTGATCCTCGCAATATACATTCAGCATGCTGCCTCACCTACCAGAATGCTCATTCTACTTGCCTATGTACTGAACCCTGGCTGCCTTACTGGAGTAGCCTCATCTCTCTGCCGTCTATTTGTACCTTGCTCATTCTGCTTACCCAAACCATGGCTCTTCTGTTGGATTACAAAACATCTGGTGCCTTGCTGGCTCTGGATTTTACCAGGGGTCTGACCCTCTACTGGCTGTGAGTACTTTTCCATGTGGTTACTTCAAGATTATTAGCATATCCACCTCTAATCTGGCTCCATCGACCCCCTTTCCAACAGGTAGCTGTATAGGGCCATATTGGAGGAGCTACTTCTCTTTCCATTATAGGGATTACATATTGGTAATCCCACATAGACAATATTTTCTTAATCGTCTGGCACTTCTTCTTGATTAATATCAGCTTTATCTAGTGATAGAAGATAAAGGAGAGGTGGACTTGAAGAGAAGTGGTTAGAGAAGGACGAAAGAAGAAGACCATGGCTCATGTAGCACTGGAGTCCATGCTGATGGAGTTCCAAGCAGTAGTGGTGTCTCAGGGTCCCAATTGGCTTCAGAAGCTGATTTTCAGTGGGTCATCTGTCCCTTCCCAGCTAGAGTTGGTACGGTTCCAGGCCCAGTCGCTCTCCATCCCGCATGTCCTCCTTGGTGGCCTACCTCCCACTTCTTCTCCGACTTTGCTGTCGTCTAAGCTCCACTCGGACCAGCTGGCACCTCTTGGAAACATCTGTCTGGGCGGAAGTCTACCTAACTGGAAGTCCCATCGTCGAGTGCCCTCTATACAAGGAAACAGTGTCTCGTCGGGTGCCCAGTGGTTGTCTTCAGAGAATGGATCAGCAGGCAGTTTCTTACTGAGGACCCAGTGGGGACCTATTCCAAATTAGGGGGGATAGGGTGTCCCAGAGGGTCACACACCAGACAGCAACCGAACAAGCAGGAAGTTCTGTTCATCTGAGTGTCAGAGGTGTGGGGCTATGGCAACATCACCAGTTAATGAGGCCCAAAATGATAAAGATAAAGAACAGAACAGGTGACTGATCGGGCAAAGGGGGAGCTTTACGTTTGTTTTGAGGGGTGTTTGGGTTCCTATTTGAAAAGGGGAAGTGGGGAAAAAGATTTAAAAGTTCAACCTGGAGAGAACTGCAAAGGCGAAAGAGAAGAAGAAAGAGAAGAAGTAGTATTGCATGATGCCGATTGCATTTTTTTACCCCCACTGGCAACAAGCGTTTGCAATTCTAGCCAGTGTCATTGATTAGAAGGCTCCGGAGAACCGTTCAACATTATTTTGCTACATGGGCAGTATCGGGGAACCTCAGAGGCTCATGTGGATCTGGCAGGGGTCCACTATGACAAACAGTCAGCGAAAATCGGTTCGTCGGGGCATTAGATGGGGCCACAAAGACAAATCTTGCAACAAATGTTTATGACATTACAGTTAACGTCATTTAAGAAAAATACATTTCCTTCAAACAACCAAAAAAGCTAGCAATTAGGTTTTAAACACCTTTTCTTCTAGCAACAATTAAAGTTTCTCCAGTTAAGTAGTTATGAGTTACCAGATTCTTGGCCAAGCACAGGGATTTTAAACAGTTAATTTCTTCTAATGCCACCACATTAAGAAAGATCTCAGGAGTAAAAGCCATAAACCATTCCATAGGTTTCATTGTTACCGGTGTTCCTTGACAACAGTCCCAATTTGCAGGTATCTGAACACAAACGTTCTGCCACGCCAGGAATGTGGGGTGGACTGTAAGAAAGGGAAGGATAATGCAAACATACTGTATATAAATGCAATGTATACAGGAGAGCGATGGGGAGGGTATTAAACATTTAGGCAGAGACTGTGGGTCAGAGGTTAGGAATGCATACACTTTTTTTTAAACATAGACCCATATACACCGAGCCAAACACCGTTACTATATCTAAAAGGACTATAACTCACACCGTTCTTTTTCCAAGGATAATTGAAGTTGCAGTTTAACCGCTGGGTGCTTAAGGTTGTGCGCAAGTAATTTTTTAGAATTTTATATGGTCAATATATGTAATAATTAACATATACCATGCTTTATGTTATTGGAGAGAGGATGCAAATCCTAGATATGTTTTTGTGTAGGCATCAGTAAAAAAACAACAATATATAATAAATTGTTACATATTGGTATATTGCTGTATTTTTTCCCCACTAAACTTTTAATGAGTTTTACTGAATATGTTACATTTTTTAACAATGTCATCTGTCTGAGAAATAAAAGCATTAAAAAGACATCAAGCTGCCTCATATGTTTTGCACGTTCCTGAAGCAGACAAGGCGCTAAACACAAAGCAAATAAAAAAAAAAAACAAAAAAAAAAAACACCATCTACACTTTTTTTGTGTGCATATTCTCTATGGCCATATTTTGTGATCAAGTTTAGTAATTAATGCCGCAAAAATATTCAATAAACCTTGTTGGGCAGAGTATTAAAGCCAATAAAAACTAACCAAATTCCAGAAGGGCAAGCAGCCCCTCTGGCACTGAAACTGTTAATCCAAAAGGTTTGTTACTGTAACAATATTACAGTTAGAAACATTTTGTGTTAATTTCAGAACAAAAAGGAACTCCCCCACCCCACTTCTGCAGAGATTATTATTCCAATGCTATAAAAATTATGGTTTAAAATATTAATAGAAAAAAAAGGCAACAAATGACAAACAACAACAAAAAAACGTTACCTTGACGATATAAAGAAAAAAAAAAAAGATAAAACCCTAAGAAAACATTATATCTCGCAAAAATAACAGGTTTTACAACTGAGATCATTGGAAACCTGTATAATACATCTCTCATAGCTCTGCTTGTTCTCTGCAACTTAGTTAACATAGCAACTTCATGACAACAATTAAAATATATGTATTAAAATAAATACGGCAATAAGAAATGGGAAGAAAAGACCGCCAGCATAGGAACTAGCAGTATATGGATATACGGGTCACGTTCAAAATTAAAGTTAAGAATTCTCCTACCAAAATCTGACTGCAAATCCTTCTTCAGTCCACAAAGCATGACTGCTGGAGAGCTGGACGAGGCAGTTGGCAGTGGTGCCCCTTCGTCTCTCAGCTCAGCCTACAGAGGTTTCTCCCTCATAATCCAGGAGGCAGACTCCACGCGACGCCGATTGGGTCGCACACCATAACAAAAGTTTTTTTTTCCCCTCCCCCTTATTCTTTTAGGGAGGTGTATAAAATAAGCCGATGGAAGCCACAGGCTCCTATATCACGCAGCTAATTTTTTTTTCTGTTGCTTCATATGCAATGTAGAAAAACACAAAACACTTTTTTTCTTAAAATAAATAATAAAGATAAAGAAGATACCCGGGTTTAACTGCGACAGCCACAGGGATAGGAAACCCAACACAAACCTTCGCTATCCACGATGACAGCTGGCCAGATGGGATCTACCAGGTTCAAGAATGCATAAATAAAACATTACGTTTGTAGGCTTGGTCCTGGTATCAGGGACGGTGACGGCGGAGACCGGTGGCCGGGTGGATGTCAGATTCCTCCGGTCACATGCAGGATCGGAGCAGCTGTTGCGGTTGTGTGCAAGTCAGCAGAGATGTGAATGGTAGAAACAGCTGCTTGGTATAAAGGAACAGCCCGATACATCCACTTCACCCGCTACAAGCAATAACAAAGGCGTAAGTCTTCTCCTATCCAGATACCCCCCTACTACGGAGACCCTTTACCAGCTTCCAACTCACTGGAGGGCAGATCAACAATTTGGAACCTTAATCAGATCATAACAGATGGAAGATGGCTTTGAAAGCAGAAATTTTGCAATCAAGGAGAACAAATTAAACAGCTGTGTGGGGTACCCCAGGTGGTCAATAAAGCCCCCAATAAAAGGATAGTCATTAGATGGTATGCAAGCGTGATTTCTCGCATTACATCAATATAAAGCGAAAACATTTTAAGCATCGTGTCTATTATATCTGTATGGCAATCTACACATTTTATTTTACAGATCGGGGTTTTTATTTATATAGCACCAACCACGTATGCAGCGCTTCTTACGGTACTTTTAGGTTCATATAGAACATTTTTATAGCATATAGAATTATAATGCCTAATGCAGAAAGATGAAAAGAAAAACCAATAAGCTGAGAGGTTTGCCATCAACAACCCGTTCAATTAAGTCCGGGACGGTTTAGAAATTCAGAAGACGCTGGCTTACGAAGTCGGAATTCACAGGTTTGTTACCTCCTGGGTCGCCAAGAAAAGTCTTTGGTTTCTATTCCTGAGCTTATTTCTTTCAAACAAAAAGCAAATTGGGTCTAAAGTATCCTTAACGCAGACTACCATTATTCTGTAGCGTTATATTTCTATGTATCCACCCAACAATGGGAATTTTGGAGAGTCATTAAAATGAAGTGAAAATTAATTAGGCTGTAAGGGGTTCTTCTCTTTATATATATTGTGAAATAAATAAAAGTAATAATTGGTTTTGGGCATGGATTAGGCTAAATAATCTGGTGAGGAGGTCTGCACGGACTTGGATACAAACACATACACAAGCTGTTCACCCAAAACATGCATGGCAACATTTATGGGTCTAGAATAGATTATAAAATCACCCAGAAGAAACAAGATCCCTTCTGTATATCTAGAACTCCCCATGTGGAACAAAAAAGTTCCACTTTTAACTCATCGGTCCACAGAATATTATCGCTGGGCTCTTGGGGGTCATCACGATGTTTGGGCACATGTGAGATGAACCCGCGTGTTCTTTTCGGTCCGCAGTGGTTTTCGCCATATTTGCAGTCTCTTGTGGGATTGTGAACAACGACCTTAATCGACGCCTGCAGTTCTTTACAGGGTCGTCTGGGTTCTCTTGCGAATTTTGGTAGGTCGGGCACTCCTGAGAAGGTTCACCATCGTTCCAAGTTTGTAGATGATGGCTCTCACCGGGGCACGCTGGAGTCTTTGTAACCCTTCCCAGACTGATAGACGTCAATGACCGTTTCTCATCTGTTCTTGAATTTCTGTAGATCGCGGCTTCATCCGCTGCTTTTTGAGGCCTTTTAGCCAACTTCGCTTTGCAAGTCAGGTTCTATTTAATTTATGTTTATATCCAACAGCGCTGGCAGTAGTCATGCCTCGGTGAGTCTAGTGAAATTGAACCCAATTAAATTTGGTTAATTGGTTGATTTAGTAACTTAGGAGGCAATTACATTTTCACATAGCGCCAGGTAGGGTTGGATAGCTTTTTTTCCTTTAATACATGAAATCAATGAAAAAAAACGGTATTTTGTATTTACTCGGGTTATCTTTGTCGAATATTAAAATTAAGGGGGTAAATATTTTTTTTACAGAGCTGTATATTCATATTCAGTCTCGGAGTCAAGGGCCAACATGCTTGTTTTTGGGTTCGAGTCGGAGTCACTACTCACTAACCCCAACTCCAACGAAAAACATCTCATAATGGAGCTCTTTAGTTGGTTTTGGTTTATACCCGTCCCAATTTAGGGACTTAAATAATAGATTATTTAAACTCCAGATTGGTTTTCACTTCCCAAACTGTAGCAGTGAGAACTCTCACATAAAATAACACGGTCATTTATTTAGGAAGGGGAATACAAATTACCAATTACTCCCTCTTTGAGCTTTACTTTGGAAATATGGTGATATATTATAAGAACATTCAGCCTCATACATCAACCGGAATAGTGAATACACTTAAAATTTCACAGCTCCGTATATTTAATGAACCGAGTGGTGTTTATAGATTAAAACACCAGGATAGATGTGCTGGAAGTCCACCTTATTTGCATGCAAGCAGGAGAAGCACTCAAAAATATTTTAAAAATGAGGGATCTAATGGGAAACCACCACGTGCACGCGCAGAAGGCACTGCTATTGATCAGTAGAGCGAAATGACGGACCACGGAGGAGACTTCTGCTGCAGCTTCTCCCTAAGGCAAGTTATTCATTTTATATTTTTTTTCATGGTAGGTTTAAAGTGTAACTTAAAAGTACTTTAATATGCATTCATTTTTCAGGAAGTTGACTGGGACACCGGAGGAAAATTCAGGGGAAAGAACCCATTGGAACGATAAACACGGTACATAAAGTGCACTCAACTAAAGTCAACTAAACGGCTGTCAAAAGGTTAGCAGGCCAACGTCTAACGTAGGTGATGAAGATGAACCATGACTGGACGTCAGACCTTCACAGACATCACATTCTGACTCCCATGGCAGTTCCATCAGAATCACCGCAGAGCGATTAACATTTCAGTTTAGCACCCGTCGCTCGAAAGGGGTCAAAACTGGGACTTTCCAAAGTTTGTATTTTGCGATCAATAAACTCCCAAGGTTTTTATAAGCTGCGTCTTTTCCCCCCCATTCTCTTTGTATAAGGAGGCAAGAGTTATTATTCCATTATTATAAAATATACATTCACGGACCAGAAATAGGATGGAGAACTTCTTGGGCTGAATTAGAAGTAAAGCACATTATGTCACTTGTATATGGTGACAGTGAACACAATGTTTCCACGGTCACATCGAGGATCAGAGCTTTGATATAATATTTATCGATTAAGGAGTCCACCATTCAACTTTTCGTGTATATATTATAATTATATATATATATTTTTTTTAAGAGGGGTCACTTAAATATCTTTAATATGCAAGGGCTAAAAAGTCCAATACGTAACGTCACAATCTGTTAGACGAAGGCCGGATTACTGGTTATTTTGCGGCGCTTTCTCGACCCATGACTCACTAAACAATTATACTCGTACATCAAACACAAGGCTGTGGAAAGGCAGCGGTGTTTCATCAAGTCAAACAGCCCGGACATGAAATCAATGCCTCAAAAAGTCATGTTTCTGGTGAGATTATTTTGATTTTTTTCCAGGATATAAAAGAGCAGAACTTACAATCAGTACCATCAGTAAGTGTCTTCAGAAATGGAGACGACCCACCCCTCCCCATTGTAAACCTGCAGGGGTTCTTCTAATGGTTATGATCAGGGCCGGCCCAGGACAAAATGCCGCCTGGGGCGAAGTAAAAAGTGCCGCCCCCCCCCCATTATCTACCCTTCCTCTCCCTGCTGCCCCCCCCCATTATCTACCCTTCCTCCCCCCCCCATTATCTACCCCCCCCCCTGTACTTACCTTTCAGCAGTCCTGCGGTGAGTCTCCCTGCTCGGTCTCAGTGCCGGCTTGTAATGCTGAGCGCAGGAAATGACGTCATCTTCCGGCGCTCAACATTACAAGCCGGCACCGAGACCGAGCTAGAGGGCCCGCAGAGGAGAGAGAAAGGGGCGCCGAGCGGGTACTGACAACTTGGTAAGATAAAACCAAGTTGTCGGCGCCCCTCTCTCTCTCTTCCGCTTTAATGGAGCCCCACTCGGCTCCATTGTCGGGCCGGCCCTGGTTATGATATAGATATATGACTGGTGCAGGAAAATAAGGTTTCTCAAATATAAATGTTATCATTAAGTAAAACCTTACCGATATTATACCTCTAAAGTCTCTAAAGGGTCAGACAACAAGTCAGTGTAACAATTGTTGTAGAACACTTGTCTGTGTTCTTCTAGACCATCATGGTGGTCATGAGCTGGACAGCCTTCTTCCAAGGTGGGAACACAAGTTGGTATCCTACTTACAAGAACTGTCTGTGCCCGTTCATGCCTCTTGTATACAAGGGGTTCACTTTACTTAGAAGAAACAAAGAATGTAATAATTACCCATTGCCCACCTTTAAAGGTTGGTGGTCGGGTCAATTTTATAATGATATTCGCATCTTACAATACGAACCTTCATTTAACTCGATTGGACACAGATGTTTTAAATTTAAAAAGAGATTTGGTTTTAAATTTGAGAAATCCTTCTCACAGATGCATTTCCAAAATGATGTTTTATTTTGCTCAGCAGGGGGAGCTAAAGAATCAAAAGCCTGATATTATTTAAATTAAACTCCTGAACCCTTTCCGTAGAGAGTTGTAGAGCGTATTTACACTTTCACGTAAAGCTTCTATAAACGTAATCCCTTAAAATGGCATGTAATCCCTTAAATGACCGCAACAGCATATCCAGATTATATCTATTATAATCTATAACATATATATTTTTTAATATATCTTTAATAAGTTATTTAAACACAAAGGAAGTACAAATTTACATACATAGACTAAAACAAACAAAACCCCAAGAAATCGCTTTATAGGCATGAGCGAGATGGAAACCCTGTTATAATCAGAAACAAATACTATATTAAACACTTTATATTACTGTGTATTTTATGGTTTAAGATATGTTTTACATATTACTATCACGCTCATATTTGTTGACAACTTTGTAGGATAAAATAAATTATTATATTTATATATATATATATATATATATATATATATATATATATATATATAAAATGAGGTGCGTTAACCCGCTAATCAACAATCAGGTTAGGACTCTAATCCGCAGACCCCTCAATGTGATAAGACTGCGGTTTGATGGGACTTTTAGTCAAGCCACAGGCTACCGTTTTCTCCAACCCAGCAGCAAGATTTTACGTTATGTGACAGGAGGAGACATCATATGATCATTTCAGAAAACTATACATTTCTATGCCACAGATCTCCCAGGAGCGACACCCTGCTGCGTGTCTCACCAACCATTATAAAGGCATTGAAGTTTACCCACTAAACAGAGAGCTGTATATTTAACTCTTTCATTTCACAATACATCATGAAGACCAACACTGGCAGGATTCTTCTGGGTGAAGGTGTGAGCCGGTAATATATAATTCAATGGGTGAGGAGACTATGGGGAAAGCTTGCTGATTGAATTATACATTACACAGGGCCAGCCAAGTTCTTTCTGCTGCAGAAGCTGACCTTAATGATATCTAATGAGGGAGGAGCTGGAACTACAACTCTCCTTCAAACTCTGGACAGCTCTCCCTACTGGATAGATCTTTTGTCGCCTCCTAATTTCGACGCTCTTTCATGAAAACAATCTGCCAGCGTCCCATTTGCCCCCCTCAAACACGCGCTGCAAAGCCCACCTCTAAACCAGCAAGAGGTATCCCACCTACACGTTATACCTCTGTTTTTCATACTTCAGTTCACTGCAGCTTAAATATATAAATATATATTAAAAAAAAGAAGTCTCACACATTGATATTTCTTAGATTTATTTTTCCCCAAAGAAAGGATGCTATCCCACTGGGAAAAATAACTCGGATACACAGGAGCCAGAGTTCCCTTTGTGAAAGAAAAATGACAAGATATGGCTGTTAAGCGAGAAATAGAATTTGGAGTGATCAGAGAACACGTTGTATTTGTAGCGCTGCCCATTATATACACAACTCCAGAGACTTCACCGAATGAAAGAGATCTTGGGTCTGGAGCGGCTGAGTCTGGGGTTTAATCGAGAACGTTCTGTACAGACGGTTGACACGGATCAGAGGAGATATTACGTGAGAAGCTTATTCCAAGAACGAGAAGTCTGGAGACGTTTGTGTGAGATGAGGAGGTTTGTATAAAACAAATGAATAAGCCTTGTAGGATCTATGGACTACAGCGGTTAAAAGGCTACAAATAATAAGTAACAATGCCAAAACATATTATTCAATGCATCCCTTAACTAAAGGAGCTTCAGCGGAAACAGGGGTTTCAAACCCAATCCTAGTGGTCTATAGAAAGAAAGCAGGAAAAATTCTCACACCTCCTATATAGCCTGTAAACAACTTGCCACAATGAATAAGTGACTAAACGTGGCAGAAAGTTGGGGGCACTGGACCAGGTCGGTGGTTCTCAGGGGTGTAACTAGAAACCATGGGCCTATCCATGCTCACACATGGTGCACATCCATGCTCACACATACAGGTGCACATCCATGCTCACACACACACACACACACAGGTGCACATCCATGCTCACACACACACACACACACACACACACAGGTGCACATCCATGCTCTCACACACACACACACACACACACACACACACACACACACGTGCACATCCATGCTCACACACACAGGTGCACATCCATGCTCACACACACAGGTGCACATCCATGCTCACACACACACACGTGCACATGCATTCCCATTCTCACACACGTACACATCCATGCTCACACACACAAAAGTACTGTGTAAGCAGTAGAGTTGTAGTGTCAACTCCCTTGCTTCATTTTCTGCAGCTGGAAGGGCTGAGCTAGCCCTGTATAATATATAATCCAACGCATGAAAAGACATCTTGCAGACTGGACTATACATTATACAGGGCCAGCCAAGTTCTCCATGCAGCAGAAACTCACATTAATAAGTTAAAGAGAAATTAAGGGGCTGAAAAACAAATCCCCTGCCAATTCTCCCTTTAGTGAATAGGCTGCTTATCCTCCGTTCTCTACTCAAGCCCGTAGGTTTCCAAGTAGCTAAAAATAAGATTTACAAATACCAAAACACAGAAAAAAAAAATTGGAGTATGAACAGCATAAAGAAATGTAAACGAGGCTTCCATAAGCAAACCTGCGTAGGATGGAGGGAAATCGCGGAGAAGAATTTGGTGCATGCATTCAGAGGAGATACTGCAACGAGGTGAATTGGGGGTGTACGGGGTTTGATGGATTACGCAAGAGAGAGAAGGCGGCGAATACATGAAATTTTGGGCAAAAATCAACGCGCGTGAAGAGTAGAAAGTAGGACGCGGCTTCGATTTTAGAAGCTGCTTGCTTAATACATCTTCTATTAAATAAGACAGTTTAAATAACAGCCCTGTCACGTTAATCAGAAAGGATTTCTTAATTACACATGTACAGCACTGACACATCCTCGTCACATGTTGCGGAGGCATAATACAGAAGAGAAAGACAAGTGCCAATTAACCCATTCCGTGTACTACATTTCAAGCTCCCGTAGTAACCGGGGCAGTTAATGGCGTTCGTCTGAAGAATAGGCAGTTTCACGAAAAGGGCCACAATCTCACCAGGTTTTCCCACCGACCTTATTTACTAAGTGACCAGATGCTAATCATAGGAATAGGTTCTCCGCAGTGAGCGACACTCCTGGGTTATATACACAATATGAAATGTAGTCTATTTAACCATTTTCCATAGAATTAACGCAGCAGGGGGCAGTGTGGGCATTGAAATCCTCAGTATATAAGTTTATCAGTTATCACGCTGATCATATATCGTCATAAACGCCATTCAAGCAGTCTTCCAACACGGCGGATGACGCGACCGCATCAGCTGTAATTTTTAGATAAATATGTACGTCTGTTTCTACAAATGTACCCAGGAATTCATATTTCTATTTCTCGCTAGGGAAAGGGAGAGAAAAAAAAATGAATAAAATAACCTCACCAGCTGTTGAACTGCAACTCCCATCATCCTCAGACGGCCGTAGCTTTCAACAAGCGTGTTCCCATAGGACGTAAAGATCAAGGGGGGGGGGTATCTGAGGGTCTAATAATCCTGGTGGTCTAGCAATAGAGCAGGAAGATCTTTGCTTCCACAGTCAAGAAGGTTAAGATGAAACACCTATGAATGCCCCCCCCACCGTGTATGGTTCATTTGCTGGTTGTAAATATTTTCACATGTATGCAACTATGCATTATGTAGGGCCAGCCCTTAATTCATTCATAAAATATTTAAATATCATATCAGCTTATGTAAAGTAAGCTTAAATATCATATCAGCTTATGTTTAGTAAATACGCTTTATGATATTTAGTGTATGACCGCGTATTTAACCTAAAGATGATGTCATATAATGTGTTTCCTTTGCTAAACAAAACTACATAAAACTATAAGTCAATAGAATAAATTCCTTACATTATACCATAATCTTTAACCATATCCACACCGTGACACAGCCCACAAAACCTGGAAGCCTTAATGGGGACCTGCTGGCATTTCAGTAAACCTATTTTTTTTCTCCGTGCTCACATTAAATTGTAAGCTACAATGTAAGAGTACAACCCTTAAACGCTGTACCTGTTCGTCCTACAGAATGGAACGGATTATATATAATATATATATATTTATTTTTTTTAAACCCTCCATCAACATAAAAAGACACTTTTATTTGCGTCCTTAACCTATCTTTTTGTTTGTTGCCTCAACTCTTAACAGCAGAAAAAAAAAAATCAGCATGAATTAGCAGGCAGTGGGCTGTCAGAAGCCAGCAAGCGCTCCTCTTTGTTTAATGAAGTTTGTCAGAGCAGGAGAAATATGGCATAAGTAATATTTGTTTTTGTTTTTTTTTTCCCCAAGCAGAGATGACTTGAAGGAGATTTTCAAAAATAGAATTATTACATCACAGACCTAGCGAGCGCGGGATACATCATCAGACTGCAAAACATATTGGTGATGAGAGAATAGAGAAAATAGGGGAGCAGAGGCATGGGGGGGGGCAGGCTTTTAGGCTTACATTGTACAGATGGGGTGCGTGTTGTATGGTGATCCATACCTTCCAACATCTTAAATGACCAAAGTGGGGAATTTATCTGAGCTCCTAGAAAATAGGGACATCGGGGGAGGAAAGAGGGATGTGGGTCCCAGTGGGACTGTCTCTACTAAATAAGGACACTTGGGAGGTTCTGTGGTATATCATGTTCCTTTAACAAGATATCTATTATAATTTTAGCCATCAGAGTCCTGATGAAGCTTCCTACAACAAGAAATCTGCAAATAGAGAAAGTACTTACAAAGAATGGAATTGTACTTTTCTGTTCCTTGTATATTGGGGGTCTAATAATGGCCCCCAACCCCATCAGGAGTTTTGAAAGCTCAAAGCCTGAGGAACATTTTTCCATTCATTTATTGGTGTCCGCTCTCCTATTTACTTCCCAAAAGGTACGTGGCCAACATATAGCATGGATACAAAGTATATAGTTTGTTATACAAATAAAAGAATCATAATATTTTAAGGGCCAACTGATAAACATCGCCTAATCCGAAACACTGGGCATTCTCGCCGTCTACAACTCCCACACTGCTCAGCCATCATAGTTTATCATGGTAGACACCGGTGATTTCCTACCAAATTATCGCCATGACCTTCCCACACATTACTAGCAGTGAGAAAGAAATTAGGGAAGAATCATGTATTTCCTGAATCATTTGATTTCTAAGGATTTTAAAACAGTTGTCCAATAGAACAGAGAGAACTTTTTTTTTTTTTATGTCGTGGGATTACCACCGCACCATTAGCTGTAGACATTCTACCTGCCCCTGCTGGGGGCCGAATATTAACAATTCTCAGATTACATATATATTTTATATATAAAAAATATATTAATTATATATAACTCCCATCATGTGATTAATCGCGCTGGGAATCTGTGATAAAGGAGAGGAAAAAGAATTACGACGAGACAGATGAATGCCCATGCGCGTATAACAGACCTGACCTTTAATAGCTCTCCATCTCAGGAAGGTCTGCAGGAAATGCATTATATTCTTCCCGCGCGGGGGACCGGCTCGGCACCCCAATCCTTACTGCAGATCCTTGGTACCGGCAGCCACCTCTCTACTTCCAACCCATACAATAAAAACCACCGGCGCCCATATCCAACATACTAATAAACGAACACGCCGCTTTATCACCTGCGACCGAGTCTGCTGAGCCCTTTAACCACTTAAAGTGGACCAGTCAAATATTTACATTTAATTCACGGGGGGAAAAGGTCCTTTTTAAATTGGCTCAGAATGTATTGTGATAATTATACGATTAATTTTTAGGGACGTATTTGCCATAATGCACCAGCCCTTCCTTCATTCATAGGCTGCTCATTTTTTTTTTTTTTTTTTTTTTTTGTTGTAAAAATTTTGAACTGTTGCAGGAATCCACAAAGAGGCAAAAAATGTTTACCCCAAGCATAATAGCTTCCAAATGTGGATATGTTAAATGTATTACTAAAATATCTTTTAAAAACTGGGCATTTTTTATGTTTTTGTTTTTTTTTAATATTAATAATTTATAATTTTTATTCATACCTGCATATCTACTATTAGAACAATATAACTACTTATTATAACAATTTATTCTAGTTTGATTGGCAAATTAATTGTGTTTTTTTGAACAATAAAATGCCTGCAATTAAGACATTATGAATAGGAACGGGTTCAATTGCCTTAAATGCCACATGTCAATTACCGGTACTTTTTTTTAGCATATTCACATTTATTTTAAGTAATTTAGTTTAGGGTGATGAGATTGCCTCTTCTAAATGGTTATTAGTAAAAAAATAAATAAATAAATCATACCGAGAGACATGTTATAATTATGTTTTATATATGTTCTCAGTTAAAATATGTATTATTAAATGTCTCCCTTTAATGAATAGGCACGTGTATTGCTGGGTTGCATTGAAATTCGCTATGTGTTGTTTTAAAGAAAATTATTATGACAAAAGGTGTTCTGCCATTAAAATAACATCTATTTATTTACTCCTTTAAGGTCCTCGGCATATATGCCGTTACCGGTGCAGCCAGAAGGTTTAGTAGAATATTCTAACGATGCTACATTTTAAATAATGGACAGCAAAGAAGTATCCAGACTCCGAAAGCAACTTTGGTGGTCCATATCCAGTCAACACGGAAAAAAATGCAGATTCTGACCGGTCTACATCCGTTCCTGTGATTCACTAATACAATATCCATGGGGCAATTGTATCCATAAAGACCATATTACTGCTTCGGATTGGGTTTGTAGGTAATTAGACATTTGGCCCTTTATGGTGATTGTGGAGACCTCTGACCTAGAGTATGAATAGACTTATAGGACCAGTATAGCAGGAGACCCTCACCACTTCCAATGAAATAGCCTTAAAGATCTATACGTTGCACTTATACTTAAACAGATTCATTTTGCATGCACATAGCCGGCCATCACAAGCTTCATTTAGACTCGACAAGACATTTCTAAGATCAGTAACGCGCCATAAAAACCTAAAATAATCAAGTCATCGTAGAAATGCCGCTGAAAATCACTCTTATTGTAGATACCCTGGTGGCTGCGTGAGAAATGACTATAAAGCACTCCGAAAAGGTTCTGATAATGGCCCAAAATCTTTAAATCAAACGAGCCCAGGGGGGTAATGCGTTGACTTGTTGGTCAATACGTTCCTTTCTATTAAGGCTTAATGGTACTGAAGTCGATAAGTGGTCTGAGCGGCAATGCTATGCACAGTGGTAAATGTGGTGAAATCGCTATAGCAACCGATGGCATATATCGGCAAACTGCTCCACTTTGCACCGGGATGACGATTTATCCGAAACTTCCAAATGTTCCCTCTAAGGTGATCAGCTTAGCAATTAAACTGTTAACGTTAACAGTTTAACTATTTCCATACCCAGCTGCTCTAATTACATGGAGCATTGCCGGAAGGGCCGTTTAACACTTTAAACTACCTTCTTCTAGAGTGCTTTGAGAAATCTCTAGGGGCCGAGACAACTCCGCTCCGTAATGAAACAGCTAATTCAAAGCTTTCCTTTCAAGACGTGCCGTAATCCACAGAGGACCTCGCGAGGCGCAATTAAAACATGCAAAGGGCCCCAAGTTGTGTTTTTTTTCATAAAATTATGATTACTGATATAAAATATTTGTATATTTCTTTGCTAATTAAGTTGCTCCTTTGAAGCAGCTACGCATTGCGCGCGGTACGCGGATAAGGTCGGGCTGAATGAATTCCTGTGAATGCGCCAAAATTCTTTTGCATGAAAAAGTAAAAAGAAATTGATGCCTGGAGCTAAGGACGTGTAAGTAGAGATTAAAAATGACGTATACGTTGCGTAAGCAGAATTGCAAGCGAATAGATTATCCAGGAGACGGTAAGTTATTACATAAACTGGCTTTGTCCCCTTTGTGAGGTCACCACGTGGCCGCATATGCAAATTAGTTTGCATGAGAGTAGTGGTCCAGCTCCTTGAATGTAATAAAGATATATATATATCTATATATATATAATGAAGAGCCAACCCCCAGTGAGCTTCTGCTGCAGAAAGTGTGTGGCTGGCCCTGTATAATGTATAATTAAATCAGTGAGCTTTCTTCACCTTTTGACTTATGCATTATCCAGGGCAAGCCCACCTATTTGCCTTTTATAATGAATAGTGAATGAGGGGGTTGAAATTACAAATGGTTCTGACAACTCTCCTTTTAGTGAATAAACCCCTTGATTTTTAGGGTGGGGTAATTCACTTAACTTGAGATTTGGCCAACAAAGTACTGTAGGTGTGAATTTCACTGGGTTTAGGCTAATTGGGCCAGCTTTTTTTTTTAATGATCTTATGATGTCATAGTTCCTGAATAATTGCAGCCTGGGGTCAGAGCCCCTTGTTTGGCATTCCTTTTCTGCCCAATGCCAGGTCTTTGCATTCCAGCTCCTTGTTAAAGCTCTGATGCTTAACCTGACATCTACCTGCGTGTCAGAAACCCCATAAGCTGTGTCCGTCATAATCACGTCTAAAGGCTTTTCCCTCCAGTTTGCCTCCAGCGGGAATTTCTGATGACTTTAATCAAACCTTTGGACTGATTCCATCTTCCAAAATTCTCATCAGCTTCAAATACGTCTGCTCCTGACTTCATTCCTGCCAAGATATAAACTCAGCGGAACCCATTCATAATAATAGCTGAGATACCATCAATGACTCTATCAGAACACACGTGTCATATGACCAATACCCAGCCAATGGCAAGGTGAAGGTGCCGTTCCACTTACCCTGCGGAATTTTTATAACAATGCATCAGTATAATCATCATTCGGAGTAATGTTGAATGCCAGAATCCGCCTCTAAACTAACTTTTTAATAATGTCACAGTTTTCTTGGGGTATTTTGTATCATTATTAGACTTGTGCATTCGTCTTCGGGCGAACATGAAAACGAGCACGAAGAGGCCGTTTTTTTGTTCGTTCCGAAGGAACGTAGAACAGAATACAGTGCCGGCAAACCGTAGGCGAAGACGAAGACTCACAATCACGAAGATTCGAAGATTCTTCGTGATCGTCTTCGTTTTTGCCGCGCAACCGCCAAAATTTCAAACAGGAGTGAGCTGATCCTCGTCTGTCCAATCAGCTCACTCTTGTGACGTAACGCTAAGGGTCTCGTCCAATGCCTGTGCTGCTGTTTTTTGAATTCTGAAGGCGCCTTTATAAGACCAGAGCTTGCCTGAGAGATCCATTCATTTTTCGCTGTGACTGCTTTGGCAACACTGCTGTGCTGCATCCGAGCGTTACAGAGAGAGATTGTTCTGTTCTGTGTGAGACTGGTAAGCCTTAGCCTGCCATTTCTCACTGTGTACTTCATCCTCACTTCAGTGCTACTTAATTAATATATTTAATAATAATAATTTGATTAATTTAATTTTTTTAAAATTAATTTGTCATCAACTTTAGTGTAAGTGCTGTTGAGTTGACAGTGCACCCAGTGCCTCAGTGGCACTGGGGTGCCCTTGCCCTGGGCTGGCACTAGTGCCTATTGCCTGTCCTGCTTAAATAAATTAAATAGAATTTATAAATTACAATTTAATAGAATCTATAATTTAATAGTTCATTATAATATTATATATATATATATATTTGTCAGTCATATATATATATACTATAGTATACTAGTGTAGAGTGTACTGTAGACATTCATCTACTAGTGTCTAATTTAAAATCAGTAATATTAATTAATATAATTAATAATTGAATTCATTATAAAATTATATATATATTTGTCAGTTATAGTTAGTAATAGTATACTAGTGTAGAGTGTACTGTAGACATTCAGAACATCTACTAGTGTCTAATCTAAAATCAGTAATATCAATAATTCTCTAATTCTTTCTTATCTTAATAGTTAATTAAATTAGCTATAAATAAAAGTAATAATATTAATTAATTACTACTAGCGTATAGTTCAGCTAATCTTATTAGTACTGGTGCTGCAGCTCTATAGTTTGTGCTTTGTTTTAGCAACAGTAAGAGACCAAGTCAATTTTTCTTAATTAATCTTTCATTTTATTTCATTTGTTTTGCTCACCTCAGTCCATCAGTGAAGTGAACTTGTTGGGCTAGTGAGTGCAGCCGCATAAGTGCTGTGTTTTTTTTTGATCAGCAAGCAGTGACGTTAACTGTTTTGCAAAGATTTTCTCATTTATTTTACATTTTATTTCAATTTTATTAAAAGTACCCTTAGTGTTTTGCTCACCTCAGTCCATCAGTGAAGTGAACTTGTTGGGCTAGTGAGTGCAGCAAGCAGTGAAGATAACTGTTTTGCTGTGACATTTTATTTTATTTCTAATTCTTTTCAAGAAAAATTGACTGTGACGAGCTGTACTAAGCAAAGCTTCAAGCTACTAGCTGTAGTACTAAAATAATTCTAATCTTCTTTAATCTTAATCTATAATATATTATAAATAATAATATTCTAATTCATAATCTATAATATAAGTAATTCTAATTCTAAATTCTAATTCATAATCTATATTCTTCTATCTATAATACATAATATATAAGTAAATTAGTTCTAATCTATTAATATTATATAACTTAATATTAATTAATAAATCATATACTGAATCTGATTTAACCTCACTTTAGCTTAGTGGGTTTGAGAGCGTCTGCCTAGAGGTAGACTTATAGTAAGGAAATATAGCTTTAGGCTAGCATAGTGGTAGGCTAAGCTCTTAGGCCCGTGTAAATTCAAATTAAAAATAAAATACTGCTAGTTATTAAATAGTTAATCTTGAGTTAATAATTTCAATAACTTTAGGATTTTGGCAGATTGCACACAGCACAGTGCAGTAGTGCATAGTTTTACTTTTTAAGCAGTAGCACTGAAGAGAACTTCCTCTAATTTTTTTGTCTTTAATTCGTTTTTCCTTTTTTTTATTTTTATTTTTTTATTTTTTTTTTTATAGTTTTTTAAACACTACACTACACTACACTACACTACACTACACACACAACACAAAATTTGAAATGGATCCTCCTTTTGGGACTAAGGAGGGACAAGCTCCATCTACCACCACCACCACCACCACCAGCACCACCACCAGCACCACCACCAGCTCTAAGATGCAGCCTTTGCGTCAGTCTAGTCGGCCAAGTAGGCCAAGCTCTCGCTTATCATTTGGGGAAGCATTGCTTGAAGGATCATCAAGTAAAGGAAAGGCACCAAAAGCAGGCAGTAGTAGTGCGGCTAGGCCCACAAGCTCTATGGTTTTTTACGGAAAGCCTAAAGCACCAGAAGCACGTTCAAAGTTAAAGGGTAGCACAAGTAGTACCAGCCCAGTGACTAAAAAGAAGTGCCTTTTGCCCCAAGCAGCATCTTCCCCATCCACCAGCAGCATGCAAGGTACCAAGCAGAGCCAAATTAGCAGCAAGACTCAGAGGGGTCCCAAACCAAAGCGATCTCATTCCTTTGTAGGGAAAACCACCACCACCACCACCCCCGCCTCTACCACCACTAGTGCTGCGCCTACTGTTCCCACTGGTACCGCCACGCCATGTCCTCCTAGTACCTCTAGCAAGCCACCAAGTCCTTACAAAATTTTTGTAAAGACAGTTAGAGAGAGGGCTACACATAGTGGAACTCCACCTAGCGAGGTAGCAGAGGAGCCTGAGACTGAGAGGCCAAGTGCAGAGTCTATTCTTCCTGCTCGCACTACTACTAGTCACGAGTCTCACGACGATATCAGTCTTAGCTCCAGCCTAGCAGGAATTCCATTCGATCTGGCTAATGAAGAGCTAGACTATGAGCCAGAGGAAGTAGAGGAGATGAGTGGTCAGGAATCAGATTCCTCAGGGAGCAGTGTCCAAATGACTAGTGCACAATTTTCCCCTGAGCCTCCACCTTCTCCGCTACGATCATCACCATCACCACCACCAGCAGCAGCAGCAAAACCTAGCAAATCTAAAGCAATTAGCAGTCCCACTATGGCCAGTACTGTTACCACCAGTCCCACCACCACTAGTTCTGCCTCTGTTCATCCACCCCGAGCAGTAAGAGCAGCACCCAAGGCACACTCCAAGGCTATGCGCGCCCCAATTTGGGAGCACTTTGAAAATGTTGAAGAAGGGCGCTATGGAAAGTGCAAACATTGTGGGAAGCTAATAAGCAGAGGGAAAGTGTCTGGCCATTTTACCAGTGCTAGCATGAAGCATCACCTCAGCACTCAACACAACGCTGTGCTATTGGGGAAAGATGCAGAGGTAAAACTTAGTGCAGGCAGCATAGCTGGTGGCCGTGGAAAAACCCCAACAGCTTCTTCTTCTGAGCCAATAGCAGCAGCAGCAGCAGCAGCAACTAGTGCTGGCAGCCAGAGACCAAGGCAGGTTGGAGCACTGCATGCCCAGCCCACCCTGGAAGAATTTGGGGCATTCCACTCCAAGAGAACGATGCCCAAACAGCAGGCCAATAAAGTAACGCGACTTATTGGTCAGTTCATTGCTGTTGGAGGGGCATCCTTCTCCATGATTGAAGGGGAGCCTTTCAAACAATTGATGGCGGCTGTGGCTCCACAATACACAGTTCCGTCACGTTCCACTTTCAGCAGGAACATTGTCCCCTCGCTGTATCGGTCCTGTGTTGCAGCAGTGAAAGAGGAGCTTTCCAAGGCTGCTGGTCAGTGTGTTCATTTCACTACAGATTTGTGGAGTGCACCTAGCGCCCAGCATGCCTTTCTTTCTTTGACAGCACACTGGTGGCAGCCCGGTGTGTCTAAGGAAGTTGCTGCAGCAGGCTACCGATCATTCCTTCTCCATGCAGAAGTGATGGATGAAAAGCACACTTCCCAAAATATTCTGCATGCGATTAGGAAAATGTTTAGCCTTTGGGTGGGAGCAGAGGCGGGCACCAATGTTGAAGTTGGTTTTGTGGTAACTGACGGAGGTGCCAATATGGTGAAAGCGCTGCGAGATGGTCATATTGTTGGTGTGCGCTGTGCAGCCCACATCATCCATCTTGTAGTGAAGGCAGCAATGTCAGAAGGAACTAATGTGGCAGCAGTAGTTCTGTCCCGCTGCAGAAAGATCGCTGGGCACTTTCACCATAGTGTTAAGGCTAGCCAACTTTTGAGGGAAGAGCAAGAGAGGTCAGGTCTTCCCGTACACTGCCTACGTCAGGATGTCAGTACACGGTGGAACTCCACGTTAGACATGCTAGAGAGGATTTTGGAGCAGCAGAGGGCAATCCATAATCTTGCCTCAGAGCACAATATTGGGATTACCTCTCCATTGAATAGGGAGGATTGGACAGTGATCGCCCAGCTAGTGGCAGTCCTTAAACCATTCAGGGATGCCACAGAAAATTTAAGCTCAAACACTGCCAGTCTGGCCCAGGTAATCCCAGTGTTCTCCCATCTAGGCAGCAAGATGGATGTGTTCCTTGGAAACCGTGAGGCTGTTCAAGGTGGCACTCTACATCCTGACGTAGCAGCCATAGTCAGGAAGCTGAAGGATCTGCTAAAAGTACACCTTCGCAAGCGAATGGAAGAGAGTCCCGAAATGATGCTAGCGTGCCTTTGTGATCCAAGAATTAAGGGAAAGCTAGCTTTGAAATTCAATGTTCTCAGTAGCTACCGGGAGCAATTGGTCAACAAGGTGCGTGACTGGCAGCGTAAAATGGGAATGCTGTCCGAGGAGGGTGAGGTGCAGGAGGAGGAAGAGATGATGTGGTCTGCTACCCCTAGCAGCAGCATCAGCAGCAGTGCCACAAGCAGCACAACACAGCTGAGTGGAGCAGCTGCGTTTTGGGAAGAGGCACTTGGCAGTATAGTTGGACCATCTGACAGAGCTAGCAGCAGAAAGGAGAGTAGTGCTGCTGAAATGGTCAAACTTTACCTCTGTGAAGTTCCTTCTGCTCCTAATGTTGATCCTCTTAGCTACTGGGATGAAAAGAAGAGTGTGTGGCCTGCACTCTCATGGGTTGCGCAGCAGCTTCTATCATGTCCGCCAACCACTGTTCAAAGTGAGCGCGTGTTTTCTATGACTGGAAACATACTGAGTCCACAGCGCTCACGCATGGCACCTCATCTGATGGAGCAGATTGCCTTTCTTAAATTCAATCTGCCCAAATTGGGTTACCCAGCTCTTAGCTTGGAAAGTTAAATTTTTTCTCTCTAATGTTTAAGGTAGTTTCTCCCCCTGGTTGCACTTGCTGCGGTGTGGCAATGCCTGCTACCTCCGCTGGTGTAGCCAATTTACGCTAGGGCCTAGTGTCTGAGCTCTGTAAGTCCGCTCCCAAACGCCTAGGACTGACAGTCTTTGGATGCTTTGCCCTGGGGTGAAACAGGTGAGTGGGTCGTCAATTGCCCACTCATTCACCTTTTTCCGTTTCCAACGCTGCTGCTGGTGGTGGTGCCAGTATCTTTTGCCAGTTCGCTTCCTGGCTGAAATCATGCCTCAGATGTCCCTAATGGAAAGGGTAGTTTCTCCCCCCTGGTTGCACTTGCTGCGGTGTGGCAACGCCTGCTACCTCCGCCGGTGTAGCTAGCTTATGCTAGGGCCTTGTGTCTGAGTTCTGTAGGTCTGCTCCCAAACGCCAAGGACTGACAGTGCTTGGATGCTTTGCCCTGGGGTGAAACAGGTGAGCGGGTCGTCAATTGCCCACTCATTCGCCTTTCCCAATTCTGCTGCTGCTGGTGGTGGTGCCAGTGTCTCTCTTCAATGCCAGTTCGCTTCCTGGCTAGTGTCATGCCTCGAATGTCCCTGATGGTAAGGGTAGTTTCTCCCCCCTGGTTGCACTTGTTGCGGTGTGGCAACGCCTGCTACCTCCGCCGGTGTAGCCAGCTTACGCTAGGGCCTTGTGTCTGAGCTCTGGAAGTCCGCTCCCAAACGCCAAGGACTGACAGTTTTTGGATGCTTTGCCCTGGGGTGAAACAGGTGAGCGGGTCGTCAATTGCCCACTCATTCGCCTTTTCCAATGCTGCTGCTGCTGCTGCTGGTGGTGGTGCCAGTGTCTCTTCTCTGCCAGTTCGCTTCCTGGCTAGTGTCATGCCTCAAATGTCCCTTATGGTAAGGGCAGTTTCTCCCCCCTGGTTGCACTTGCTGCGGTGTGGCAACGCCTGCTACCTCCGCCAATGTAGCCAGCTTACGCTAGGGCCTTGTGTCTGAGCTCTGGAAGTCCGCTCCCAAACGCCAAGGACTGACAGTGTTTGGATGCTTTGCTCTGGGGTGAAACAGGTGAGTGGGTCGCCAATTGCCCACTCATTCGCCTTTCCCAATTCTGCTGCTGCTGCTGCTGGTGGTGGTGCCAGTGTCTCTTCGATGCCAGTTCGCTTCCTGGCTAGTGTCATGAATCAAATGTCCCTAATGGTAAGGGCAGTTTCTCCCCCCTGGCTGCCTCTGTCTGCGGTGTGGCAACGCCTGCTACCTCCGCCGGAGTGGCCAGCTTACGCTAGGGCCTTGTGTCTGAGCTCTGGAAGTCTGCTGCCAAACGTTTAAGACTGACAGTGTTTGGGTGCTTTGCCCTGGGGTGAAACAGGTGAGTGGGTCGCCAATTGCCCACTCATTCGCCTTTCCCATTTTTCAATGCTGCTGCTGGTGGTGGTGGTGGTGCCAGCATCTCTTCTCTGCCAGTTCGCTTCCTGGCTAGAGTCATGCCCAAAATGTCCCTAGTGGTAAGGGCAGTTTCTCCCCTCTGGCTGCGTCTGTTTGCGGTGTGGCAACGCCTGCTACCTCCGCCGGAGTGGCCAGCTTACGCTAGGGCCTTGTGTCTGAGCTCTGGAAGTCTGCTGCCAAACGTCTAAGACTGACAGTGTTTGGGTGCTTTGCCCTGGGGTGAAACAGGTGAGCGGGTCGCCAATTGCCCTCTCATTCGCCTTTCCAATTTTTCAATGCTGCTGGTGGTGGTGGTGGTGGTGGTGGTGGTGGTGCCAGCATCTCTTCTCTGCCAGTTCGCTTCCTGGCTAGAGTCATGCCCAAAATGTCCCTAATTGTAAGGGCAGTTTCTCCTCCCTGGCTGCCTCTGTCTGCGGTGTGGCAACGCCTGCTACCTCCGCCGGAGTGGCCAGCTTACGCTAGGGCCTTGTGTCTGAGCTCTGGAAGTCTGCTGCCAAACGTCTAAGACTGACAGTGTTTGGGTGCTTTGCCCTGGGGTGAAACAGGTGAGCGGGTCGCCAATTGCCCTCTCATTCGCCTTTCCAATTTTTCAATGCTGCTGGTGGTGGTGGTGGTGGTGGTGGTGGTGCCAGCATCTCTTCTCTGCCAGTTCGCTTCCTGGCTAGAGTCATGCCCAAAATGTCCCTAATTGTAAGGGCAGTTTCTCCCCCCTGGCTGCCTCTGTCTGCGGTGTGGCAACGCCTGCTACCTCCGCCGGAGTGGCCAGCTTACGCTAGGGCCTTGTGTCTGAGCTCTGGAAGTCTGCTGCCAAACGTCTAAGACTGACAGTGTTTGGGTGCTTTGCCCTGGGGTGAAACAGGTGAGTGGGTCGCCAATTGCCCACTCATTCGCCTTTTCAATGCTGCTGCTGGTGGTGGTGCCAGCATCTCTTCTCTGCCAGTTCGCTTCCTGGCTAGAGTCATGCCCAAAATGTCCCTAATGGTAAGGGCAGTTTCTCCCCCCTGGCTGCCTCTGTTTGCGGTGTGGCAACGCCTGCTACCTCCGCCGGAGTGGCCAGCTTACGCTAGGGCCTTGTGTCTGAGCTCTGGAAGTCTGCTGCCAAACGTCTAAGACTGACAGTGTTTGGGTGCTTTGCCCTGGGGTGAAACAGGTGAGTGGGTCGCCAATTGCCCACTCATTCGCCTTTTCAATGCTGCTGCTGGTGGTGGTGCCAGCATCTCTTCTCTGCCAGTTCGCTTCCTGGCTAGTGTCATGCCTCAAATGTCCCTAATTGTAAGGGCAGTTTCTCCCCCCTGGCTGCCTCTGTCTGCGGTGTGGCAACGCCTGCTACCTCCGCCGGAGTGGCCAGCTTACGCTAGGGCCTTGTGTCTGAGCTCTGGAAGTCTGCTGCCAAACGTCTAAGACTGACAGTGTTTGGGTGCTTTGCCCTGGGGTGAAACAGGTGAGCGGGTCGCCAATTGCCCTCTCATTCGCCTTTCCAATTTTTCAATGCTGCTGGTGGTGGTGGTGGTGGTGGTGGTGCCAGCATCTCTTCTCTGCCAGTTCGCTTCCTGGCTAGAGTCATGCCCAAAATGTCCCTAATTGTAAGGGCAGTTTCTCCCCCCTGGCTGCCTCTGTCTGCGGTGTGGCAACGCCTGCTACCTCCGCCGGAGTGGCCAGCTTACGCTAGGGCCTTGTGTCTGAGCTCTGGAAGTCTGCTGCCAAACGTCTAAGACTGACAGTGTTTGGGTGCTTTGCCCTGGGGTGAAACAGGTGAGTGGGTCGCCAATTGCCCACTCATTCGCCTTTTCAATGCTGCTGCTGGTGGTGGTGCCAGCATCTCTTCTCTGCCAGTTCGCTTCCTGGCTAGTGTCATGCCTCAAATGTCCCTAATTGTAAGGGCAGTTTCTCCCCCCTGGCTGCCTCTGTCTGCGGTGTGGCAACGCCTGCTACCTCCGCCGGAGTGGCCAGCTTACGCTAGGGCCTTGTGTCTGAGCTCTGGAAGTCTGCTGCCAAACGTCTAAGACTGACAGTGTTTGGGTGCTTTGCCCTGGGGTGAAACAGGTGAGCGGGTCGCCAATTGCCCTCTCATTCGCCTTTCCAATTTTTCAATGCTGCTGGTGGTGGTGGTGGTGGTGGTGGTGCCAGCATCTCTTCTCTGCCAGTTCGCTTCCTGGCTAGAGTCATGCCCAAAATGTCCCTAATTGTAAGGGCAGTTTCTCCCCCCTGGCTGCCTCTGTCTGCGGTGTGGCAACGCCTGCTACCTCCGCCGGAGTGGCCAGCTTACGCTAGGGCCTTGTGTCTGAGCTCTGGAAGTCTGCTGCCAAACGTCTAAGACTGACAGTGTTTGGGTGCTTTGCCCTGGGGTGAAACAGGTGAGTGGGTCGCCAATTGCCCACTCATTCGCCTTTTCAATGCTGCTGCTGGTGGTGGTGCCAGCATCTCTTCTCTGCCAGTTCGCTTCCTGGCTAGTGTCATGCCTCAAATGTCCCTAATTGTAAGGGCAGTTTCTCCCCCCTGGCTGCCTCTGTCTGCGGTGTGGCAACGCCTGCTACCTCCGCCGGAGTGGCCAGCTTACGCTAGGGCCTTGTGTCTGAGCTCTGGAAGTCTGCTGCCAAACGTCTAAGACTGACAGTGTTTGGGTGCTTTGCCCTGGGGTGAAACAGGTGAGCGGGTCGCCAATTGCCCACTCATTTGCCTTTCCCATTTCCTTTTCCATTTCATTATTTTCCTTCTGATACACAACCAACCAAACATAACACACACAATAACACATATAACACATATAACACACAGTGACATCACACATAACACACATACACACACACTTACAATGCACAAAACACAAGGACCTTTTCCTTGTTATTTGCCCTGGCCTTCACTCACTAATAGCATTACATTAACACTATAACTCACACTTCACCCTATAACATTTTTCCATCCACATACCTGCCAACAGACCCAACTTTTTCAGGGACAGTCCTGCTTTTTTCCAGTCCTGTCCCATCTAATTTAGCTAAACTAGGTATGCAAAATGCAAATACACATAGGTAGTTATAGCTCGGTAGGTAACGCTACTATAAACATTTAATAAATATAATCAAGTACTAAATAATAAATCTAACTTTAAAATACATTTAAATAAACCCCTATTTTTTTTTAAAAAAAAACATTAAAATTTAATTATTATTATTTAGACATAATCCATCTTTAACCAAACCAGTGCACTGCTACTAATCTTAAACATAACCGTACATTAACCCTAAGCTATTTTTTAGTTCTTGTCCAACATTTTTCCATCAGCATACCTGCCAACACACCCAAGATTTTGGTGGACAGTCCTGCTATTTTCCAGTCCTGTCCAATAAGTAAGTTGGGTTGTTGCAAAGTATGCCATTGTAAATAGGTAGCAAATGTTAGGCATGTAAAGTGGTCCAAAATCAATTTAAAAATGTAAAATATTCCCTATTCTTTTATTAAACATCTATGGACAGTACACCTCGGTATGTGTGTGCAACTCTATTGGTCGTTTCGGCAGGGGGCTCGCCTGCCATCAACGAATGAAGTGCATTCTGCAGTTCTGCAATTCACTCGTTGATGCCAGACCAGCCCCCTGCCGAAACGACCAATAGAGCTGCACACACGTACCTTCACGGCAGCTGCTGCTGCTGTGATGTGTTATTAACCCCGTATTAACCCCTGCTAGGCAACCAGGAGGAAAACGAAGATTAAACGAGCACGAAGAATGTCCGCGAATATTCGCCCGAAGAGAAGACAGGAACGGGCGAATATTCGCGGAATACGAAGATTTTTTTTTCCCCGAAGACGAGCACGAAGACGAACACGAAGAGCCCCCTGGTGCCCAAGTCTAATCATTATCAAATGTTGCAGTTTTAGAAGTAGAATAAATGTATTGGGAATACCGTCTAAGAGTACAGAATGTATCAAGCACATTATAGATGTAGACAAATACATTCTAAATAAAGACATTTATAAAAGGGGAATAGATGTAATTTAGACTGATTTTATTATAAAGTGACCTGCAATTTAATGGCACATTAAAAGGTTCTGAATGTTCCGTAATTGTTGATTTTGAGACAAAACGGAGTATACAAACACAATGACATTAATCAGCTGGATTCTATACCGATACATAGTATCCGAATGCGCATACGGAGCCACTGTATGTGAAGCAATATGCCTTTACACTATATATCCGAAACATACAGATAGAGTCTGCCATCACATAATTCCAATGCTTCATTTTCAGCAGGTTGACAAATATATTAGCCCTGGCTAATAGCCACATTCTGGATCTGCCAGCAGCAGCAGCTTTGGATCGCTCGCAGATTCTATCTCTAGCTCTTGGCTGAAGAACAGAGTGAATGTCAGCTTCCAGGCTGACGTTGGCCATCCCGGCTCCAACGTGACGGCTTAAAGCCATCTGGCTTAATACATGGGTTTCAAAAATTAAATGGTTTACTCGGAGATACCTAAAAACATAGCGTATCTAACAGCTTCCTGGGCACAGACAAAGAGGGGTGACGACAGCGTATGCACATGTCCCCCACAAGCGCTGCTTTATAGTATATAGATATCCCCCAAACATATCTACCTGGATGAACTATTCAGATCCCTGTGCACATGCGCAGCAAGCACTCCCAAGGATTTCAATAGGAACAGTTTCCTACCACTGACTGGCTGCTTCAAGCAGCCAATCGGTGGCAAGGAACATCATACCAAGGAAGAGTAGGGGAGCTGCAGCAGCAGGAGTGCAGCTTCTAAGTCAGTTAAGATTTTTATTTTATATTTTTTTCTCATTTGAAGAATGCATGCTGAAATACTCACAGAGGGTCCGAGCTACTCACAGAGGGTCCGATTTACTGTCCTTTTATAACAAATACACCTTACGCGTATACCATAGGAGCAACATTCCTAACTTCTTCTTCTAAGGATATTTATGATTACTCCTCCCCGTTGAGTTATTCCTCCTTTTTGCCGGACATTCTTTGGCATAAAATACTAGTTTATTTTGTCACCGCTTACTTTTAAATACCACATCTGCACTGGTTGAAGGACAAGACAGACAAATTATATGTATTGTGAATTTACCAAATTAATTTAATGAAGCTGAAAGCTGTGATGGTGACAGCTCCCTTTTAAGTGCAGAATATTCTGTGTTCATTTTACTTATTTTTAAACATAGCCTTAAGTAAAATCATCACATTTACATTTCTTGTTATTTAAGTGGAGCATGAAGAACATTCTCATAAGACAGAAGTAGAAGTTACTTAGTAGGGAGTTTGTAGTTGATTTTATACATAACTACGCGCTAGAAATTCAGGTTTTTGCTTTACAGCGATTATAGGGAATACAAGGTCACTTACCGCTGCTACAAAAGCAGTCTCCGTACCTGTGTTTCAGGCCAGCACCTCATCCACCCCCCCCACCGCGGCCGTCATTCTCACTGCTGAGCATGGGGATATGATGTCATATTCCAACATTCCGTGACTTAAAGGTTCACAGTGTCTTTTAAAGCAGCCTAAGTGGGCTGTGCTGATTGGGTAAATAGTAGACTTTCGTATTCGAGAGAACATGAAAAGGAACACGAATGGCAGCTGCCCTCCATTGGTTGATGCCAGAGGAGCCTCCTCCCCGCAACCAACAGAGTCGCTAATGCGGACCTTTAACTCCTGGAACCTCCCAAGGCTAAGCTTTAGCGTCAGGAGTTAAAGGTCTATAAGAGCGGCACTGAGCTCCTCTGGCATCAACCAATGAAGGGCAGCTGTAGTCGCTTGTCTAGTAAATAGTGTGCTGGTTGGGGGGGGGGTCAGAGATCTTGCACTCACACGTCAGGGGGCTGATCACTTTAGAAGTTGATCTGCAATCCCGTGTTGACCTCCCTCGCTTGGCTTATGCCAGCTTCTACTGGGAGTCTGCTCTACATATCTACCACTTAGTCAGTAAAGTAAAATATGCTGGTTCTATAAAAAATGAATCAATCAATATAAAATAAAAATCCAGATGACCATATATATTATACTTTTCAGTGTAAATTAGCAGATAAAACACAATTCACATCACGGTGTGTATATTCCCTCACAAAAGAACAGTCGCTTTTGTTGGCTAAAGGCCAAAATGCTTACGCTCGGAGCTGGAATTCAGCTGGGACCCTCCAAGAATCAGCAAAGTCTCCTTAATCCCCCATATACAAAATGCTGACTCTGCTTTGGCCGAACGCAATTACCCACCTCCTCCCCAGCATTCCCTGCGAATACATTACCATCCCTCTTTTTAAAAAGAAAAAACATTTATAGTTGTGTTTCATAAACCGGGATATTGGGAATGACAGAGGCACTCGAATTAAACAGAAAAAATATATATTTTTTTGTAAATGTGAAAAGAAATTTTTTATTGGCTCTTATCTACCATTAAATTTTACTTAATAACTGTATTTAGTACGCAATGTGTTTTTTTAATTATTAAGTCACTCCACTTTGCCCCCCACAACCATTATTAATGACAAAAAAAGAAAAATATTTTGCTTAATAGTGGCCAGAGGTCAATAAAAGGCGCTGATCCCTCTTGAATATGAATATATATATATATACTAAAAACAGATGAATTTATAACTAAAAAGCTCTAAATCGTATTGTGTACACCTGTCCATAATACAGACCCCTGACCACGAAAGATCTGTGTTCTTCCCCAAACTCAGGAGCTCTCAGTTAATCGCATATAGCTGTTGGTGACAACCTCCGTTACTGTAAGCCTGAGGATGGCTGACCATAATGAGAGTTGCAGTAAAGTTTTAAGATCTGGCATGAACAGGGTTAATACCGGAGAAATGTTATCAGGCCTGCAGGCAAACAAGACGCAACATGAACGTTGTGAACAGGCCTGGACTGGGACAAAAAATAGGCCCGGGCATTTAAGCCCGAGCAGCCCATATTTATTTATTTATTTATTTATTTATTGTTAAAGCCCACCCTTCATGTACCATCTTTGCATTTACTCATTCACACAAATCATTAACACATTCATTAATGCAGTCTCACAAATCATTCAAGCAATTCATCCACACATGAATTAATTAATTGTCATACGCATTCACACAATTCATCCACACATTTATGCATTCATTCTCATACGCATTCACACTACCCCCTCTCCCCATCTTATCTGCCCCTTCTCACTGTTCCCCCTTTTCACTATGTACCCCATCCCACTATCTATCCCCTCTCCCCATTTCTCACTATCTAACCCCCCTCTGCCCCTTCTCACTGCACCCCCCTCCCTCACCCTACTTACCTTGTTGCCGGAGCAAGCAGCAACTGCGGCCGGGCCCGCGGCAGGACCGGACTGACTGGGCCTATGCGGCCTCTACGGCCGCATTAATGCAGGGCATCAGGGGCACCTGCCCCTTAAGCCCGCCGCAACTGCGACCGGGTCCGCCACTCTAAGGGGCCGGGAAGCCTCCACCAGGGCCGGCCTTAGGGGTCTGCGGCCGCACAGGGCTTACATTAAAACATCGGGGTTTTTTTTAAACTTTATTTAACATCCTCCATGTTAAATAAAGTTAACAAAAACTTTATTTAACATGGAGGATGTTAAATAAAGTAAAAAAAAAAACCCCCGATATTTTAATTTAAACCCTGTGCGGCCGCAGACCCCTAAGGCCGGCCGTGGTGGGGGCTTCCCGACCCCTTAGAGTGGCGGACTCGGTCGCAGTTGCAGGTGCCCCTTATGCCCTGCGTTAATGCGGCCGTAGAGGCCGCATAGGCCCAGTCAGTTCGGTCCTGACTGGGCCTATTTTAAGGTAGGGGCCTGGAGCTGCAGCTCCATCAGCCCCTAAGTCAATCCGGCCCGGCCCACCGGGCAAACGCCCGGTTTGCCCGATGGCCAGTCCGGGCCTGGTTGTGAACTAAAACACTCCAGCATGCCATGGTATGTACAATGTTAACCATAGCTAAAGAGGTGCAAAGGGGTTAACTTCCGAACGAACTAAGAGGAGCAGTTAAATACTGTTAAATATAGTGCAATCACCATAGCAACCAATGAAATGTTCCTGTTGACTGATCATAACAGTACAGTACCTTTCATTCGCCTTCTCATAATCCCAAAATGGCACTTTAGTGACACAGAGGACATCATGCAAAGTCCCTCTGTCTTCACAGGTGGATGTAAAAGGTGCGGATGACCAGACACGGGTTCAGCGGAAGGCAGGGTCGGGTGTAGGAAACCATTAAAAAAAAAGTGAATTTATTTAGAGATGGTGTCAGAGGGCATTGACAGACCTATATGTAAAGAGAGAGTAGGTGAGAAAGTTAAGAGTGGAGGACAACTTGTAACGATAGACCATCCCGGCTTTGGCCAGAATGCTGGTGTGTCTTCTCCATACCTAGGAAAGTTTATGGTCCTCAAGAAAAAATATTCCTTGGTACGCGATTTCCCAGCAAACTGAAGAAGAAACGAAGGGGGACGGCTGAAGGATAGAGAATAACAGGAATGTAGAGAATAGAGGAGAAACTGGGACTAACGGGAGGGCAGGATAAAGAGAGAGAGAAGAGACGGAGGGTGAGTGGGCTGAGAGGAGAAAAATCCTCGTCTCTCAGCGCTCTCTGCTTCTGTGTCCAGAGCATAATGAGATTCTCATTAATATTAATAAGATGTTTATTTGTTTATCTGGCTCCTCAGTGCAGAGCTGGTACTTAACCCCTTAAGGACCAGGCTCATTTTTCGTTTTGTACCCTGTGGGACCGCAGCTGTTTTGACACTTTTGTGGTGCTTGTGTTCAGCTGTAATTTTCTCCTCACCCATTTAGTGAACCCACATAAGTTATATATTGTTTTTTTCAGGACAAGATGGGCTTTCTTCAGATACCATTATTTTGATCGTATCATCTTATTTACTATAAAAAAAATAAAAAAAACATGGTGAAAAATTGAAAAAAAACACATTTTATGACTTTTATTTGAAAAATCTTTTACTCACCTAAAAAAGCAAGTAAAAAAACTAGCTAAATAGATTCTACTACTTGTCCTGAGTTTAGAGATACCCAATGTTTTTATGTTTTTTTGCTGTTTTTTGTAAGTTATAGGGCAATAAGTACAAGCAGCGTTTTATGATTTCCAAATCTTTTTTAACAAATCTGGTCATTCTGCCTCCATCTCCTCTTTGGAATATCTTTGAAGCGGGTTAACTCAATTTAACCCATTTAAACCATATATTTTTGAAAACTAGACACCCCAGGGTATTCCAAATGCTGTTATTTTAACCCTTTCCATGCACCAATTATAGAACTACACTTTGTCAAACTTTGTAATAGTATTTTTTTTTTATTTTTTTTCCACACAAATTGTACTTTAGTTATAGATATACAGGTTCTGGTATATGCCACTGTCAAACAACCCCCCAATATGTGTTCAGGAACATCTCCTGAGTGCAGTGATACCCGACATGCATGGGTTTGTCGGGTTGTTTGAGATTTAAAATGCCACATTTGGGAAGTGCGCTTTTTTTCTCCGTTTTGGTCAGTCTGGACCTATGCCCTATCTTTGAGCTTGGCCACTCCAATTTACCCCATCAGCCATTTTTTTATATATTAGACACCCCTTGGGTATTTGAAGTGCTTTTATTTTAACTCTTTGTTGAGATTTTTGAGAAATTTTAGCACTTGCTCAAAATAATAAACTTTATTTTTTTATTTTATTTTATCTTTTTAATACTTTTTTATATTTTTTTTACACATTTTGCAATGTACTGGATGGTTCATCTAGTGACATCACTGCATAATTATTTTTAAATGTTAGCACATTTTTTTTATTTTTTTTCCATTTTTTATTTTTTTTTTAATATTTTACTAATCACATAGTGATTAGAAAGCTGGGCTCCATTGACTTGCATGGTTGAATGCAGTACCTGTATTCAACCTGCAAGTGGAGCCAGAGTTCTCTAGAGGGTCTGGAGACCGTCTAGCTAACTCTATCATCTTTATTGTTTATTTTCCCGGACCGCCGCCATCTTGCTTGATGGCGAAGATCACCGGCAGCGGCGGCTGTGACCGCTCCGCAGAGGTAAGTGTTTGGTGTCGCTGGATGCCTCCTGATTGAGGCATTCCAGCGACACCATTTAAGTTTAGGAGGCGATCGTCGATCGCCTCCTAAACGCTTTTAAAACGGGCGTCCGCCGCCATACAATGTATGGCGGCTGTTGACGCCCCGGGGAGGGGCCAGACATGGCCCCCGATGCCGATCTCGGCGTTACTGAATGCCTCGACATCGAGGCATTACAGTAACGCCGTTTAAGCGAAGAAAGTGATCGTTGATCACTTTCTAAGCTTATTTTATTTTATGACGGTTCAGGACCGTCAAAGGTCATTTAGCGACCTTCATGTCATGACGGTCCTGAACCGGCAAAGGTCGCGAAGGGGTTAAAGATTCCCGTTTGTCAGACCATTAGTAGAAATGTGTAATATAGTAGAACTGTGTGTCTGATGACCGTGGCTGACCTCCGATGTGCACTCAATCCATATTTCTGCGGATCCAACACAGATATATATGTCCGTATTATTATCGCACTGAATTTGTAGACCACCGGCGGGTCCTGTAACGCTTCTACAATGTGGGGAAAACACAAAACAACAATAACACAAGCTCACATGCGAGATGCTGGTACTGAAGAAGAAGAGGCCTCTGTTTCTGCCTCCTCCAAAAGCTCAGATCCCACTTCCTGCTCCTTAATATAGCTGGATGATGACATTTAGATATGACATCATAACCTTCTGTTAGTCTGAACTAACATTACAACACGTCGTCGGAAGCGACGCGAACTTCTGTGGTGTAATCCTCGCTGGAAATTGCAAAACGTCCGGTAAATTCTGTTTCTCAAGCTAAAACCTGAGCTGCTAATAAAAGATTTGTAAGGGTATTTATATGTTGCTGTTGATGTTGCTGAAATGCATATTAATGTTCACGTGAAATATGAGAAGATTATATAAAATTGCAATTTTATTACGATTGGCCACACATGCTTATTACTATTGGGTGGCTAAGGTAAAAGCTAACATTGCACTTAGCTACCATACCCCTAAAAATGTAAAGCTTTGCGATGATTTTGGGTTATCCCATCAACACCAAAAATGATACAATTTAATGCAAATAATAAGCGTGTACTCCTAAGGTACAAATGATGAATATGTCACAATTTCTGTTAAGTCCTGACCTTTTATCTGCAAATCTTAGGAAGCATCTTCAAAAAGCTGTCAACTTCACGCAAGCCTCACTGTAACAGTAACACCTAAATTGGTGTATATATGTGTATGTGTGTGTATATGTGTATGTGTGTGTGTATGTGTATGTATATGTGTGTGGAATGAATGCTAGGATAATTGGGTGATGGGACATGGATCCGTGATAAACTTAGACATTCCTGAATCGTTACTTTGAATAAACTCCATAAAGTCCATTCCAAAGCAGATGCTTTTGCGATCGCTTACTAGGACAATAACACCAATGATAGTCTTTATGTAGACTATAATTACCACGTAGGTGGAACATAGTAGCCAGGCTTTGACCTTTTGAGGAGAAAATGAAAACGTCCACCACGTCATCTTTTCACAGCTCGCCTGAGTTGATTATAAATATCTTGTATTTGCATTACACCGGATTCTACACATTCACCTGAAATGTTTAGGTTTGAAGGAAACATCTTCTAATAAGCCCAAGCTGCCTGTGCTTTAGGAGAAATCAGGAGACGCTGCTAAATACATTTGTTGATATTGGAGTCGGGTACTTTGCAAGCTTCTAAATCTGAAAGTAAATTCTAAGATAAAGCCAGATCCCTCTGTGTTTGTCGAAAGCTTATTTTGTTAGTCCGGCATCTAGACAAAGTTTGATATCTCATAAAGAATCCCTTCAGGTGCAACGTTATCTACAAAGACCTTCATTTTCTTGTGAAAGCCACTTCTCTGAAATACTAGTTTTATTTCCGTTAAGGATTAAATCTTCCATGGACCTTTTTAAAATAAACATTCTAATAGTGTGGCTCTGCTTGTCTAATCACTTTGATACGTTGTGGCTATTTTCATCAATGCTAGCTGCTATCTCCATCATCACTAAACATGGATCTGGCAGTAAATAATGAACGTCCTCATTGCTCACGAGGTCATCTAACAACACATATTTAATTATACACTTTCAACTTGGGTGCACTTGGTGACAGAATCAGAGAGTGTTGCTTCTATTGAGCTCACTATTAGGATCCAAACCCAGGCTAAACTAGGGTTTCTAGAGTCCAGCTAGTTGGAATTTACCACTGACCATTGGGTAAGGAACTCCATTGAGTTTAGCTGGTACATTTTCGGGGGGTAAATCTGGCCCCCCAAAAGACCTTATTGACTCCTGAAGCTTCTTAAATTGAATAACACAACAAGAGGTCCACTTTGGTCCACTTCCACCAACTCTCCCCTTAAATCAATTTCACTCAATGCATATCCATGCTTTACAAAGTTTATTCCTATGAACCAAATTACTAAATTCAATGCAGCGCCGAGGGCCCAATGGAACGGTAATCCAAATGTGTCAGATAGTAGTTTAATCTGTGTATCACTACAGCTTCCAATAACAAAATAAGACAAATCATCGCACGGTAACATAGTCTAACACTGAAAAGAAAGCGTCCTACAGGGAAATGTTCCGCATCCCTGATTTTGTACAGGAAGAAAGACATACGGCTGTCAAGAAGTACACCACTGGGACTTATCTCAGGAGCTACCTTAACCCTTTGTTATCAATACACTATGTCAAGGGGACCTATGCACTATAGCTCAACGAGTCAATGAGAGTTGACCTTTCCAGTACAAAAAGGGTGCCTTTTTTTGGACATGGTCCAATCTCAGTAGGAGATATAAATGGGCTCCAGTCCACACAGTTCTTTTATTCACGGGGTTTCAGCTCTCATATTAATTAATAATAACATTATTAGCTTATGAATTCATTAAAATGAGGTGGGTTGCGACCTCTGCTGGCTTCACTTCAAACCAAGACAATAAGGATTCAAGCCCTCTGCTAATATTTCTGTTTGTGACCGTGTGTATGGGTGCTACAACTGAGGCTAACAGATGGGCAATATGTGGGCAATATAGTTGTATACTGCATAATTAGTCTTTACTATACAACTTTGAAGGGACACAAAGACCCAAGAGATGAGCCTACAGCATCTACGGTGATCGTTAGATTAACAGAAAGAGAGCAAATGTATAGATCAACGGAAAATGAGTCTTAAATGTGTCCTATATCTGGAACTATATGCAAATCCTAGTACAATGGAGAATAATTAACAACAAAGAAGTGTTGATTACAAAAATAGAAAAATATCTCCCAATTAAGTTTTAGACAGAATGTACTTTTTTTCCAGAACTTTTAGCTGCTCCTTTTGCCCCAAAAGACCATATGGCCGGTCTTTAGAATTGCATGTCACTGCTTTAATTATACATAATTCCAAATAAATGACACCCGTGTTCTCTCTCCTTACGCCTTCTATCTCAAGTCCAGCCTTTCCCCTTATAAATGGAGCAGTAAAGTCTGCTAAAGCGTCCTTCCCGAGAGAAAAATTCTAAATGAAAAAAAACAGGAGGGTTTTATTACTGTTATGGTTTTGCAACACGACTGCTGTTCCTCAATCATCCTCACCGCCTGCTGTACTTACAGGAATTCCCACTGCTTCAAAAAATAAGAAAGGTACTGGGAAGTTAAGTTAACTCTTCGTCTCCATCAAAACCTATGATTTTAAAGCACAAAGACCCCCGATACAGTGTTTTAATGTTATATAGTTAAAAAGTATACATGGAATTGCAATTTAATAGTTTCTGTAATTATACATAATTTACCAGGTATAGCACTGAAATAAAAATAATTCTACGCATTTGTTAGCGCAATTAAAAAAAACTAAATTTGTTAACCCATGAGCTACCACGGCATTAAGTGATTTTGTCGAAAGAATGTTTTTCTATGAAGCATTTAATTACATACACAATTTAAGTTAATGTTGATATGATCACACATTGTTCTGAGTCTATATCAATATAAGGCGGCATTAACCATCTGGCTGGAGCCTTTCTATGATATCATTACAGATGTTAGGCACTAGTGTTTCCACAAAGGACGTTTTCTATCATCTGCAATTTAAATAAGAATACATGAATAAATATAAGCAGTGTACATATACCATGGACGTTTTACGAGGACTGAGGGCACCATCCTCACCGCGGAGCGCCGGGACATGACCTCATATCCCGACGCTCCGTGTCTTAAAGGCGCACGGCACCTGCATAGTGTCAATGGGCCAGTTGAGGACATCAAAGATGGTTTTGCGGCAGAGGGACTGTCTAGGCCAAGTTGGCCTAGGCTGGAATATGTTCTTGAATGCAAGGAACACAGAAAGGATACAGCCAGGGTAAAAAAAATGTCAAAGCCCTTACTACTACTCCATTAGCCATATGTGAAAAAAATGCTAGTAAAATGCACAAAACAAACGTGCCCCGAACTCTGTCTACCAGGGCAGCCCAGGGGCAAATGCCCCTCTGTAGGGCTCCTTATTGGACCACTATAACCCCCATTATTGAGACTCTATGAACGCTACATTCTGATAAGGAGCACATCATCTGCAAGATGCTATTAATGGAGACTCCAGGAATCACAGCTAATTACAGGACCTTTAATTCCCACCTATTCTGCCACTTCCAGTGTTTGCCCAGCCTAAAAAATACTTGGGTGCCAAGTATAATCTGATGCTTTCTACTGAGCTGTACCCCCTGGCATCGCAGGGGTTAACTCCATTCTTACTGCGCATGCAGACAGGTGCTGAGGGTCTGTACTTTGATGCCTCCTCCACAAATTTTCTCATTTTAAACAAATTGCTCCGTCAGCTTTTATATGGAAGGCAGAGGTAATTATCTTTTTTTTTTATTATTTATTTTAGCCCACAGGATTCAGAAAGATTTGGAAGGAATGGAAAATCCCAATAGAGTATAAGACCCTCGTTAAAATTTATGAGACAGAGAAAATTACAGCTGTGTTGAAATAATGGAGATAGAATTTTGCAATCTATAAACGGCACGAGATATCAAAATTTTTATGTCTGCCAATTGATTTGGAGGCAATGAACACAGGTGTACTCAGAACCCACAGCGGTGCCGTCAGCCGGGCCTCCATGCTACCGTGATTCTTATGAGCTCGGAGATATGACATCATATCCCGGCGCTCTGCCTTATATGGGCGTGCAGCGCTGGGCAGAAGTGAACTACGAAGAATGTGTCGACTCGGCACTGTCCTCTATAGTTTTTATTTAGCGATCAGTGTGTAGCGGTACTACTGGCCTAATACAACTGGCTCCATGTTATACAGCAGAGGGGCTTCCAACCTTTGGCCCTGCAACCCTAGGCCTAAGCCTAGTCAACCTATTACAAAATACGCCACTGGGTATAAGTATATGACTAGAGCCCTAAAAGCCCCAACAATGTGTCTTTATAAACTAAAATGTATAAATACACACAAATGTTCCCCTAAATTACTTAATGACTTCTATAGCTATTAACAGGTTATATAAAGTCAACCCATTGCTAGCCCTCTTACTAGATCCTTAAAACAAAAGTCTTCCTTTAATTTGAAGGGGAAATTGGAATTGGCAGCAACGTGACCTTGGTCGGCAAACAGGAAAATATTATTCAATGTTAAAGCGTGGTCTAGCGTGTAGCTACGGATCATAGTTAAAACACGGCCCATTAAGCGAATACGCAAACCGATAAAACTTACACAGGGCCATCCCTAGAGTAGGGCACACCAGGGAAATTGTCCTGAGGTCCATAGCGTTGGGGGGGGTTATCATATTGCAAAACAAAAAATATTCTAAAAACTTCAAAATTGGAGCAAGAAAAAAGCATCCCCAGCTCTCAAGTATCAATGCATGCAGGTATTACTTCCCACCAACCATCTCCAGTGGAAACTCCTACACGGCTTCATGGGGTCTAACAAGACCCCCACGTTCATGTGCAGATCTGTTGGTTCTGTTGGCTTCAATAGGAGTGCAGCCCTGAAACTGATTGGCTGTTTGAAGCACCCAACAATGGTGCGAAATACAGGACCAAAGAGGGAGCTGCAGCTTCTCCTAATCATAACTGTTACTGTTACAAAGTACTTTAATATGGATTCTTCATTGGTGGGGCTGCATGAGACAAACTGTTCCTTTTAAGTGATGGTCAGATCTTGTGGGTCATTCCATGTCTTGTTGTGGTACTCACAGCCACTCAGAAGAACATTAAGTAATTTCAGGGTTTTCTCTCTGTAGGTTTGTGTGATGCAGGGTAAGCAAAGTGCCTCTGTGCATTTTAAATTCAGTTACGAGATCACGCAGGAAACAATAACCAAAAGGGAGCACAAAGGGGCTTCCACAGAATGGGTGATAACAACATGAAATATATGTCATTCACTTACACAGCAACGGCCACATCAGAACTTCACACAACTGTGTGGGAACGTCAATGAAATAGCAAATCGTACCACCCACTCCAGGCCATGGTGTTATTTTCACAGTGTGTTCACTTGTGAATAAATACACAGTCCTCATGTTAGATTTTTCCCATATGGATTAAAGATTAGATTTTTCGGAGTGCTCTCTTGATATTATTTCTGAATTCTGCACATGTTTTACAGGTCTAGACTATGTGGGAGAGGTGGAGAGCATCAAGACATTGACCCAGCAGCGTCCCCGTGCATATTTTGTTGCTCCTCAGGAGAGACACATTGCCACATTGATGGCATCACAGCCTAGCAATCACCACGTCTCTTCGCTTACACCCAATGTTTGGGAGATGAGGGATCTTGCTGGGGAAGCTAGCCCCCCTAGTTATTCCACCATTAACGGATCGAACGTAGTGCACATTTCTAGTGGTCGCATTCCTTAAGACCACCAGAAAAAGTGGCTAAGAAGGTTTCCAAATGTTCCTTGTGACTTGCAGAGGTCCTGCTGGCCAAAGCTGTTGAGTTACCATATGTTGCTGTTTCTCTTACACCAAAAATAATTAAATTGGTCAGCCGAGTACCTTATAGATTCTGTCCTGCAACAACAGTTTGGTGTTATCCCTGGGTCAGCGTTGTGTATACCTTCGGCTTTAATTAATACTTATTTATTGACTGTTTTATTAGCTGATTCAAGCACAGATATTTTTCAGCTGCAAACTCCCCACTTTTTATTCTAGATAAATAAATTATACCCCCAGTGACTGCTGCATAGATTCTACATGATTAAAATCTTTATCTCGTAATCTAGATCACCAAGGGGTGCTTCTTTTTAAAGTATTTTCTAGTTCGTACATTCATTTCCAATTTGTAACGTACATGTTGTTCTCCGGGCTTAATGATCTGCGGCGATACACTGTTACAATTTTCAGTTCCAGGTGATACGCTTTTTAAGATTAAAATAAATAAATATATATTGCATCAAGCTATCAAGCATATTTTAATTCCATTGATTTCTGGGTATTTTAACCCTCTGAGAACAAGAATGGTGAGTACACTTTGCACTCAAAAGATAGAGGACAAGTGCTAGGTTATATGAATTATCACACACAATAACATTACAGTAAAATGTACCCAAGTGTCCTATTATTTCCTCGTACTCCCATTTTTAACGCTTGGAAAACTGCTGATATTTAAATGCATTGAGATTCATACGCACGCATATTATATGCCAGTAATTGGGGTATTGCAAGTATAAATCAAATATAACTATACATTAGATACGTATTAAGAAAGCTGAAAACATACTCAATAACTAAAAAAAAACTAATCCTGCATCTCTATGAACATAAAATATATATAATATGCACAGTACTGGGAAAGCCTTTTAGGTAGAAATGCTGTAAAATAAGAATGCTTTCAAAAATAGACACGTTAATAGTTTATTTCTATCATTTAACACAATGCAGAAGTGAACAGAAGAACAATCTAAATCAAATCAATATTTGTTGTGACCACCCTGCCTTCAAAACAGCATCAATTCTTCGAGTGAGGGGTTTTGTAGGCATAGAGTTAGGTGGGTGATTCAACAACTATATCAAACAGGTGCTAATGATCGTCGACTTAATATGTAGGTTGGAAAACAATCATTAAATGAAAAAGAAACAACTGTGTAGGATGAATAAAACAGGGCGAGCAACAGGCAGACTCGCTAACAAGGTGAGGTTGCTCGCTGACAGTTTAATGTCAAAAGTTATAGACCAGGGCAAGACTGAACACAGCAACAAGACACAGGGTAGTTATACTGCATCTAGGAGGCCTTTTCCAGGCAGAAGTTTCAAGGCAGACATGGGTTTTCAGATGTATCGTCCAAACTCTTTTGAAGAAGCACAAACAAACGGGCAATGTTGAGGTCTGTAGATGCAGTGGTTGGCCAAGGAAACTTAGTGCAGCAGATGAAAGACACATCAATCGGAAGATGTCCAGCAGTGCCATCTGCTCAGCATTGGCAGAAAACAGCAGAACCCTGGAACACCTATCTACTGTTCAGAGAAGTTTGGTCGGAAGTGGTCTTCATGGAATACCACAAATCCACTCCTATGACATGAAGACAAGGCCAAGCGACTCAACTATTCACCAAAACATGGAGACTGGGGCACAGAAAATGTCAGCAAGTGCTCTGGGCTGATCAGTCTAAATTTGAAATATTTGCCTTTTTCAGAAGGCAGTTTGTTCACCAAAGGGCTGGAGAAACGTACAAGAATGAGTGTTTGTAGGGAACAATGAAGCATGGCGGAGGTTCCTTGCAACTTTGAGGCTGCATTCCTGAAATTGTACAGGCAGATACTTATCCATCATGCAATACCATCAGCGAGACATCCAATTGGCCCCAAATTTATTCTACAACATGCCAATAACCCCAAACATACAGTCAAAGCCACCAAAAACTATCTTCAGCGTAAAGAAGAACGCGGACGTGATGGAATAGCCCCACACAGCCCTGATCTCAACATCATTGAGTCAGCTTGGAAAACATAAAGAAAAAGAAGCAACTGAGGCTGCCTTAATCCACAGAAGAACTGTCGCTAGTTCACACAAAATAAATATTGATTTGATTAAGATTTTTCTTCTGTTCACTCACTTTGCATTTTGTTAAATGATACAAATAAACAATCAATATGCCTATTTATGTTTAAAGCATTCTTACTTTAGAGGATTTTTCACACCTGCCTAAAACATTTGCACAGTCCTGCATATTTTAAGAAAAAATCACAATCCGTCAGCGACTGAAAGATTACATAAGGGTTGGTGTGATGCATACGTATGTAAGATATATGTACATTCAGGATATGGAACGGGAAAGTATAAAGTGACACATTTAAAAGACCAACTGAAATCAAATGGAACTAACCACACACATTAACAGAAGGTGAGGGTTAAAAAGGAATGCGATCACAGACCCCTGCTGAGGGTACTAAGTGGCCTTAGAGTGCTTTGTTATCCTTACCGCTCACACACAAGCTCAAGCTACACAAGCCTTCTTCACAAGACTCCTCTTGGCTCTCCTTATCTCCTTCATCCTCTTCATCCTCGCCGGCTCTCGTGTTCTCCCTCCTCTTCCTCCTGGAAGGTCTTCTGACATTTCTCAGGACTTTATTTACCCTGTTCATGGGCTGATGCACTCGCCGGTCCTTTTGTAATACGTCCCAGAGAGGGGTCCCTCGCTTGGCCGGGTAACGCAGAGCCAAGCTTTCAAGCCTGCGAGTAGAGAACGCTCTCTCTACAGAGAACAGCCAGCTAGTTCTTCTCCTTCTGAGGGCTGTGTGGGCTGACGCCGGTGTACTTAGTCTCTGCTGACTTACAAAAAAAAGAGACAATAGCTCCGCAGGGCAGTTGCCTTCAAGCACTTGTGTTTGAAAATAAAGGAACGACTCCACACTTTGGCAGCCGGTTATTAGCTTCCTGCAAACTGTGCAACGAGCTGCCGATCACAGCCTTCAAGCCTCTGATACAGTCAGAGGGAACGGTTTAAAAGACGTGCAATATACAGATCACATATCACAAAGCTAACGTCCCCTCCGCATTCACATCCTCACAGCTACAGATGAGGAGGGTGTGAGAGACAGAGCAGAGGGACGCAGGCAGCTTCTGATTGAGCCGAGAATTTGAGCGTCAGCTCTTAAGTACACTTTGCTCCCGAGACCCATAAACTTGCAGTCTATCGAATAAATCATGAACCAGGTATTCAGGAATAAAGCTGCATTTTTAAAGAATTGCGATTATTATATATATATATATTATGGTTTATCACAATCTATAATTATCTATTAATCTCATTAACGATCGATATGTCTTTTTTAGAAAATTGTTAGATCTGTTTCCACATCTGTATCTAATGATCCGGATTGGAGGCATGTATAATTATCAGCCTACCCATCGATATTTAATGGCCCATATTGATAGATGGTGTCTATAATCCATACATCTCCCCCTCTCCGCTTTCTTAGTTGGTCCGTATCCTGGGCTGCGTAGAGCTTTAAGTAATCAATTTATTTCAGTTTGTCTAGATCTATCCGTCATGGGTTCTTAAGGTTCTCCAAAGCATCTCCCTCTTGCCAGCTATAACTGCCCGTCTATCAATATCCAATATCTGTCTCTATTTATCAAGCATGCCCGTGCCATAGGCGTAGCGAGAATAGCCAAAAAGCCTTTATTTAAGTCAGCGAACATACGCATTTGATTTATACACACATTAAGTACATGTCATCAGAATGTATAAATACCCTAAGTATCCCATTAATCCCCCTGATGCTTTAATTAGCTGTAGGTTTGAAACTTCAAAAGAACAGATTTCGCAGCTCAGAGCACGGAACTGATATAACAGGGGAAAGTACATCAGAAGCGGCGAGATATGAAATACTGCTGCGCTAATGGAATATTAGTGGAAAGAGAGGGGGAGAGCCGGAGCCAAACTCAACCCGGGAAACCACTGGCAGCACATTAGCGTTTCATCGCTCAGCCAAACACGCTATTAGTAATATTGTAATTAAATGATGTAGCAGAAGAAATATAATTGAAAAATGGTAACCTATACAAATATATGTAAACCGATGCCGTCATAAGGGCCACACACCTTTAAAACGGGTATTTCTGATTTTTCTATGAAATATTATTGGGTAAAAAAAAAAAAATTGTGACTTTGTCATAAGATAGTTTAATGCGATAATTAGGGTCAGGGTTAAGAAAAATTGTAATTATAACATAATGAAGCACTGCTTTTTACTAGAAACTTAAGCCTAAAATAAAGTTTCCTTATAACTTATTAAAGCCCAACACTCAGATGTATCGCTAACAGCCCTGTGCTCAGTAACGCGAGTCATTTTAATGCATACAAGTTTTAATTTTCAGCCTTGGTGATCATGCTATCAATGTTCTTGCAACTTGGGTCTGTAACGTCACAGTGGCTAAAAATGGGGAAGAATATCTTAAGAACATAACGCCGGCACATTCTGTATCCTCATGTCATCAGGCAGGTACGTATAGAGGCGAGCCACAAGACCCTACAGTGGCATGACGATCAGATACCCCAATACTAAAAGAGAGAAGGCATAGTTGGCTTAGTTTTGGCTTATAAATTTAAATCCATTTAAAATGTTGACACTGCAAACAAGCAGACATGTACTTCTACACTCAACTTGGGTTCTCCAATGTTGTGTGGACATCATCCGCCGTTGAGTGCAGCTCCCACGGACCACGTCCCTACTATGGTGTCAGTAACCATACAAAACATTATAATAACCTTGGAACTGTATGTAATAAAGAAAGTGTAAAATATGTGTTAAGGATCGAAGCATTCATTTTGGTGGACCCAACTGGCTGGTTAAGTGTGCATGGCTCAGAAAAAGAACAAGCCTTCATTTATGATCATACCTCACGCTTAGGATAATGTCTACCCTATGGACTGTTCCTTGGTACAAGCAGAGCAGGGTATCAACAACCAACTAGAATACAAGACGAGAACCCAGCTCCTAATCGTCATCTCTTTACCTGTTCATATATTCCAATTTACACCAACCTGGTGAAGACAAATGAAGACAACTATTGTCACTCTTGTAGTTTTATACAGTTTTTTGGGGGCTTAGGCAAGAATCCCCAAAAGTCTTAGCACCACCTGCCGGCAATGTCTTCTTCTGCTTGGTCAACTCTATCAACCACTACTGAATACCACTTAGAACTCCTTCCAATGGTAGTAACAACAACAATGGATTTGATGGCAGGAGAGGAAGAAAAAGAATAATAACGATATTAAATCATCTCTTCCACTATTAAACATACCATTGTTTCACCTCATAGGGAAAGCTAGAAAAATATATATGTTTAATTATGCTTTTTTTCTCCTTTTAATAAGGGTAGCATAGCAACTGAGCTAATATAGCATTTAATGTTCTGTATTAAAACCATTAAAATGTATCCTTGTCTTGAATAATATTATGCACGATAGCTTAGGTTTAACACTAATGCTACCAGAGGGTGAATCTGACGCCAGAATCTGATTTCTAAATGAAGCTGAATATTCATATTGTACATACTCAAGGCTAGCTTTGTTTTAACCTTTCTAGAAATAATATTTTTCTAGTTTAACAGGGTGGAAGTGCTAGTTTCTAATGCTGTTGGAATAAGCTTCTGTTTTTGTTGTAATCTCTAAGGAAGAATAATAAAAAAAATATTGAATTTTGTATTACGTTGGCTAAAATAATTCCAACAACTGGTGATTAACTTCGGAACAATATGGAGTTAAATGGACTTTACCATGTTTAAAGAGATACCCCAAAAATATACGCTATAACGTGAATGGATAAGACGTGGGCATAACTAAAGATAACTAAAGGTAGATGTGGTGAAAAGTTGGGTATTTAGGAGAAGGAAAGGGTGGCTCTATAAAATTGACTTGTGGTAAACCCAACCTAGGTCTTCAGGATTTGGTGAGGAACCTTTACCTAAATCTATGTTTTGGACACTGAGGACAACCGTCATGGGACACGAAGAGACATGATATCCATGGTGGTAGAATGTCAGCCTTGCTTAGCTAATTCACCCATTTCTCGGATGACCACAATCCCTTTTGGAGACGGGATATTACTTTGCCTGCGTCTCCGTCTGATACATTCCATGTAAAGGAAAGAGTTTAAGAAACACTAAAGATACTTTTATCCTATCGATGATAACTATGGTATATGTGAAAAGGCTTGCTCTTCACCCGAGCTGCAAACCATCATTGCAAGTGTAAAAGAGCTGCAGCTGGCCAAGTTGCCAGGCAAAAAAAAGAATTGCGAGTCGATTTTTCCGAGTTGGTATTTCGATAACCATTAAACAACCAAGTTTTTGCTTATGGTCGGGCTAACTGACTCTCAAATTAAATCTCTCCGTGTCTGAGAGAATTGAAGTGCTTGGTAAAGTGCGTTTTCCGCGTCGTAGACGGCGCTCTGTGTATTGAGTATGGCCGTAGGGCGCCCTTACTGCCGTGTAAAACTTGGCTCGGTGTGGAAGCTTGCAATTGAGCTCATTTATTAAAGTTATAAATTACCTGATTTATCGGGGCTTGTGACTCTCTGCTTTGTGGGAAGCATTTTTCCTGAGTATGCAGCCAGCTGTCTGAAAGCGCTGACAAATACCTTGTGTTCTTCCAGTCATATTATAAAAAATCCTTTAAATAATGCATGTAAGTAGGAATTAGTATTATATGAACGGTTCTACGTTGACAGGGTAGCCTTTAGAGCAGAGACGGTACAGGAATTCTAAAAGTCCTTTTTGGGTGAATTCTCTTAATAAAGAGATCACGTTTCTTATTTTAAATTGTCCATTTATCAACCTGTCCGTTCTGAATGATTTCATTTAGATTAACACAATTTATGTTAGCCCAATCTACCAGACAAGCACCCTGCATGTTGTAAACAACAGACTAATGAAAGTCTATGGAGGAAAGGACTTCATTAGCATTGCCGTAAAGCATCAGCTCAGTGTAGTGTTTGAGCAGTGAAAGCCACCCAAGATATCACATGACCAACAACAATGGCGGCCTGCATTTTTAGAAATATTAGAAATATTGGTAGTTAGTGACCTTGTGTTAATACAAATCCAGTTTAAGTAATTATCTACTGACTAAGCTATAGATTTCAAAGGATGGAAATTATGTTTCTCTTGTAATGGTGCTACCATGTAGGCAAAGGTGGTGGCTGGCTATGGCTATGAGTTGATAGGACTAGCTACCATCATTTTTCCTTAACTGGACGCAGGAGAGAGCAACAGAAATGTAATCTGTTTTAGGAACTAGAATGCCTGGCCCCAGGAGGTCTAGCGAGACAGACAAAGAGATCCTCGGTGTTTTTGTGACGTCTTCTACAGATGCTGGCGCACTCCTGCTCCTTGGACTACCAGGACTAAAGTGGAAAATGTACCTAGCTATAGGTTACTAAAACCCATAGGATTCAGGAGCAGTTGCCATTGCCTCCTTCAGGTTCCACATTTACATAAATGCCCCAATAAAAAAAGCAAGTATCTCTTAACATTTGCCCAATTTAATATTTCAACATTATGGGAACTAAAAAAAAAGAAACACTTGTAGCATTGAACTGGTTAATTCCATTAGTTGTAATATACTAAATTAAAAGCAGAAATTGTATGCGTGCCCCAGCTATTCACGCTCCTGGGGCTCTCCGATAAAGAGATTTAATAAATCAGTGGCTGAGTTTTCTTGTACCGATTAATAAGAGCATGTTGGGGACACACACTCCAAGAATCCATCTTATCTCACCGCCTGGCTCGGGAATGAGTCGGCGGTCGGTCAGTGGGTCCTTATCACAGGCAGCATTCCTCATTTCTATTCCACAAACTCAATAGGCTTAAACACGTCCCGGCCTCCACCCCGAGAATCTATAATAACAGGCTCCCGAGAAGCCGCTCCAATAACTGCACCATAAAGCCCTGTAAATACAAGCAGTGCTACATTGTATTCTCACGGCCGGATGGAGCACTGGGCGGGTATATTAAAGAAATGAAGGCTGCCTTGGCTGATAACTGTGTGATAATTACACCTCTGAGGGATTGCGGAACACGAGGTCTGTGTGCTAGACTCGGGACCTGATGACTATCACCTGATTACCATAGAGTGCGGTGTTGGCCACTGTCAATCACCAGCTCTCTAATGTTCCTGTATAGTCTGCTTCCAGTTCTCTGCCTCTGGATTCTTGCAAGAAAGAAAAATGCTAAGCCGCTTGAACACACAGATCAGTTAACCACCATGCTGCCAAAACAGCCTCCAACAGAACTAGGGCTACACACATTCGGCTTCAGCGTGGGTAGGTGAAGACCCACTAACCGAGATGTGCCTGTCTGAGAAAGAAGTGGAGATCTTTGACTTTTTGGTGGAAGTCACTTTAACTCTTGGTCTTAAGTTACATGGAACATAGTAGTTTAATAGACTACGTGAACTTAACAAGAAAGTCCAACTCAAGTTCTTACAGGGTTGCAAACATATTGGGTGGTCCAGGTTCTCATGGAACCAGTTCTACTTGCATTCAGATTATGCATAGCGATAGAAGAATCCACTAACCTCAGAAGAACTATGACTCTTGATGACCAAGTTGGAATACATACGTGTATTTTAGGTCAAGGAAGTCAAGCTGCAGCTTCAACTGGAAAGAATTATCCGCAGCGTTATCCACAGGGTTACAAAACTTGAAGTACACTTCTGATATTGTGTAAACCCAGTACAACAACCCTACACCAGGGGACGACAAATGTGGTTTGGATCTAGGAGCCAGCTACAAAATGTAGGCGCCATTTTTTTTCAAATCATTTATTTATTTTAATATATTTGAAGTTTTGTTCATATGTCCATGATATCAATGATAATCAAATTAATAAAGAATTGATATATAAATAAGTAAAAAGTAGACTTGGGCACCAGGGGGCTCTTCGTGTTCGTCTTCGTGCTCGGCTTCGGCAAAAAAAAAAACTTCGTATTCCGCGAATATTCGCCTGTTCCTGTCTTCTCTTCGGGCGAATATTCGCGGACATTCTTCGTGTTCGGGTTTTCTTCGTTTTCTCCGGTTAAGGGGTTAATATGGGGTTAAAGCCGCTCTGGCGCCAGGAGTTTAAATGTCCGTATGAGCAACTCTATTGGTCGTCAGCAGGGGGCTCGTCTGCCATTGGTTGATGGCAGACGAGCCCCCTGCTGGCTACCAATAGGGTCGCTCGTTCAGACTGTTAAACTCCTGGTGCCGTAATTGTCCGGCAGATCCCGCTGGTCTCCCTGTTCTATCATTTATTAACTGATAGAACAGGGAGACCAGTGGGATGTGCCGGGTAAGTTGCAGCATTGGGGTTTTAAAAGTCTGCACGAGTCACTCTGTTGGTCGCTCGTGCAGACTTTTAAAACCCCAATGCTGCAACTTACCCGGCACATCCCACTGGTCTCCCTCCCTGTTCAATTAATTAAATGTCCGTACGAGCGAACAATAGAGTCGCTCGTACAGACATTTAACTAATTGAACAGGGAGGGAGACCAGTGGCATCGGCAGGGTAAGTTGCAGCATTGGGGTTTTAAAACCCCAATGCTGCAACTTACCCGGTACATCCCACTGGTCTCCCTCCTTGTTCAATTAATTAAATGTCCGTACGAGCGAACAATAAAGTCGCTCGTACGGACATTTAACTAATTGAACAGGGAGGGAGATCAGTGGCATCGGCAGGGTAAGTTGCAGCATTGGGGTTTTAAAACCTCAATGCTGCAACTTACCCGGCAGATCCCACTGGTCTCTCTCCCTGTTCAATTAGTTAGGGGTTAACTTTATTTTTTAAAGGGTTAAGGGGCCGTGCAAGTGAGCCTATTGGTCGCTTGCACGGCCCTTTAACCTATGGATTTCCGCTCCCGTTAACCCCTTCGATGCTGTGTTAGATAACGCAGCATCGAAGGGGTTAACGGGAGCGGAAATCCATAGGTTCGCTGGCAGGGGTTACAAAGACCATGCGAGTGAGCCAACTGGTCACCTGCAGGGTCTTCCTCTGGCATTAACCAATTAGGCGACCAATAAGCTCATTCGCACTGCCCTGTAACCCGTGACGGCGAACCTGCGGATTTCCACTTCCGGGAACTGCCGCGAAGACGCGAAGACAAGGTAAGTTAGAAGGGGGGGGGATCTTCGTGGTGTGTGTCTTCGTCTTCACCTACGTTTTACCGCCGCCGTCTTCTCTTCGGCGTGTCTTCGGAACGAACACGAAAACGCACTCTTCGTGTTCGTTTCCATGTTCGCCCGAAGACGAATGCACAAGTCTAGTAAAAAGCCCCTTAATACATTAAATTATTGGTAAATCAAATTAACAATTGGTAAATATAAGACTTCTAAATAAAATGATAAATACATTAAATAATTGGAGAAAAATCTATTAAATGTGCATTAAATAAAGTTTATAAATGCATTAGTACATTATTAGCCATAAAGAAGCTATATGAATCTACCTGAAATTGAGCTTACGTTGCCTGTCACTTCTATTCTGTGTAGAAGAATACACAGCTCCTGCTCCTCCTCTCCATCCCACAGGTGCCACTAACCCTAGTCTCCCCTCTGACATACACATAATGACACTATACGCTGACATACACATAATGACACTATACGCTGACATACACATAATGACACTATACGGTGACATACACATAATGACACTATACGGTGACATACACATAATGACACTATACGCTGACATACACATAATGACACTATACGCTGACATACCCATGCATCCATGCTAACACCAAATACTAGCACCCACTCATGCTAACACCATATAAAAACCTACACGTACACACTCTAACACCATGCAGTAACAGACACATGCTAACATCATACGCTCACAAACACTAACACTTTGCCAACATGCACTCACATACACATACAAACTGGCTAACATTATACATATATAAAATATATACACTTACTATAAACACTATAAACACTAAATCTGGCAATACAATACAGTAGACACACCACCTCTGACACTATACATTTACACACACACACTGACTCTGACACAAAAGTATACACACACATACTGACCTTTGCACCATACACATATACACATACCCACTGAATCTGACAGTACATTATACACACATACTGACTCTAGCACTATACATTTACACACATACACACTGACTCTGACACTAAAGCATACACACACATACTGACTCTAGCACTATACATTTACACACTGACCAATATAGTAAAGAATTAATGGAAAATAAAAAAGGTCAAGGCACTGAGTTGGTAATCACATTTGCAAAGCTCATTAACTCAATCACAATCAACAAATTTATTTTTATTCAACATTTAAATTGTATGTCAGCTTGTGTTTGAGAGAACAGGCATCAAACCTGGTTTCAACCTTTCCTTTAAAAATAATATTTTATTCCTTAAAATCTGTTTGGAAAAAAATAAAGGGTGGACAAAACTGTCACATTTCATTAGTGCCATGAAGTTCCCCAATTAAATATATATATACAAAATAGTATATTTCCATTGTCCTCGGTTAAATTATTTTATTTTTAGTATTTTATTTTAAATAAAAGTGAAGACAACACATTCTTCTTCCTATGGCTGGACTGATAAGATAGAATTATAAATATTTTAAATTCTGAAACACCACACATTTTTACACACATTCACACATGTGGCTTTGAATACAATTTCATAGAGCAGGATTTAGTTCCATAGTCTAGTGCAGATGAGTTTTTTTCCCATCTCTGCTGAAAATATTACAGTTTTTAATGAATTCTCATTCAATTGCTGTTTTATTGGGGAGAATTCAACTTCGATTTGATAAAAAGCTTTAAGATTTCTATTAAGGCTGATCTGAGAGCCAGAGTTGGTAGCTTTGTCTGGGGACAAAGTTAAATTATTCCATATAAACTTATTTTTTAGAGCAGGGCAAGGGACTTTCGTCAGATGAAATTCTTTTATTAAATAGTAGTGATGCATTTTTTTGTAGAAAGAACTTAAAAAAAACCAGTAAAGTAAAAAAAATGTAATACATCCTAAATAACCAATACAAAACTATAAAATTAACACAGAGGCAAATTAAAGGTGCTTTTCCTTAGGACAGTATTTCATATAAATAAATGTTAGCAAATTATTGCCTCAGAAGTTTTAACCCCTTAATGACAAAGCCCGTACATCATGAATTCACAAATCAGGAATACAAAAAATGTTACCTGATTAAATCATTATTTCTGGGTAGGGTTTGGCAATTCAGCAATAGCGCTGAATTTAGTTACAAAGGTGTTAAGCAGAGTACGTAGAAGAGCAACATTGAACACATGGACCAAAAACTATTCAGACCGATACTTCATTTTGGTTTTGGTCCATTGATTTTTGGACAACAAATTTCAGATTCTTCTGAAACAAACCCAAATTCAAGTGTTTCCTTTTTTTCCAGGTCACCAATGAAAGTTACCGTATATAGAAAAACAACACAAAAAAAATGAGATCAGATGTTGGAAATGTGTGAAAACCAATTAACCATCACTTTTATAGAGTAAGGATAAGTTAAAAGAGGACCTTCAGAGGACACAGCCAGAGGACGACATTATACTAAAGGAACTCAATGGAACCATTTGATACATCGCTGCGTCATTAGGATTCCTTTGTACCATGTGTCATACGTGTGTTCTATGGAGCCCTGCACCTGGTGTGGAACTTGCTAAAACATTTGTTGTGGGTACCAGCAAGCGGCAAAATGATATAATAGAACGAAAATGCACAAATTACCAGTCTGATTAGCTTTTCATCATTATGGAGTCTTTCAACAGCACCTGCTCTAAGCTACCACACATAAACAGCAGCCCATACAGCACTGGATTAACCCGTTCATTGACAAGAGATGTGATAGACCAGGGTACAACATGGGCTGTATAAACTCAGAATAGTGTGCTTACAGGGGCCCTTAATGGAGAAGTGGATCCCAGTGTGAGTGGATGGCTGCCACCCACAAGATAAATAATAATATGGATGTAATTATCACATCGTACAACTGAATCCAGCATTGATAATCATATATTACTTCTCTTACTAATTTTTCTATTGAATGAACTTGATAATGCAAAAAATAAGATAAGTTGTATACCTTTACATTATAGGTAAAAAATCGCATGAAGTAATTTTATTGCTCAGCTTGTTACAATGTTGCTGTGATTGTTGTTGCACAAACTGTTTCACCGGTTATGTAGATTAACATACCTGGGCTGCATGCCAGCAGAACTCAATACAATTATGTTAATATGGTTTTCAATAATGTACAGTGACATAATTGTGTTGGCATGAAACCCATTTAGGAGTGAAGACCCCCACCCCACCAGTAAAAAGGCTTCACAAATAAACCTTGCAATGCTGACATCAAATAAAATGGAATTTAAAAAATAACCTTAAAAATGCTGGCAAAAGAAGCTTCTAGAATACTTGAAGTTGATACCTTTTATTTCCGGTCATCAGAGGTCTCTGGTGGACCCCCTGCCTAGAAACACTGAATGTGCACTTGTGGGACAGACACACGTAATTAGATGGAATCTTTACCTTGGACCCAAGAGATAAACTTTATCCATCAACTTTAAATACTTCATCTTCTCTTATATCAATTTTCTTATCAAAATGGTGGTATTGTACAAATAAGTTTAGCTTTCTTAGAAGAAGGCAAAGTTATTTTAAAGTATAGTGGTACTTTAACTATCAATGCAAGCTTACGAGCACCTAGAAATGGTCCTCACATGTTTCAGTAGAACACTGGGTTAGGCATAACAGTAAAAGAAGTTTCAGACAGTGGATGGTAATTGCCCGTGTCCCATCAGAAGTGTTATATATCATTCCAAAGCTAACATGTTACAACCATATGGCAATGACGAGAGGCTCCAAGTAAGAGCAAAATGGCGTAAGAGGCAAGTATCTTCTTGTGGCCATCAATGGTTTCTCTTCATGTAACCTCACATCCATCTAGTAAAATGTAGCAGGCAGCTGCACACACAGAGAAGCACTACTGACTTAGCTTTGACGTTTCCTGATTGCGGCTTCCCACAATTTCTGATCATTAAGTAAATGGGAGGCCATTAAACCAAAAAGCCGTGGTAGAAACAATTCCCCCCTCCATCCTCGTCCTCCTCCCTCACCAGCCCAACAAAGCACAGCAGAAAGAAAAGAATGTTCAATTAAATGTTCCGAACACAATGTCTGAGGTGGGAATGTATTGCATGTCTCTAGTTTGGAGGGATTGAACGTTGACTCAGACATAAGACCCTGAGGGCACCTGCTGAGACTAATGTGCATTTTCAGCAGGCGCTGGAATCCACTTATCCAAAAGTCACTAATTAAAGGACGTTTTACAGAAAAAAAAGAAATGGTTAAAACTAACCAAATAGCCCATCCCACATTCAGTACATAACACGGTAAATGGACCATCGTGGTAAAAAGTATATGCAACTTTTAGAAAGCCCAATGGAAGTTGCAGGTTAAAACATCGGGTGGGCAACAGATGTCCTTGCTTGCCAGTTGATGCAGCCCACCACAGTATGCTCTGACCAGGATGCTTTAAAGGGACACTCCAAGCAGTCTACCATCTATTAAACATAACAAATATTAAATGTCTTGCCTTCATGAGAAGCTGCAGCTCCAGAGCTGACAATACAGTGCCTCATCTGTGGTCTGAAGTTTGGCATTATTAATTGGCTGCTTCAAGCAGCCAATGAGTGGCACCTAAGCACTCCAACTGAAATCAACGGGAGCACATTCTATGCATGTGCACAGGGGTCTTGTTAGATGTCCTCCCTCCCCACAGAATGCTCACCGAGCCAGAACTGGAGCAGACTGGTGGGGAGCCCATCGCGTGGTAGGGCATGTGTATGGCAGAACTTCTGCATGGCAAAGAGCTGGGGAGTATCCAAAGGGGACATCATGAAAATTAAAGTGCATATGGTAGAAGGAGTGTCCCTTTAACAACTAGAAATTATTCAAGAATTCGGACATTGGCGGCCGAGAAATAATATTCCCTGATGTTCTCTTCATGATGTTCAACTTCCTTGATGTTCTCCTCTGGGGAAACTAGAGATTGGCTACCCCAGATATACGATGTACGGTACATGGTTCCAGCAGTATATGGGTTAATGACGTTCTTGTCCTCAGATTCGCAGTGGAGCAAGAAGGCAAATATTTTGCTGTGGCCTGCGGGAAGCTCATGAATAATAGATGTGACATGTCGGCTACACCCAGGACTCCCTTCCCTCATCTCCTGACATTTTCTTCTACCTGAAGGGTTGTTTTTGCTATTTGGGACGGGCTCACCAGCCAAGCTCCGCTTTACTCTGCAGTCACTTCACATCACTGGAAGCTGCAGGCATGAACTTTAAAAGGAACAGCTGATGAGGTGGGCGCCCTCACCCTGTCTCTCTATCCGGACCGGTTTCTGCTTCTCTGTCTCAGAACATATTCATTGGGACACGCTAGAAACACCGCCAACACTGGGCAACGTTTCTTAAAATCATTAGGTTAAAATTTAATAAATGAAATATTGTTTTTTGAAGAACCATTCTTCATTTAAAGGGACGGCCTACTGCCCCATGCAGCCTCACCGACAATGAATGTACAGTAACTGGAACTGGCGGGCAAGTAAGACTGAGAAAGGGAAAATATCCATTCATATTTGAATATTATAAAAATAGAGTTAGACAATAGTATGAGAATAATACTTTATTTAGTTAAAATTCAAGGAAGAGCTTGGGCATTCAACGGTACGAGGAATGATGTTTCTAATGCTGCATTTAGCTATTCAAGAGTTACATTCGGCAGAATGGGGGCAACAAATGGACTGAAATGCCTTTGTCGAAAGCAAAGAGACCCCCAGATCGAACGTAACATTTTTATGGGCAGACTAGATGGGCCAAATGGTTCTTATCTGCCGTCAAGTTCTATGTTTCTACACTAATATATATATATATTTTTAAACAGATGTTGAACAGACAGCATCTGGAGTGACACCTGATTCTAAATCAGTTCTTACGATTTCAGCATTGATAACAACTGTAATAACTTTGCGTGTTAACCAGTTCAGTACCAGAGGGGTCTATTTTACGACCAGTGCCTGAAATCTGTTCGGCTGAAGTTGGCAGGGGCTGCATTTATGCATGCGCAGTTATGCTAAACACAACAAGTCGAACCCTGACAAGTGGCATATTATCAATGACTCAGCTAGCCATTAGTGCGCCGGGGCTTCTGTCATCCTGACAGTCTAATGAGACCTTTGTGGCGGTGACGTAGTCATTTTCCTTGTGACAGCACCTGCTATTATACAGGCAGCATTTCCCGAGACCAGCTACCTGTCACTCAGGCACAGTTCGGATGTTTCGTCATTTCTAAAAAAACATTCTAGCTAAAATGATCAAACATTATTTGCATGCTCTTGTTACCAGACATACTGTAAACTAATTAACCAATGAGGTATTAGCATCCATGTTCTAAATGTCTTAGATCACAATGTGACATCAAAAAGTATTGGTGAAACCCCACGCCCTAGACACGCCTCCAACCACACCCCATATAACAAAAATTTCCTTATTTGGCCATTTCAAATGTTCAGAGGTAAGCAAGTAAAAAAAAATGTTCAAATATATATATTTTGCCTAATTAAATATTTACTTATGCAAAATAAAATATATGTTCTAATGTCCTTTGAAGTAATGAGACTCCAGAGAAACCTAAAACTGCAAATGTAATCCATAAAAAACATTTATTGCCCAAAATTGCTGCAGATTAAAAAAAATATGTACACATTAATAACACTGCAAGCGTTGTTTTAAGATACAATTAACAATTAATTAGTAGGTTCAGGCAGAAAACAGTTACGGCGTAGCTGGCTCGTCAATGCAATGCAAGAGCTGTTACTTTATAGAATTATTTTACGGAATTGTTCTTAAAATAATATTAATTTTCATGAAAGAATTGGGAGATAATGACAAAGAAGAGAAATGGGGAGAAATGGGAGTGTGAGTATATGCTTGAGCATGGGTTATGTGTATGCACCAGACCAGGGCACTTGGAGGTCTGCAACTTGGTTTTATGCAGTAAATTGGGCACTCAGGACCAAAAACATGCAACATTACTGCCCTTTCACGCCAAACTCTGTCCTTTCCAAACTCACTACAATGTAGACCCTAAAAAGCCAACATATCCAAGATATTTCTTAAAGGAACATTTTTTTTATATTACAATCCAATAAAATTTTACTATGGATCATAGTAAAATATTTTAGACCAATATAGATTCTAAACAACATAAAATATAACATAATGAAAGTCATGTTATTACCAGTGGGGTTTAGGTTATTCTATATCTTTCTCGCTGTTCTGTTCCAAGTTTTATTGGTTGCAAACAATAAGATTGCAGAACGTTATCAACGAAAACTCGTTCATGATACATTGTTTAAATGAGTCATCTTCTGACTCATCGACCTTTGTGTAAATTGACTGCAGAAGCAAGATCATAAAGTACCATGTGAGCTGTAGGTTTTTTTAGCACCCATAAATCAGATACAAGGCTAGTTAGATAGAATCATGTTTCAGCCAAGAACAAATAACTTGGACTGCTGGGGACTACGGCTCATGCGTCTTTTGACTAGCTGGGGACTATGGCTTTATATTATAAATCCATATATACAATACCAGAGGTTGGCTGGATTGTTATTCTAGGGCTATTATACTCACTGGGAAGTTAATATATATATTTTTCGCCTTGAATGTGTCCATTTCAGTAATACCATTACATAAGTTATGGTGGGTAAAAGGTGATGGAAACCCTTCCACTTAAATTGAAGGGGTAGTAGAAGCATTATTAAACACTCATCTACAGACACCAGACAAGCCAGAAGGCTTGTTTTTCCCTCAGAAATCTCATGATGCTTTGACAATCACAAGGGATTCTGGGTAGGCGCATGCAAATAAGGTTAACAATTATCACCTTTGCCTCTATATCCACTTTATACATGGATCCCTTGAAAGTAATTGCCCGCTGTACAAGACAGCCTTTAGACAAAACTCGGGAAGAGGTACAATAGCCAGATCACCGCTCATGGACAGCTGTTTCGTCCTTCATGGGACTCGTCAGCATGAGGTTGTGATACTGGCTTAATAGTTGAGGCTTGGGGTAGCCTCAGCTGTCCATGAGTGGTGATCTGGCTATTGTACCTCTTCCCGAGTTCCGGGGATCCATGTATAAAGTGGATATAGAGGCAAAGGTGATAATTGTTAACCTTATTTGCATGCGCCTACCCAGAATCCCTTGTGGTTGTCAAAGCATCATGAGATTTCTGAGGGAAAAACAAGCCTTCTGGCTTGTCTGGTGTCTGTAGATGAGTGTTTAATAATAGTTCTACTACCATTTCAGTAATAGAAATATATGGGTTAGTGAAATCTTAGCATTAATTGATGGTTTCATTTATTTGGTGCCTAATAGACCCAGGAAGCAGCCCTACGGCCACAGTCATTAAATCCTAGTTGAAGATCCATAACTACTACCCAAATTGTGATGGAAACCATCACATCTTCAGCCCCTAAATCTTCAGCCCCTAAGTCTTCAGCCCCCATGTTACAGCTTCTAAATCCATTACCGTCAACCCGATTTTTATGCCTGTAATTCTAATATCTAACCCAAGATAGGTTTTCCAAAAACACAATAGAATTCTGCGAGCAGGCAATGATCACTGCCGGTTACAGAAGGATATTTTAATTGTGTAGAACCAGTTCAAGCAACCTTGACTTTCAAAATGTAAAATACATTAATAGAATGAACCGTTATATAGGTTGTGCACTTATAACTCATTTTGTTGCTACAATGTAGCAGATGCCAGGGTTATATTATTAGAATATATTTTTTCTTTTAATAATTTTGTGGGTTCTGAAAAATGCATTTTTCAGATTATGCAGAATTATTTTTGATTACTTCTGATAAATCTTTTCACTTGGGGACTGCAAAAAAAAACCTAGAACCACTTCTGACTACACTACTTCCATGCACACAATATCTAATCCTACATCTATAACCCTTCAAACATAATGTCTGCCCTCTATATATAATATAAGTACACAGATATAAGGCGGAATAACTTCATAGGGACGAATAATCATGCAGATCCTGATTAGATTACGGCACCTTTCACCACGTTACAGAGTTTTAATACCTACATATTGCTTATTTTAATCTGTAATCCCCAGACCATAGCCTGGCGCTGTCCACGGTGCTGAAAGAGTGCCTCTGAACGCTACGTTTCCACTGTGTATCTTTTTGACGTTGCAAATACAGATATGACCTGACAGTCACCGATCGAACATCACTTCGCATCCTGTCCTTCCTAAATCTTGTTGTTGTTTTAAACCCAATGCCAACTGAGTTATTATATAACTGGGTTCAGGACCGCTGATCCAGTTAATGGCCAAATCAGAGGAAGCGCAACCCCCTACCCTCCAAACCGCATCCATAAGAAATAATGTCACCAAGTATTAAGTTCCACAGGAATGCTTGAAAGTTCTGCCTTGATACATTTTGTATCTAAAGGTTCCAGTTGAAGGGTTATAGATTTTGTGGGCTGATCACAGATCATTCATTCTTCCATTAGCCAGTAAGCAGCTGTCACTGTCAAGAGTCTTCCGCATTCTGTCCCTATCCCACCCCAACCTGAACAGCTGAACATCTTTCCTGATGACCCCGTCATAAGCTTGGTTATCAATCCAGCTCCCAGCGTCCCCGCGCACTTCACAAGTGCTTTGCTCCGTCTAATGACGAATAGTCATCGCAGCCAAAATGCCCAGGTTGCTGCAGCTCAGATTAATGAATCAACGCCTGCTGTGTTCGCGCCAAAGCAAATCACCTCTTCCTTTACGGCCTCTGATTAAAGACGGGATCCTTTGGCTTCTGTCCGTGAGATGCATCACGCGCTGAAGCTGTAAGTCACGGCCGCTGAGTTATAGCAATAGCCTCAGATACAGGTCTGGAAAGATGTTAATGGCTCAGCACTGTGATCATAGATCCTCAACGTCTTCTATAATGTAGCCAAGTGGCAACAGACATAAAAACCACGAAAATTCAATTTTTACTAACCATTTAAGCTCCGCACCTAAATCTATGCGTAAATAAAGCAAGACCATGTCCAAAAGGGCCTAGTAAAAATTTGTCAAATACCGGAAAGATATTGTGTTTTAAGACGTCATCCATATACAGCAGGGGTGTCCAACGTGTGGCCCTCCAGCTGCTGCAGGACTACATCTCCCATCCTCCTCAGCCATCCCTTTAGCTGAAAGAGCATTATGGGAGATTTAGTCCTGCAGCAGCTGGAGGGCCGCACATTGGACGCCCCTGATATAGAGTTAACTGTGAATGCGTTAACAAAAACTTAATTCCTAGCATAATGGCTTTATTTTTATGTTATGTTCCATGTGTTTTCGCTGAAAGGGTTACATTATGTGTTTTTCCCTGTCTGTGCACGTGCAGGGCCCCTAATTAATCTTTCTGGACATGTCTTGAGGATTCTATAATTTTTTGGTGGTAAAATGTATCTGTTTACGATGTGTTGTTTGCTATCGATTTCAACGTAGCAGTCGCAGTATAGATTTTATGATAACTTTAGTCAGGGGCTTGAATTGCAAACCATGAAAGATGTTAACCACAATTAACACCAAGGAGGGTCTAGACCGCCAGGGGAGGGCTGTCACATTTTGGCCCAGGGGCACACATTTTACACACTCTCAGACTAACACACACATACACATTCATGCCACAAACACACGTACACTAACACACACTCCAACAGACATTTACACACTCATGCTAACACACAAACTCATACTAACACAGATATATTCATACTAGTACACACTTTGACACATGAACTAGCACACACATACACACTCATGCTAACACACACACTCATGCTAACACATACTTATACATACACACTCATCCTAACTCATATACTCATTCTGACACACACTTACACATAGTCATGCTCACATTCATGCTAACAAATGAATACACACATGCTAAGACATGCACATTTGTCATAACATACATGCATGCATACATACCATACATACTAACTCCCTCTCTAACTCACACATCACTCGCTCCCTTATCCATACTCTCACTTCTTCTGGCCTTTTTTTGAGTGTTTTGGTGGGACCTGGGGGGCAATTGCTGACAAGTTACTGAATCATGCCCAGTATTAGAACACCAAATAAAATATAAGGTCTTTATTCCTTGAACTAACTTTTAAATCAGTGAACTCAATGTGTGAGTGCTGGATTCTGTAGCCTTTTGTGTGCGTTGAATAATTTAGCCTTTTACTTGTTCAAACCTTTTATTATTTACATGCACAGTAAAAATAGAATTAGTAACACCTTTGTAACGTTGCGATGTTATTCGCCATCGTGTTACCACTTTGTGTTACGGGTGCTGATTAACCTTCTTCTCTGTAGAATGTACGCATAAACTGTTACACCGTTCAATTCTCTGTGCAGCTGGGCACCAAAAGCCAGAATTTTGTGCAAATGTCTACAAAATCATTTCTGATATCTATGTGTCAGAAGTGAAACAAAAAAAAAACCAAGAAAATACAATTTTCAATAAAAATCAACACTGCAATCTAAAAAATAAATATCACCCCTTCATTCTTAATTTTAATCTGTATGATTGCATAAACATTTCTACAGATATATTACATCTCTATTTATACACCAAGATACTTCAAATCAAAAAATTATAAATTCTCCTTAAACTGCAACAATAATGCTACCATGTAAATCATGTGTTGCCAATATTCTAAATTTATATTTTTTTCAGAATGCAAAATTCTCGTGGAACTTTTTTGCTCACTTTTCTGTTAAAATATTTTAAACAAAATGCTATACTATATTAAATGCATTCTACACAAAAAGCAAGTCTACTTTTTATTGTACACATTGTTATTTTCTGTTATTTTGCGCTAATATATTGTAAAACAAAAACTGTCCCGTTTATTCACATTTTGCAGACATTTATTAAACCTGAATTTATATACTGCAGTAGGAAAGAGTAGAATAACGATTTGATTTTCCTCCTTAGTTAATTATGCTTGTTTCCAGCAGGTTGGGCTAAGGGGATGTAATGCTACTTAATGAAGTGAATATTTACATTTTAAAATGGATCATATTTCTGAATCCAAAATTCTACAGACATATTTAATACACTTATGTAATGCTGTTGACATATTCAATGGCATATCTAGATATATTACAAATTCACATCTAGGTGCCATAAAAATGTACATTCTTATCAGATCCCATTAATTGTCCCATACCTCTAGGTATTAGTTGGATCTAAAGGTCTCCGAAGGATTAGTTATATAGCGTTGTTGCACTTGTGGAAAACTCAAGCTCTTCAGAGATAAAATAGTCCTTGACTTTTAAGTCTTGCAATATCTTAAAATCTCAACAAAAAAAAAGACTTGTGCTATGTTTGGCTTTCAATAATAGATTAAAAAATGCTTCCACTATGTCTAGAAAGCTGCAGACATTTCCTATAAATTGTTAGGACATTATAAAGTGAGGCGAGTCTAGCTCTTCCATGAATGGACAATCCTCCCGTGGACACATAAAGAGATAGTTAACCTTCTCGGAACTTCTTTTTTAGGAAAATGGTCCTCAGTAAAATACAAGTAATATGAAGACTTTGGTCGCTAAGGTGAGGTCCATCACCTTGCTTCTTCTCCATTCATGCCATGGATGTCCAGCCAAGAAGAGCTGAACCAACATTTGTAGAGATACAAAAAAAAGAATGATGTTGTTTATAAGTGAAATGCAAACAATGAACCTGGTCATGATCGTAGCTCTAAACATTCTAATTATCTGCACAATCAAAACCTCCTTTGCAGGTTGAGGGAGTTAATGGCAGAAGTGCTACTGACGTGCTTTCAATTTAGACCGCTCTGTTAACATGGAATTCAATCTTTTTACTGCTCTTCATAAATCTCCTACTCATTATTTTTTTCTCACCGCCTGCAGCACACGAAGGCCATCAAAGAATGTTTGTTCTTTCCATTTAGTTGAAAGACAGTCTTATAAAATCCAGAAGAACACTAGTTTTGGAAAGCTGGATTACGGAGGCAGATAATGATTGAACTGAACTCATTACCACATTTACACGGTTCTTCAACGAGTTAAAAATGCTAAAAACGTTGAAACCACCGACTTAAGGGCTGGGCAATCTGTGTATCATTTAGTGAAATGTTACAGAGGCAGACAACCAGCAGTGATTAGGGAAGCGTGAAGCAAATCATTATCATTAATATCAGGGTTTTACCCAATATGGCCCCTTTATTGGACCGCCGGCCAAGGGTGGTAGTCAAACGAGACCAATATTTTCCCTTGCACCTTAGCTAGAGACCAGACATGCTTCGGGCCTGTGAGTGTGGGGCATTAATAAGTAGGGGCCCTTAACCGTCTCATCGATAAGCGGTAAGGTACTATTTGTTTTAGAAAATCCGCTCTAAGAGACGTAATTACTAATGAGTAAATTAGCTCTGGGTTGTTTAACTGAGCCTGTTTAACAGTTTATAAATTGTTAATACGTTACAGCGAATGCTACATTCAGTTCAGTAACCATTTTGGTTTTTAATAGTCAGCGAAAAAGCCCTCCAATTACCATCAACCTGATTAGCAGTTTAAGTGACCTGTCTGATACAAGTAATTACAGAAAAATCCGATATTGATATTATGGAGAAACGAATTAAACGCATATGCGCTCGAGCATATATCTTATTTAAACATTGACACTGAGTAAGCATACACGTGATTGGCTGCTGCTACTCTTGTTGAGTTCAGGGCACACACAGGAAGCATACACAGGTACACTTCCTGCTTTTACCCGGGCATCATGTCAAGCTTATGATTAGGTGTTGCTAGAGGAAAATGCATTATTTCATTACATGTTACTGTATATGTTTATTGACCTCCAGTTTCCAAGTCTTCGTACCTTCCCTGTTCCAGGTTTCTAGACTATTAAACAGCTGATTTTATAAAAGTTACCTTTTTTAACCAAAAAATGCCAAAATTCCAATATTTTACTGGCTAAGCTTACATATGGATAATATGTTCAAAAAAAATTTGCATTAAAGCAGTGCGGGTAAACGACAGCACTAGGAACGCTCAGATCCTACCACGGCCAAGGGTCACTAGGCAGCAATTCATCATTTAATACAGAAGTCTTGCGGAGCTCCGTCAGGGGCCTCCGCAAACTGCTAGCCTCATCTCGTGTGTTCCATCCGCTTCTGAACCATGCTGTTCAGGAGCCAAATAAAGGAGAGAGGATTATTGCACTTGGGCCCTGGGGCAAAAATAGCAAATACCTCCTTCAGGACCATGTTTCTCCAACAAAATGCTTTTATGTAAATGGTCAACCTTTTGAGTCCAACCCTCCCCCTCAAGAGTGATAAATAGATGTTGTGATATACATCAAGAACATCAGGGACACTGTAGACCATTTAACTATTTGCAGTAAATCCCACCAACCCTGTCTTTCTTTAAAAAAAAATCCAACATTTGGTCATAATAAAACAATTGAATGTATATATATATATATATATATCTCACACTCACCCTACTGTCTCCCAGTCTATACCTTTTTTAAATGATATTCCAAGACATACGTATATGCTGACCCAAGATTAAGAGGGTGTGGTAGGAGACACCCGACAGCAGGAATGGGGGTAGGAAAGGTGAAACAGAGGTAGGTGGAAGAAGGAGAGTCAATCTGTTCGGTGATATGCTTCCCTGGAGAAGTGATAAAAGTCTTCAAAACATGGATCATTCAAGCATACAAAACAAACTCGATGGACCCATGAATGCTCTGTTTTTTCTTTTTGTTTCAGTGATTGACAGTGAAAAGAGACATTTAGAAGTAAACTCGATCATCAATCAACCGAAAGGCGTTTATGCTTAGAATTCATGTTGTACTATTTGTCAAGGAATTCTGTTAATAATTCAAGGCATGTTAAATAGCTTTGCGGAGTTAAGCTCAGCTCGATTCTAAAAAGGCACATCAATAAATACAAGAGATAAAACATTACAGGGGGAAGCTGAGGATTAGCCGGAGCAGCGCAGAGAAGCCATTGTGTAACCGGCCAAGCAAAATAACCCCCCCAAAAAAAGACATCGCAATTTGTAACGAGCTATGGAATCCGAACAATCCATTGTGACACTTTGAAAGGAGCAAAACTATCCATTGTGACAAAGCAAAGACAATATATCAGAGATGATGAGCCTCACATTATAAAATAAATCAGCGCAGGCGTTCGGCTCGCGCCAACAAGAGCAGACACAGAATAACATTACGGGAGAACAAACTGTCTTTACGTGGGCTCCCCCATGATGAAGGGATTCATGGCTGCGCATCCCCCATTCTAGCAGTGAATGTGTTAACAATAACATTAGGGAACATTCATTTTCCTTCTTTAATAAATTAAGGAGTCGTATGTCTTCTGTTTGCGGCAATGGTGCCATTCTAGAAAATATTGTGTCGTATAGACTGGTTATGCATAAATGAGTACTTGCTTTCAACATCGATCAGGATGCAAAGAAAGAGCTGTATTACAAGGAGAGGTAGATGCCATGATGTCTGTGTATTAGGAGGAGAGGAGAGGTGAGTGTCCTGATGTCTGTGTATTAGAAGGATGGGAGAGGTAGGTGTCCTGATGTCTGTGTATTAGAAGGATGGGAGAGGTAGGTGTCCTGATGTCTGTGTATTAGGAGGAGGGGAGAGGTAGGTGTCCTGATGTCTGTGTATTAGAAGGATGGGAGAGGTCTATGTCCTGATGTCTGTGTATTAGGAGGGGTGAGAGGTAGGTGTCCTGATGTCTGTGTATTAGGAGGAGTTGAGGTGTAGGTGCCCTAATGTCTGTGTATTAGGAGATAGAGTGAGATCTGTGTACTGATGTCTTTGTATCCGTAGGAGGCATGTGCCCTGGCGTCTGTATATAAGGACAAGGAGAGCGGTTAGTATCTAGATCATCATATATATATATGTATCTATTCATGTCTATTCATTATGTCAGAGTTGTAGATACAGTGTTGGGTGTTCAGGATTCAGCGCAGGCGATATAACTCAAAGTAGCACATTACTTATTTGCAGAATGCAGGGCCAGCGGACTAAAAGGGAACTTATCAGCTTTTTGGATAATTTTGCGATTGACATATTAAAAAAAGGGGAAAACTCTCTATTATTCTCCTTGCTCTATGAACACTACTATTTGTTAGTATTTCTAACCGGGAAGACATATCAGTTTTTGATTCCGATGAAATATTCTCTGCTATGCCTGCGGCTTCCATCTGCCAGTGAGAGCATTTTGATTATCATTTCACTGAGCCCAAAAAACTTCAGGTGTGGAAAGATTAATAGCGGGGAGATGTCTCGGCTACCGCTGGTTTACTGCTCCTTTTGCCAACATTTTTAAAATGCAGCAACATTGTGACCTTGTGTACTTTAACAGACATCCCGAAAAAAATGTATTCCAGAGCATTTAGCAAACATACATACTAATCAGGAACCTTGGGTGACATAAATCAGAGAACACTTCCAGAAAGAAATATATAATAACTTCCTCCGGCAGCCGCGTATTCTGGTCTAGGCCAAGGGAGCCAATCGTACTATTGGGCGCCACGAAATAAAAAGGGGATCATCGTGAAATCAATAAAAACCATAATTAAACCCTACATTTTTATTCATACATTTTACGTTGGGGGATAACTTAATAGCACAGGTTTGTATTTGAACCCAGGTTGTTCTTTGGTTGAATTTAAGATATTGCCGACTAATTAGGTTTATAAAGATGGCGGGGGGGTGGAATGGATGGTGGGGTTTAATCATTGATCTCCTTTCACCTGTTCACTATTGCATTTACAATGAGGTCGGTCTAACAAGCCGCAAAAGTGTTAAATACAACAGTCAGCTTTTCTATATCCCAATAGTCGGTTCATGCGCTACTGCCAGCATTAGAAGCGCATGCGCTTCATTCTTGCACACTCATGGGGTTACTACGACCCACCATTCATTTTTGTTTGTGTTATTTCTCATGTGAACTATTTCCGTGGTTAGCTGCCAGCAGTGAGATACGGATGCTCTCCTAGTCAATGTATTCATTACATTATATATTCTGCATGAGATTTGTCTGCAGCCTGGAGGATGGTTTGTGGCTCAACTTATATAAGTGACACAATTTATTGTGAAACGTCTAATAAAGTACCGTCGTCTTGTTCTGTATCTGTTTAGTGTCGCTAACTTATAGAGATTAAGCTGTACTTTATGCAGCTTGATCTGTCCCAAAAGAGCTGTAATCTGTGCCTATTGTTTTCAGTAAAGTTATTAATTTGTAGCTTGCTTCCTTCCTTTATCGCCATGATGCTAGGTGTGCTTCCAAAAGGCAATGAGACCTGGGCCCAATGATACATCTGTACACTCTGTATCCATTTCAGGTTCTTCACTCCTAAGCATTTTCTCTCCAGCCTCTCTTATCATAACCCCCAAGTGTCCTGGTATTCACGGGGCAATCCCAATTTAAAGGCGCTGTCCCGTGTTTACGGACAGTGAGGACGATGGGCCACGGACTTCTAAAATCACGATGTGGCCATCTCACAACTCTCAGCAGCCGAGCGTTCGGTGGCTCTTCAAGTATGGTGGGCGTGTGATTTTGACCACACCCACTTTTGGTTCTGGCCACACTCCCTCCCATTTTTGGCCCCTCCTACTCCTGCCAATAGCCACACCACCCAACACAAGCCCAAACCGCCACTCAGGTGGCCCAGATTGTTCCGGAATCTCCGGCCAGAGAGTTCCAAACTATTCACCATAAAACAGTATTCTGAGATTCCATTTGATACACAGAAGATTAAGAGCTTCGGAAATCCGTCTCTAATAATGTTATTGTTAATTATTGTAACATTCTCAGTCTTTTCTGTGTTCCCATAGGTAGGTATAAAAAATTAGCTTTGTTGGGCTGCCTCCACCTGTCAGACTGTATCGGCACAGCGGACTGCTCCTTGCGCTGCTCCGTAGAGACACAGTATTACAATATTCTCCCAGGCTTCTCCCCAAAAGGTGGAAGGTGACGGCATGAATCGCTCGGATGCTTCGAAAATGCTGTGTAAAAAAAAAAGGCAGCTCCCCCAACGGCCGTAATGAAATCATCTCCAGGAACAAAATCCCGTCTTGAATGCTCATCGTATAATAAACAGAATAGATCACAGGTGGGTTTGGGTGAACAGTGTTTAAAGCTCACTTATGTTTTATTTGTGTTGCAGAGAAGAATGAATGTTTGAGCCACTGGGACAGTAATACATTTATACAAATACATTTTTTTATATAGAATAGTACAAACCAAGAGTTTCTCGTAAAAGTTAAAATACTTTTATGCTATTTATTTTTGTAAAAACACAACAGAAAGCAGATGAGAGGGTAGAGGGAAAAAAATAAATGGTTTGAAATAAAAAGCTGAATTCTGATCTTTAAAATCAACATCAAAATAAAGTCAGTCTCCTGTTTGCCAGGGTCAGGCTGGCAATTACCAGACGGCCCTGGCATTTTACTAACAATAGATCATATCGTTTTTTTCCAAATGCACCAAAAATGAAGAGTTCTGGGCCTTAAATCGATCCCAGCCAACACTTGGGCCAAAATGGTTTCTTGATCCCGTCTCAACCCCTCGATGGAGAACGGAGTCCTCCACTAGACATAACAGCCAAAATGGCAAATATTCAGTTAAAGATAAAGAGCTAAGAAAAATAAAAATAACAAAGATTTAGGTAACAGCCAATGGATTCAAAAAAATGAATGCAACTAGAATATGTTGGAATAAATGTAATACTATTGTTTTATTGATTGACAAATGTAGCTGAATTGCAATTGGTAGCACTCAGAGCAAGCAAATTCATTGCCGTCCGACCTGCGGTCACAGGGGAGACCGGCCTATCGATTCTCTCTCACTGCGGGAATCCTTTCTTACATGGCTCTTATTTCTCTCTGTTCCCGCTGTCAGAGATTTACTCTGTGCTTTAGATACCGAAGGGGAGTTGTTGTTTGCATGGATACAGACCTGAGACACGCAGAACGGTCGTAAATTTTCCATGCAAAATCTCTATAGCCTCTCAGCTCTTTTTTCAGATCAGTGGTAGAGTAACAATTGACTTTGCGTGCACTTTAAGCAATATTCCCTATTGTAGGACCCAAATTCCTCTGCCCCTCTTTCCTTCACTGATGCCCCTCTTTCCTTCCCTGATGCCCCTCTTTCCTTCCCTGATGCCCCTCTTTCCTTACCTGATGCCCTTTTTCTGGGAGATCAGAGTGTTTGCTGGGTATGGGGGTATCACAGGGTTCTACAACCATAAAAGCCACAATAATGTCTATAGAAACAGCAGAAATTTCTATGAAAAGGTCGCTAAGTTTCACCGTGAAGCCACATCCACCATATGAGCCAAATGTCCCCCATTAGTCCTGTCAGATATTGTAACAAATGTAGCCTGCCTGCCTCCAGCAACTACTGTGATATCATCATGTCATACCTGATGGAATTTCCTCTTTAAACATTTATCTCGATTGATGACAGGACAATGTTCCTTTGTGAGATGAAGTAGCACGTGAAAGGATTTATAACATTCGGTGTCTGTGATCTGGATTCTGTACTTCTTTGGTTGCACCACAGGATTCGTCTTCCTTGTCCCAGCTCTTCCTATGTATTAAAGAGAAGCCGGCTTTATATGTCTGGCCATTTTGATTTCCAGCAGTTTTGCAGTTCTCCTTGTTGTTGTGTGCATTTTTCCTGTGGCAAATAAGATGAAATCAAGGACTGTCAAAGAGGAGGACATTCTGAAAACCAACAATCACCACAACCCCTGGCGGAACAAGTGGATTGAAGATCAGAACTTCCGATATTTCATCAGCTGCCTCATCACGAAATTTTTGGGTTCACTGGACCTACTTGTGATCTCTGTATATGTAGTTGGATCATATTTTTAGACACGGATCCCATGCAGAAACGGCCAATATGCTGACTTACAGCAAGTTTTCTGTTCTTCATGTAATTCCTCTGGACGCTGTGGAAACCCTCCATTTGTTGGTTGCGTTCTTTTAAGCTGTTCTTTACCCCACTGTAGCCTTTCTGATTGGGTATTTACTTGGCTTCTATATTTGGTGGGGTAAGACTAACACCTCTAACACCGCATTATGCCACATGTAGAAGAAATTAGCCGAGATGTGTGTATAGAGGTGGGATGTTGGTCCTGAAGATTCAGACAAGTAACATTATCCTCTGGACAGCTGAGGCTCATCCGTAGAGGCACAGGAACTTATATCATGCTATTGTCTCGGCGCTCTTTAATGAATGAGTTAGTCTTTAAAAATGTTAATAATTAAAACAAGTTCAGCTGTATCTTTGTGATGTCTTGTAGTCCATTGATTCCATCTGCTTATTCTCTCTGTTCCATTATTAATTCCCATAGATACATTACTGTCTTCCATACCTGGGTGCCGTTAAGCTTTGGCCCTGAGTATCCAGGATCATACATCATATTTTTTTTTTCCCTAAAAAAAGAGCGACATCAGGAGAGGAAAGATTTGGGTCACCGAAAAAAAGGAGTAAAAAGTGTATACAAAGTAAAGCATCCATACTAGACGTTCACATGAAGTTTTCACTTCTTTAATCGTGCTTGTGCTGCAGTCACCAAAGTGTTAATCTTTCAATAACTTCTATAAAGTAATAATTTCCCAAAAATCCCTCCAGCAGATCAGTCGCTGTTTGTAAGAAATTCTTTAATACAATTAATGAGGAATTAAAAGGCCATATTAAATGTTTATATACTTAACAGTTTAGGGGACAGTTTTCTACACTTTTTTTAATGTACTTTTTTATTAAAGAAATCATGCTTTTCTTTGATAAATCCTTGTGCCTCTTTATCTACAAGAACACAGAAATTGGGAAATTAAAATATGCCTCTTGTGGGGGTTGAATTTTTATATTAAACAAACATATCTATCTACTTATTTTTCCTTTAGTAATGAACAACAGTACAATCATCGCATCTCTATCCGGGATTTCTTAACGCTTATCTTAATTGTTTCAGTTGCCGTAAGCTGTGTCATTTATTGCATTTATAGGATAATGAAAGTACCCAGCATGAGTCACTGCGGATGCTACTGGGATGCATTTACATATTCATGAGAATGGCTGCGATTGAGCTTCTCCTCCCTTTACTGTCACATGATGAGAGGAGATTAAGGTACCAGGACATCTCCCTTAAAACAGATTTATCACGTCTTTCAAATATTACAATTTTTAGTTCAGTACGCTAAAGAAACCTATGCAATTCTTTGCTGGGATCAGCCATCTTAACTTCCCGTTCACAGCATTTGAATGATTATTCCTCCCCATCAAGTTATTCCACCTCTTTTGTTTATTTATCGATACTCCTTTCTCTCTCTCCCATTTTGTATTCTGGTTGGCCTTTTCTTTTTTTGTGTCCACCATTTCCCCTGTTAGACTTTGCCCTATCCTGTTTTTGTATCATTGTTTTTTCCTACCCCCCCAATACTTCCCAGGGCAGGCTACCTGGAGCTCTCCTGGGTAACTGGCTTCGCTAAGGGGCTGGGCTAGCCATCCTTGTGGGTGGGGCTAGTCACGCATATGGATGGGGCTGGCCGCAAACACTGTTGAGTAGGAGTGAATGTAGGCGGGGAGTGGGCGTGGCTAAACACTACTCAGAAGTGACCAGGAGACCCAGAGAAGCAGTACTTCATCCAGAGACTCCAGGTCAACCCGGAGAGCTCCCTGGTACGCACATGTCACATATTTGACAGATACATATGGATAAGTGACATCCGCTCCAGGAAACACATGCAGGCGAGGATTGAAATTTCAATTCATTGTCTCTGAGTGCCGGGGACAAGTCCCCTAACACGGGACACGTGGTCACCCTAGGCGGGAAACTTTTAAAAAGGCGTCTATCGGAAAAGCTCTAGAAGTGTATGGAGATCACACAATACAAAAGAGAAAACACTACTGTGTATGAAATCAAGCAATTAAGAACCCTGAAGAAAAAGTTACATTCATACAAACTGCTCTTTTAAAGTCAATAAAAAACATTATGTAAATTAGGCATCTCAGTAGTCTTGGCACTCAATACACACACTGTAGAACCTTCGCATTTAATTTGGATATTACTTATTTACCAACTCTATGTTTATTTTTAATTACTGTTATTTTTTTACTTATTGTTTTAAGGAAAATAATGCATTAATTTGCGCAGACAGAATACATGCAAAAACAATATGGCTATCAATGGCAGAATTCAGAATGGGGTCTGTTCTAAATGTACTGTAGCTGCAAGCTAAAAAAAATTATTCTGCCAGCAACCCAGGAATCAGAATGATTGTGCCTTTTATGTTATTCAGGTTGTACGCTTCCCTATGGTCTATGTAGTAAATTAGTTTATTACATAAACAGAACCTCATTAGCGTTGCCACGAAGAATCAGCTCAGTATGATGTTTGAGCAGGGAAGTCCTTCACAATATAAAATAACTGCCTACAACAGCAACCAAAGGTCAGCAGATGAAAGAAGGTTATTGGAATATAATGAAATAAAAACCACATTTATCAATGTTAAACTCCACTATTCTATACAGTGTTGTACGTAATGCTCAAATAAATCTATCTTTCCATGGGACTTCCCATTTTAGGATATTCAACAAAAGTGCCGGTTATGGTACAAGATATTATTATAACGATGTTGAAAGTCATAGATGGATTTTATGGCATCACGATCACCCTAGCCGTCTAAACATAAAGCTGTTTTGTGCTCTAATATATACAAAAGGCAGGGCTATACCATGAGTACAAAAATCATGTGTTACAAGACTGGACATTTTCAGTGCAACCTCAAGACACTGGGTTTCTGCACAAGGGTTCCATACTTTACAGCTTTATCGAGAGCTGTTGCAAGTCGTTTTTTAGTCATCAAAGTTGAGCCCCTAGGTAATAAAGGTAGAATGATGGGTGACCTGCTCTCTATATACAAAAATAAATTAATTGCGCCTAATAATAACACTCTTCTGATGTGATATAACGTTTATTTATGATTTTATGTCTCTACCGAAACTTGATTAAATGATTGAGGCTCAAGACTTCCCTACTTGGGCATTTTCTCTTCTAACAAACTAATGAACTCAAGAACATGTTGAGTCTATAGGTGGACTGTAAAATGACTGATATGTTGGGAAATAACAGAATTCCTCGGTTTAGAACCTAAATCATTGGGTGGGTCCACAGGAACTTGAGAGCTAGAAGTTGCATTGTATCTCGGGGAGAGGTTTTATTAGTGCTGAAAGTTGATAAATTTATATATTTCTCTTATCCTTGGGTAGCCGACATCATTTAAACTCCCCTAACGTATAAAACAAGCACTCCCTGGAGACCACAGAACACAGCATCATCACTCTACAAACCCCCAACCGGCAGAATTATGAAAGCCCTAGAGGCATCTGCCACTGGGTCTTTCATTGTTCACGGCAAAAGCTGAAGGACTTGAAGGTTAAATGCTTGTGCTGCTGGCTTTAGCTATGTTTTTGTACTTTCCAGACAAAAAAGGTGATCAAAATGCCAGGACTATGTGTCACACGAGGCCTCCTGCTTCTCTTGACACTGGCGGCATCCGGCAGGCTTAATGAAAGTGACTGAATTATTGCAGGATCCTGATTTAGAGAAGAGATTGCTCCGGGTATATATCTTCAAAGCCAGCACATGGAAGCCTACGGAGCGCTCCGATAATCAGAGACCACTGAAGATGGTTTTAACAGAATGTGTTCATCGTATCTCGGCTGCCGCAGATGAACTCCTGTACTGAAGAATTTGGCTTATCAAGATGAAGCATTAGATTAGCTTTTTTTTTAATATCTGCTCGTTTTGAGTTGGCCAAAACTTGAGCCCTACATGGGGAATTTTGTAATGAAAGGGCAAGACAGAAATATTATTCAGAGCAGTGAAAGACAGCTCTGCTGCACTTAACGAAGGAGTCTACTCAATAAACACGACACTCTCTATTTTAAGTGGTTACTGTAGGCAACCAACTCAAGTAATATGCTGTTCAGTTGCAGTCTAACTAACCAAACATGAATCTGATTTCACTGATACTTGATGCTTAAGTTATATTATGCTTTGTTTTTCCATTTTTTGTCATTAATGTACCTGCAAAATCAAAGGATTTCAAAAGAAAATGAAAGTCCAATGAATGTTCCTCTCTGCAACTGAACGTTGGAGGAACTTACACCAGGTTGGCTTCATCATGGAGTCCATGGTGAACGTGGTCAGAAGCCAGCTTGGCTGATCTTTAGTTGGTGTTTGGCATCCCTGTTAATATTGATTAGTCCAACTGCAGTAAAGATAGCAAAGTACTAGCCATGTAACATGGGGCCAGTAGTGTATTCTGGCCTATGCTGACCAGGCCTAGGGGCAGGTCTGGGGGGGGGGAGCAGCAGCCCTTCTGCTACAAAACACCCTCTTTGGGGCTGGTGAAAAGGGAGACCACTGTCAGCCAACCCAATGGAGATACCCTGGTCATACCATGCTTGGGTTTAAATCCTGTGCGCTACAATTTATATTCAAGCTCTTCCAAGCCATCTTTTCACAACTTTTCACAACATAATATAACCTGATACCAAAGTATATATGGATCTTCTAAATAGCATTTGAGACATTATGGACAGAGAGAAAATTGTATTCAATAAAAAAAAGAGACAATAGATTTATTTTCATTTATTACATTTCTCTGCCTAGAAAATTGGACTGCAGACCTAAAAAGCCCCTAAACACAGGGTATCCGATAATTTCTATAAATAACCCCAAAAAAGCTTTTGTCTGGCTGAGCTCTGTTCCGGTGACGTACCTCGTGTGTAGCAAGCTAAATAATTACAGTAATGATTTTAAGGCAAGTCGTACTGTGCCAATGCTAATAATATGCAAATTACATCATGAATATTCATCAGGCAGCCTGTGGACCACTTTCTCTTTCTCGTCTTTGAATGAAAAATGGATCTTACATACCGAGTACATATGGGTCAGAGCACATCTCTCAAACAAAGAGAACGACCCTGTATTAACTGCCACGTGCCCATCTGCTCCTATTCTCTTCCTAAACCCATCTGAAACTAATCAGTTCTTATCGATTTAACTATTTCGATGCCACAGCACAGCCGACACATTCATTGGCTTCCATATTTCGCAATCCTCCAGAGGTTGCATTCAAAGAATTAACCCCTTACTACCAGGATTTATTGTTTCATTCAAAAGGGGGGAAAAAAGACAATAGAAGCCGTCACATGTAGTAGAGCAGGTTCTTTAGGAATGACTGGGATGTTAGAAATGACATCATACATAATAAAGCCCTATACATACAGGATATTGAGTGTTCTTTAATAAAGAATGCAGTTATCCATGTTTTGGGTAATTTGGCACCCTTTGTAGTAATAAGGACTGCATCCTGCTTTTAAGGGTTGCCTATGCAGGTAAGTGGGCTAGCTCTGTAACCATGACAACAACCACAACCAATCAGAAAGACACAAGCCTTTATTAACGCAAGCTTTGTTCGTGGCTGTCCTAGAATGACATGTGAAAGAGCTGCATTCAAGGCCAACCCAAGGGGCTCATATGATGTCCGAGACAGCCAGCAACGAGACTGGATGATTGGCTACCGAGATAGGACATGTGAGGATAACGAGAGCTCTGTGCTGTGAGACTGCATTAAGTAGCATTATCAACCCACCCACATAACCACTTATACATCAAACATACCCCCCCATCCAAGTCCTTAGAGAAAGAACTGTATTATCCAAACCCATGGATACAACATTAATCTATACTGATACCTGACCGATCATTTAATGGAACTGGTCCAACTGCTTTGAAATGGTGTTACAGCGCTACGGAATCTGCTGGCGCTATAAAAATAACTGTAATGTATATTATACTGTAGGGTATCTGTTAATTGAAAAGAAGCTGTCTTCCATAAAACCAGTGCTTTTTTTTTAATTCTGTATTCATCTCATCATCATATCAACGTATATCTGCGATCAACATATAGAGCTTAGCAAAGTAATTCCATGACTGAGTGAAATTCCAGCAGCATTTAAATGAGCATCTGTTTTGGCAGGGGATGACTGGAACCTTTTGATCCAGGGGGCAGGTAGTGGATACATTAGCCCATTACTGTCCCCCCTCATACTAACATTCAGATTGGAACACATAGTACACACTCTCATACTAACACACACATACACACTCGTACTACAAACATCTCACTCCCTATTCTCTCTCTATCTCGCTCCCCTCACCCCCCTACCTTCCCGAAGCTCATGTGTAACTTCACATTAATTCATAAAGCATTACATTATATATATATATACTACACTCATGGGCATTCTGTACAGTATATCACGTTATAAATATTTTAAAAAGTTCAAAAAGGCTAGATCTCTATCTTTTTTTAAAATGTATAGGGCCACATAGAGTTTTGAAGCACATGTTGTGATGATGTCATACAATACATCCTATGAGTTCTTCAGACACATTTGGCCTTACAAAATCAGGAGGGTGGAATATGGCCCATAGGCATACCTGGGAACATCCCTCGGTAGGCTTCTAGGAACTCTGCCTCCTCTGGGGGAATGCCTTTCTGAAAGGACACAGACAGCCTTTGATGGGTGGAGAGTGGGAGGGAAAAGGGAGTGGGAGTGGGTGTGGTTAATTGCTGCTCCACCACCTGGAGAATGAAGAAACTGAGCAGGAGAAGCAGGGTTTCACCCGGAGGCTCTGGGTCGAACCTAAAGAGTTCCTAGTCCCATCATTTTAGACAGGAACAAAGTCATGGTAAAATGTATTCTTGTATATATATATATATATATATATATATATATATATATATATATATATATAAATATATTATGTAGCACTGATTAATGCACAGTATTTTATTTGGCTGGCAGGTGATTGCTGATCATTACCAACTCTTAAAGTGATAATGCCATTAGTTGTACCTGTTGGAGAGACCGTCCTTCTCAAAGCCCTCTGTCCCTTTTTCCTCCCTTGATAGCCCTCTTTTCTAGGGTTTGAGGATTATGAGTGTATCACAATATTCTCCAGCCCAGCATAACCATAAATGTGTTTAGAATGTGCATTAAAATAAAATTTAAATGTGTTATTCTTATCTTATAAGAGTCCCTCTTCGGTCAAGTGTTGGGTGATATGTAATAGGCTGATCTCTCAAGGTTGTGAACCTCAGTCCCAGCAGGAAACTCTGACACAGAAATATTGTATAGGATGGCAGGTAAGACGCATCAGGTTTACCCAATCTGACATTTAGCTACATTCCGTCAAATCAAAGACGTTCTGCCTTTTTAATACATTCTGCATCTGTAACTTCCTTGGAGAATTTTAAAACAGTAAACAAAAATATCACTGAAAAAAGGGGAAATTTTAATATATGGAGGGAAGGAAGACATGAGCGCACTGACCCATTTCTTGCTGGAGGGGCATTTAACACAGTTATGTGTACTGTATGAGTTGAACGGCTAGCACTTCTAATGTGCCAATGACACCTACTGACAAACATTGAAATACCAGCCTCTCGTTCAAATACAAATTCAAGTTCTTGAATTCTTTGCATAGGCTTTAGATTAGACTTTAGTTTCCGTGTAAACCTGCTTTAGTCCCATCAACGGAATAATACTGAAAACATGGCAAACATTATTTTAAAAGAAGTCCATGCTTTCAGGACAAAATGTTCCATGACATTTTATGCAATTCCATATTTCAAAAAAATTAGACACTACGGTAACACAACGAAGTTGAGGATAAAAAAATAATTGTACGTCCTCCATAATCTGTAATTTAACACAATACGAACACAGCACTAAATATACAGTATAAAGGATTAGTAGGTTGGAATTTACCAGGTTGGTAGCCACCATCCTGTGGGACTACAGTTCATGAAGCCTGGCAAGCTGCATAAATTAAGAAAGAGCCTGATGATTGTTTCTATAGAACCATCGAGAAATAAGTTCAACCAACAGCTGGAGACATATCTTCTAGACACAGCCAGTACGCATTAGAGCTTAACAAATATCTGTAGTAGTTAGATGAAAAATGGAAATGCCAAGATGCCAATGGTCCAAGAGAAGAAAAAGATGGAAAGTCAGATAAGCTTTTGGAATCTCACAAGAAAGTTCTTCAGATGGAATTCCATCTGAAGAGACATCTAGGATCCAGAGGGTCCGGCTCATGGCATCTTTCAATCTAAAGGTGAAAGGGTACGCATAACTAATTTTAAAATGAACAATGGTGACCCATGGGACTCATCAAGCAGGTAGGTTTGAAGCTTTGAATTGTTGGAGATACAACATGAGCTTGGTGCATCCTTAGGCACAAATTTGGACACTTAAAGTACACTATAAAAAGTTGAACTTCCTTAAAGCACAAAAACTCCCTAGCCTACAAAGACCAGCATTTGAAATCTTAACGCAGTTTCCTACTTCCCAGTGGTAAGAGCCAAATAAAGCGCAAACAACTATGGAGGGCCATTTGCTCGATAGTAATTCTCATAGTGCACCAAAATACTCTGTGGTATCAGTGGCTGAATTTTTCCACAACTGATTAATATATTTCCAATAATAAATATCAGTAATCAATCTTCTGTAAAATTCTCATTGATGTATATTCATTTACACCTGTATAAAAGAGTGTTAAAAGTCTCTAGAAGGAATGAGAAGCCTGCGTAACAATTTTCTGCATAGTTAGACCTGAAAATGCATCAAGACCATTCGAGAGACAAGACATTGCTGAGTATAGGAGGACAAGAGGAAATATAGTTTAGTTACAGCTAAATAGACAGAAATGTCTTACTTAATGGTTGGGATTCTCTGGTCCTGAGCCATGAATTGATGGAATGGAGTAGAAGCTGCGTTATTCATAATACTGTATCTCGGCTGGTGAACATTATATAGCTTTTTATCCATTAAGCGCAGAAGGTTTGTTTTTGGAACAAGTCTGAGATATTGGCTAGACGCTCGGTCAGGGTATGAGATAGTAATAATATATAGCAGAACATTAGCAAACTATTTCAGTTAGTTGAGAGTGGGAATTGGAATGTGGGTAGAAGGTAATAAAGTGATAAAGAGACCAATGGCAAGGAGGGATATATATAAATATTTTTCACGCTAATTAGCAGTCTGTCTGAGATGGAAAGGTAGGAAGGAAAAGCAAAGAAGGGAGAAATCCATGAAAACAGACTATTTGAAATGTTAGGAAATGTATCTAATGATGTTGGACTATAAGATGTCAATATGGTGATCATCAGGAGTCCATATGAGGACTCCTGTGTCTGTGGTAAGGCTTTTCCAAGTCATTGGCGGCTCATGGTAAGTTTGGTAAATGTTGGTGACAAAGCCTCTTGCTGCCTACTCATGATGATCATGGTGAAAGGTGAACATCATAGGAGGTGGCTGGACTACACAATATGGCTAATACAAAGGTATGATGAGAAAGACAGTAGATGGGCCAACTGCATGACTATATTGGCCAACTGGACTGGTTGATCAGGTGAACAATAAAGATGAATGGGCTGGCTAGTTTGCAATGAAGGGTAAATTAGTTGAGTATGATTAGATGGACAGATTACCTAGAATATTAACTAAGATCAGTGATAGGAAGACTGAGTGGGGTGCTATGCATTCGAAAAACAGAAGTTAATGGAATAAAATGATTTAAGCAAGAGGTGAAGGTTGAAATGCTTGGTAGATGGGGGCATAAGTGGAGAAAACAAGATGTTTATCAGGTCTGCTAAGTGGGAGGCGAGTTGGCTGGAAGATTAATCAACTTTATTCACAGGATGAAAGATGATCAAAAACATTGATAAAAGTGATGGAAATACTAGTGTAACTGGGTGTGTCCGGTAAAGACAGTTTGTACTAAGTATAAGATAGAAAGACTTAAAAATGAGTACTAGATGAAGTCTTTGGTAAGATTAGTTGAGTGGATTAGAGAAAACTAGGTGAGCTCCATAATTAGCTGACATATCTTGGCTCATAAGGGTAGCTTTAGAATAGACAGTTAAGCTTAGCGTAAAATGCCTAAATTTGTTCCAGGTGAAGTTAAGACCGGAATTAAAAGAGATTATGGGAAAATGTGCTAAACTGGATTCAAAGACTACATATACAATATGTAAGTATTAGAAATGGAACGTGCATGACAGGAAGACTAGCTAATATAGATTTCATATCTCATGCTTATGATTTTATAAACAGACCAATATGTCTATTTCACTATAAATATTTGTGTATAATTGCATGTATGTAGCAAATGAGGAAACAAATAGCACGAGGAACATTGGAAAGGGTTAAGGTTCTAGAGTGCGGTGTTCCTGCCTTTTCTTTCTAGGAATGTATTGTTAGCGAAGCATAAAAAAAAATGTTTCAAAGGCCATGATTCCTCCAGCATTTAAAGGGTTCACCCACCCAAATCCCTTATCGCCCTCCCACCCCTTTGATCGTATAGACCTGGCACCCAGCTGAGCCCCAATGGCCAATAAATTACCCTCAGACCTTACCATCATCCTGCATCCTCTGCAGACACAGTGAGAGGTTTCTCCTCCAGCCTGGCATCTTGGCACCGCTTGGCACATGTGCTGAAGGTGGGCACCCAAGACCTGATCACTGTCACCGAGGAGCAAGACTGTGCAGGTGCAGAAGGTAGAAGGAATGAGTTAGGGGGTGACTTAACATGGGGATGCAAGGTGCACCTTTAGTGCCCTGCTCGGGGTATGAACTGTCATATGGCTGGTAGCATCTTCTCCTTATTCCTTCCTGCTTGTCTTTCTAATGCATCATCTCCCTCTTTGTGAAGTGCAGTCAGCTCCCCTCACCAGTGGTTCTTTGTGCAGAATTTCTAGTGCCCCCTTCTTACTGGTTTTACTGGCAACTCCAACAATGGACTGGGGTGGCTGAGTCTCCAGGGCTGGCAGTGGCCCCCTGTGTAGTGTGTGCACAGTGTCTGTGTGAGGCTTACAGACCCTCCATCCCACTGGACCTTGGGCTCTGTGCGCTTCCTCCCCCTGCCTTCTTCAATAGCCACCTGAAATGCACATCCCAGACAGTGTGGAATGTACTATATGGGCCGGGATCTAAGGGGAGCCTGGCAGGAGCAGCTCACAAATATCCAATGTTTTGTCCCCAGGGCTGAGTAATTATGTCTTACCCTGAAACCTCTGGAGCTCAGCACCTATTGCTATTTCCACAAACACTAGGAGGGAGAAGAGGGGACAAGTATTTCTAGGAGTAAGGGGGCTTTATACCCCTCTGAGAGCAATAGTACAGTCCGACTCCCAGGAACAGATAGAATTTCTGCTATTATACAGTGAGTGTCAGGGGCTTTAAGTCTCGTTATTATTACCCTTCTAATAGGCGGTGTGTACAGTACACAGCAGCCCCTGCACTGCACCCATTGCCGCAAAGCCTGCTCAGCCGCAGAGCTTACAATCAAACACTGCATGGGCCTCATAAGGAAGCAAATGTATGTAGAAGAGCAAATGGTATCTGCATATCAAACAGCGGTCGACTATATGCATGCCAGTAATGGATGTATTGCAACTCCCATCAATCCCAGCCATACAATAACGATTACGGTAGTCGCAAACAGACGGTGGCAAAGTAGGCGAGAGTCTCTTCTCCCACTCCATACTGCACAGGGTGGAATGTGACATATGGAATGCCATTAACCCCTTTAATGCCAGTTGGGGCGTAAAGAAACACCTTGGGATGGTTTCCATCTAGCAATGCATTCATACTGATAGAGAGGCCTCTCGACGAACCCTACTCACCCCTTGGCGTGATCACTGGAAAATTGTGAAAAATACACTATTCTTTTCTAGCTTTTTTCCTCTCTACTTGTCTCTATCAGCGTTCACATCTTACGCCCGATGCAGCGCGTACTCACGTTCCCTGACACTAAGTATCCGCTGCATCTGGAAGCTTCCCAGGATTGGAGTGACTATATCTGGTTTCGCGGTACTCGCAAATTACTTGATGGAGACTGAGTAACGTCACGGCAGGATTCTCGATACGGCAGGATTTGCATGCCTGACGTTACGTATTAAAAGCCTTTCTATTAAAAGTTCTGATTGTGCGCCCCTCTTTTCAGTATATCTTCTGCATGCTGTTATCAGACCCGGGATATGCTCACCCACAACACTTATTGTACATTTTTAACCGGTGTGTGGGGGGGGTTAAATCTCAACAGTATCCTTCCAAGATTTGTGGGACTAGCTAGTGCCTTATATCCTTATGTTACATCATGCATAGTTCAATTGAAGTGACTTTTAAGAAGTGTCACTGCTTGAACCCCGCCATTCAGGGTCAAACAGGAGACGATCTTGAAGGAGATGCTCAGAAGTTTAACCTTTCTGAAGTGAGATTGAAAGTTTAGCAGTCAAACCTCTTAGTGCCATGTCCTCCGTAAAGCTTGCTGTCAGGCTGTGGCATTTGTTAAGCAAAGCAGGAACATTCTATTAGTTACTAATTGCACCAATTCCCAACTTATCTGATGAACCAACTGAGCATGAGCAGCGCATGGACTGCCCATCAATACTGGGACCTTCAGCTATTAGTAGACTGAAATCTCTATAAAAAAAGGTCTGGCAGAGGTTTATGGGAGTTGTAGTCTGGCAATAGGTCCACATTTAGGCAATTTAAAGCCTCAAGCGCAGTCATTCCACCCGAGTGTCCCACTTTAGAATGGAAAATTCCTCTTTGGGATTAAAAGGTTATCAACCCTTCTTTCCTCCCATGATGCCCTTTTTTCCTACCCTGAAGCCCCCTCTTATCTAGGCGCTCAGAATATTTGCTGAGTATGAGTGCATCATCGTGTTCTTCAGCCGTGTAGCATGTTTATAAACAGCAGGAGTTCTGTTTATAAATTAAACTTTGTAATATTATTTGTTTTGAAATGTCTTAGCCACGTTAATAGTGTAAATGGCCACAAAGCCATATAAAAAAGTTCTAGTAAAGCCCTGACCATAGCCATGCCAACTCCCTGGGCCAGTCAGAGGAGAACAGAGGATCTCCCATACCAGCTTATGCCCCACCACAGCAGGACTGTCCCATGAAAACAGGGACTGTTGGGATGTATCGTAACATAATGTTTACATTTTGGATTGAATTTTTTCTTCTATCATAGGATATATATCTGATTTCAGATCTATTTTGATTTGATTATGTAAAACCCTATTAGTACAATGCATTACACTGTATAGGGTTACGGGGAATAAAATGCGCATTGGGGGAAGTTTGTTGGCTCTCAGAAAATAAGTTTATTGAAAGCAAAAGGGCAGCGGAAGTCAAATACTCATCTCTGGTAATGAACATAATTACAATGCAGTTATGTTAGCTAAAGATTTTTTAATGGATCATTTTCCTTTTTTCTAAGTGTTTTCAGCGCTATTTGACAGCCGTAGTGCGCGAGGCCGGTGCTTAGCTCCCCATTTCATCCGGATACTCTTTGCTCTGTGACCTCACGGGTCTGTATAACGAGCTCAAGGAATTTGGACATTGAAACATTTCCAAAACTGACTTTTCTGCTCTCAACATAACGTGTTCAGGATAATAATTCATAATTTTTGCTTCGTTCGTTTCAGAATTTGTCGTATTATTTTCTGTTTTGTCATTTTAAACCCGACTGGAACTTTTTGGCTTGATATTTCAGAAATAAAAAAAAAAGAGATGAAGAATAAGGTTTAAAGATGACTTATTGTTCATATAGTATATCCACATTCGGTCAATCTAGTCTGCCTGTTTTTGCTGCTGTAAAGACTGAACCCTTAATCAAGGTCTCGCCTGGTCTCGTCTTAGATTCAGGAGCCATATGCCTATCCCATGCATGTTTAAATTCCCTCACTCTATGAGTCTCCACCACTGCTTGGAGGCTGTTCCATTTATCCACCACCCACTCAGTGAAGTTAAACATTGTTACATTACAATACACTTGCACTGCAATGCTTACAGTAATGAAAGCTGAGCATAAGTGCTGGACTGTATAGACTAAGTCAGAACCATTGGGGCCCTATACCCATAGCACCTATGCATTAACTCTTGTATATCTGCATCTGACTATTCTGCAGAACCAAGCTTCTTCCCGCAGCCGCTGACACAGGGTTCTCGCCCCGAAAAAAGGAAACGTTAAACACTGATATTTACTAGAGTTTCTCTGACTTTGCTTTGTCCACAATTTTGCAACCCAAGGCCTGACCCAGGGCAGCAGACCCACCCAGTAGGGCGATCTGCCCCTCGTTGTTGCATTAGAGGAACTACATCTACCCCATCTACGCCGCCCCAGGCCAGAAAACACCACTGCAGCTTAGGTTTCTCACCAGATTTCTAAATCATGCCGTGACCAGCTTTTTCCTTTAAATGCACAACCGCGTTAAACCCCCTGATACCATACGGGATGTTTGGGTTTTTTGGGGGTCCGTTCTGGTTCCTCTGGCGAAGCAGTCGATTTATTTAAGGTATTGTAGTGTCAGCATGCGGTGACACACGGCCCAACGACTAAAACTGTCTCATTCCGACTTCTGCATGGAAAACACATGCCCTGAACTCGTTAAAAGCTCCCCTGAGGGGTTGAGGATGGCTGTGACATTGTGGCTGTGGATAGCGATACTACACCAGCCTCTGTGGGATGCACTACATGTCCTCGTCTGGCCGTTCTTATGTCATAAACCCAATACGGACTGATGACCAAGAAAAAACACGATCGTTACACTCCTGTGAGTGACAGCGACGATCTGGCAGCGTGGATGGATAGGTGGTAGGAGGGAAACGAGCACCGACGGGTAAGTAAACCGGGGTTTTTTCGCTATACCTGCAAACCTTACCTTTTATATACATAAGGTTTGCTTCATTATTTTCTCGAAAGAAAACAAGTTTAATGTCGGTAAATGACAAGGTTAAAGAGTTTCCTTATAAGTGATGCCTGCATGTCGGTAAAGTTCTCTGTAGGAATGGGTTCCCACGAAGTTTGTTTGATCTTTGCGTCCGACAACTACAGCTTGACCTCTCAGCACTGACCATCTGGAAACAGAAATGTCTTCTCTTGGCTGGCTCTTCTCTTGGCTTGGTCCCCCGTCAAATAATTTTGTTGTGTGGCTGCCCAAAGCTGGTGTCTCCGTCTCTAGCGGGTTATCACCCACATTCAGAATTCAGATATAGTAAACTGATCTGAAACTAGGATACGATGACACGAGTTACCAGCACCAAATACTTCTGACTTTTCTTGGCTTCACATCAGTGGAGTTATTACAAAATTAAATTGGTGTCAACCTCTTACCATATGTCCGCATTAAAGATATCTCAAGGCAGTAATGGCCATCTGCTTGTCGCCACCCTGTGGTCTCTGTCACCTGCTGATTGATGGATTCCTAAACTGAGATATATCACGTGTGGATCCCAACACTGCCCGTCCATAACCGTTTCAGGTAATGTCTGCTGCTCAGCAGAAATACATGAATATGCAGATTAAAAACACTAGATCTTCAGGTACTACTTCTCCACTCCTGCTGGTTGTGTTGGGCACCAACCCTAGATGGTTTGGTGCCGGCCCAGACTAGCCAAGTGGCACACCGAACTAGCCATCTAGCTGGATGTGCCCAGCCGCACACTACATAACCATAAAACCTTAACGCATGGCCAAGCAAATCCAGCCATCGACTACACCTATGGCGGCAGCTGGACTTAAAGTGCCAGTGTGGCTACCACGGTTGGTGGATCCAGTTGTACAACTGGAGGTAGAATACCTAACCTATGACAATGTACTTTTCTATGTCTCCGACTTTATATCAGCCCCTTGTTTCTTTTTTTGCCATTTTACCATGCAAGTGTTGTAGAATACCAACGTACAAGGCATACATGGTTGGACAAACCCAACTTTTCTACAGTTCCAATAATTATTAAATATACTGAAGTATTACATTTCTATAGGAACAAGTGTGCCCAATGTGGTACCAGATATTAATGTATAGCTAAATCTGTTTTGTTATAGGTAGAATTTTACATTTGTTAGTTCTAAGCACCCCGGAAACCGGCTGTTGCCCCCAAATATATACATTTGGAAGTGTGAAAGCAAAAAAAAAAAGTTAATATAGTATACAGAGAATTTGAGTTGAGTATTTTGAAAGCCTATCTTGTAATGATTAATCCATAGTTTCTCTTGTTAGACATGCAGACTTATGCCTGGAAATCTAACAATAAAAACGGCAGGGCTATAAAACACTGAGATGAAGAGGAAACGGAGTTCAATTGCATCAAGAGAATAATTAAGCAAGATTTCCGCTGGAGAAACACATCAAGATTCATGGGGAGCTGTGAAAATCAATGATCAATGATTTTTATCCTTCCACCAGCCATCTCCTTTTTTTGATTACAGGAAAAAAATGCACAAAAATTATGGATTTCAACATAAAATGCGTTTGCACAAAAAAGAAGGTTTTTGTAGAAGACGGATAGTCTAACAAAGTTACAGTCAAGTGGAGCAAAGCAACCGCTTGCATGCCGGCTGCCGTACATTAGGGCTTTGGCAGACGTAGAGGTGTCTTGGGTGTTGTAATCGACAGAAGCTGGATCATAAAACCATTATTATATGGTGATTTTTGGGTCCCACAATGGGATTTTTCTGCATAACCTGGGAAATGTCTCTGTGCCTCTAGCTTGCTATGTACTCATTAGCCCTGAGACTAAAGTTAAGTGTAAAGCTAAGAGTAGATGACACATTTTATCCCAGTCAATCAACCATGCATTACGAAGGGTCTATACTGGAATGCACAGGTTCTGCACTAAGGGTGGGCAACTAGCCTGTACCGACACTTATGAAGACCAGAGTACCAAAATGATAGAAAAAGATTAAGCCGGATGGACTACAGCTCTCTCCATCCATGCCGATCAGCATCTACAGATTGAGCCAAGGTCTAATGAACACCCTGGCTCATCCGGTCATACCCTGCATAACGCATTAAGTTTACTAATGAGTCTCCCTAACAAACAGTTGTACTATTTTGGTGAAAAGTTAGTTGACTTTTGATAAGCATAAAAATGTCAGTAGTTAAAATAATATTAATACAGAACAAGTAATGTGCTAATATCCCAACAGTCTCTCACTGCCCCCTAGTGGACAACTTGGCTAACTTCATCTTGTATGTAACAGCAATAGAATGTGCAAACGTACATTATAAATGTCCTGGAACTTTAGGGACAGTCCCTAGTTTCTCCTTTCTCCTCATTTTAAGTATCCTAGCAATATCCCAACGTCCTGTACATAGTGGAAAACAATATTTGCAATAATAAACAAATAAACTGTTGCTTTTTTAAGTGAAAGGACCATGAGCATATACAGTAATGTAGGTCAGCATTGACAAAAAACAGGTTTTCCTGTTCAAACACCACACTGAGCTAATTGACAACAGTAATGCTAATAAAGTCCATTCCTCCATAGACGTTCATTGGTCAGAGTGCCCAGGTTGGTGATCAAGACTGAGCCATTCTATTGTTTGCCACAAGCAGTCTGATAAGGAGTCAATGTGTTTTTCTAGTATATTAGGCTAAAATAACAGAGCTAGAATACGCACAAATGGCTAATACGTAGTAGCCCACACTAATTTATACAAAAAATAGCACATTATTTTATGAAATGTATCTGATACTAGTAATATAAATGGTGGGAGTTCCCCTTTAAATTTGTTTGGACCACAGTCTGAAATTCCATGCAGCATCTCGTAGATTGCGTAACTTTCTGGAGTCGCTAATGTGGAAGGATTTTGTTTTTGGTATAAACTAAATAGAGCAAGAAACTCATAATATCTAAAATCACGTTATCTCTGGAGTCTACTTCATTGAAAAGCACAAGCTGCACCCGGTCTTTGACTGTATTAATTTATTACAGCCCCCCTGGGGCATTCTGTCCCTGTGGTTTCATATATTATCATCTGCCGTCTGATTTTATCTACACTGCTTGTTATGGAATTACATTCGGTCTGTACCGGAGGATTACACAACTTCATAACAAAACAAGACAATGATAGCGAAATTAACATTAAAGATGCTGTTCCACCTACTCGGAAGAACCGAACCATTTCTAACTAAAAAGCAGCGTTAGAATCATAATTCTTAGTACTATCATGGAAAATGTTTCTGCATTTCAATCAAGGAGTGGTTCGTTTTCATACAACACAAACACAGGCTTTGATTGGTTGTTGCCATAGAGGCGGAAAAAAGCTTGTTAAGTGTGTGTTTTTCCTGCTATTAGATGTTTAGAAGAAATTATTAAATTAGACGTCCGCTGAAGTATATTTGCTTAACACATTAAGAGCCCAATTAATGTCTTATCTAAGTGAACCAGCACATTTAATCTGGTTTAACTAAATAAGATTAAATAAGACGTGTCTGATACACCCTTCCTCTGTTATAAATACCATGAGACATTTATGGCAAATAATTAATCACAACTGAGCAATGTTGGGTGTCGTTTCATTCTATGTACTACCCGACAGAACCATAAACATCTGTAATGTAATTATTCAAAATATTTGTATATCAATACGCAGCACAGCACTTACGTTGGTAATTAGTGCTATTAATTATATCGCACGCAGCCACACCTAATATGACATGAAAAATAAACAGGGTTCAGAAAAGAAAATTAAGTTTGGGAGGATAGGAAGCAAGAAGAAAGAGAACAAGACAAGGACAGGCAGATATAGGATATAAACCCCCTAACAGTCCTGGTTTTTATGGGACAGTCACAATTTTTAAGCACTATCCTGCTTTTGCTGGCGGTGGCGATCAAAACGAGGTACCAAAGAGATCCTCTGATCAAAAACGAGGTACCAAAGAGATCCTCTGATCAAAATGAGGTACCAAAGAGATCCTCTGATCAAAACGAGGTACCAAAGAGATCCTCTGATCAAAACGAGCTACCAAAGAGATCCTCCGATCAAAACGAGGTACCAAAGAGATCCTCTGATCAAAATGAGCTACCAAAGAGATCCTCTGATCAAAACGAGGTACCAAGGAGTGCAGAACCAGTGAAATAACCCCCAAAGCAAGGCAGTGGTCAATGCTTCAGCAATGCAAGCCACTGATGATGAGATTGGCCAAAGGTGGGCCAGTAACCTGAACTAGCATAACATGGGGACATGAGGAGACAGAAATATCTGCCACCACAGAGCGACGTGGTCAGGAGAACGCTCACCATGCTCTGGGTTGTTGGTTCTAATCCTGAAGGCTCTGACACCGTGTGGGTCATCAACACCAAAACTATTTTTTTTCCTACTAAAATTGACTTTAGCAGTTGGATCTGTCACCATTCTGTGATAAGAGGCACACTCCATCATGTGCATTTTAATGCATAGGACATCTAAGAGGTCCCTTTAACTTCCCATGGCGTCCCCATGCATACGCAGAATCCCCCATGTGCATTTGCCCTTTTGCCCTCTCCACAGCTCTTTTTCATGGAAAAAACAACACAATCCTTTTTTTCCCTGTAAATTCTGCGAAGGTGAAAGCTTCCCCTTAAGTAGCCTTAATTAAATGTACTTTATTGCAGTTAACTATTTTTACATACTTTGCTTAATTAGCCATACAAATAACAGGCAAATTGGGTCGGTTGTGAAATTTCTTTACCCAAGCGCTTCCATTGCCCCTTAAAGCCACATTTGTATAGATTCTGAACTTGCAACATTAATGGCTTTTCCTCTTTGTGCCATTTTGCACAAAATATCTTATCGGAAAGTCCTTGGGAGGGGGTATAATGTCACCTTTCACTGTCAGAAGGCTAAATAATACATTTCTTTTGCAAAAAAAGTTACTCTGGACAGACAGTCAAGCATAATCTGTATCATTTTCGCACATCTCATAATTGATCTTTTTCCTGCCTTTTTTTCCTCGTTTTTTCACTGACAATATACCTCCCGCTATGCATTGTTCCCGATACTATTTTCTTTTTCTCTCTCTCTCTCTCCCTCTTTGACAAAATCAATTCCCCCTACGCAGCTAAAAGCCGAGCTATCACAGAGATATGCGGCAGGCGCACTAAATGAAACTCCTCTGGTATCCCGGTTCATTGTAACATCAAAGGCCGCTACGTGCCGTGATTAGTCAGATCGCATGGAATAAGTTATTGGTTTACAGTGTTCTAGCCTTTCTTACTGGGGTTATGTGGGGAGAGAATAATTCTTTCTACAACTTATCACAATGGCTACAAAATGATTTCAAGAAACAGTGAAGTCTCAAGATCTTTGCTAGAAAATAGTGGGCCTGTCTTATGTCTGAAAGTTGTCCTTCAGGGGTTCGGTGTCTTTAACCCCCGAGAGGGAGACTAACTGGTATTTAAAACGTATCTCTTTAATTACGCTCCTCATTAAGACACAGAGTGCTATGTAGGGAAGAAATCTGTACACGTTTGTACCTCACAGGAATCACTTCTTGGCCTTTGGGCTAAGATCAAGTGAGTACCCGTGAGTGGGAAAGCTTGGTCCTCTGGCTTGAAGGCTGAAGATGCAAGGATGCCTGATGTGTCCTTATGGAGCCCCCAGGTTAGGGCTACCTGGATGCTCAGTGAGGTTCAGCCGAGTAGGTAAGAGCTTGTGGGCCTTTTCCTTGCACCTTTTTTTCCTAACTGGCCTATGGCTGGTTGGTGATGGTTTTATTTTTAAAATATCAGCCATGGGTTGGGGGCCATCATGGCACTTTTTGTTTTTTTTTGTTATCCCTCACACTGCATCTCCTACTTGACTGGGACCAAGGAGTTGTTTCTATGAGGGAGAGAAGGAAGGGGCTATATATCCCTTTGGTGAGTGCGGACCCAGAAGATGATTGGGGACCTGGTGTTCTTCTGCGGGCGTTCAACAGAACAAGCACCTTCATCGTCTTATACCTAAAGCATGAAACCATGGTCTTAAAAAATTGGATGGAGTTTAACCCAAACAAAACTCAGTTTTCTAGCACTTGTCCTTAGACTATAATATTTCTTAAGCTTTCCCGCCAAGTGTCTCTGTTTCGGAGGGACAGTCCCTCGTTAGCACCTACATTGCGTCTAGATGCCTCACTCAGTTAGAGGACGTCTACATTCCTTTAGATCACTTAGCATGACTACGTCGGCCATGTTTTCCAAGACCCATATCGTTTTCTAATCTTGCTGACCAGAACAGGTAAAGTGCTGCCCCCTACAGTAAGAGGGATGTATAAATTCAGTTATTCAGTTATAGATCCTGCAGGACAGCACTTCACCTGTGCTGGTCAGCAATACCTAAACATCTATGTATCCTGTCGAAGGACATAAGACACCAACTCCCAGAGCTCCTAGGCCAATATAAGGGATGTAATGGTGGTTTTGGATGTAGCCATCAAAACAACACAAGTTATCAAATTCTCTTGGGCCAACTCAGTAATGCCAATAGAAACCCAGTTCTATAACACCAAATCTAAACCTAGCGGCTGTGGGGGGTGACGTATGGAACGAATCGCTATGTCTGTCTTCACAAATGAATGTTCCCAGTTAGAATAGGAATTCCAGTTCTTGAAATCTATTGATCATAAGATGGAAAATGTCATAGGATTCACTTTCAAGCTCCTTTTATCTGCCACTTCAAAAATCCCATGCTACACAGCATCTACTAAAACCCCCTCCCCCCACATCTACTACAGCATAAGGGTTTCATAGGTACGTAAGATCCTATCCCAGACAATGCAGCAGCGGCAGTTAATAAGCGTGCGACGCTAAGTAGGGAGGCAGGAGTTTGAATCCATTGCGTGTCTCTCTGGTACCCAAAAGGTTAAACCCATTTGCATACCTGCTTCTTCTATCCTGCGCAGACAGAGCATCAAATGCCTCCACCAGCTTGGCATGGCAGTGACGGTAGACGGGGAGACTCTTGGAGGAGCCGTGCTGATGTGCAGCTAGAAGACAGGAGGACAGAGGAGGATGGATGATGCTAAGCTTTCAGAGGGCAGCCCATCTCCTGCCTGCTCAGGCTGCCCAGACTCGCTGCCGCACAGCGCCGGGGCTCACATCTGAACCCAAGCTCCCCGCACGCTGCCTCCCCACATGTTCCCCTGCAGTGAACATACATGGGGGAGAGCACACAGATGGCCCTGCTCAGGCCTGCGTGTGCACTGACTTAATGCTGCATGACAAGGCTCTGGGTTATGTTCTCTAAAACACGGATATATGAGATGCAAATGATCTTAATATGCATTTCTGTGCTGCTATGTCCCTTTAAATCAAGACCTTTAAAGCTGTACGACCCCCTCTGATGACCTATACCCATTTCTGTAATTTTCCCATCAAAAGTAACCTGTACAAAAAGCATTGTTTACTAAATAAAATGTATAATATATATATAACTTACTAAATGTTATATATATATATATATATATATATATATTGTAAATGACTAAGATATATACATATATGTTTATGTATATAATTATATATATTAATGACACGCAAAATTAACAAAGTGAAATGCATAATTTTATTTAGTTCGTGGAATATCTTTTGAGCAATGATTACAATTTGATTTACAATAAACATATGAGTTGCAAAAGAATCAAAGACCAAATTGCAATGTAAACATTTCGCGCATATTAAATTAACTCCTTCGGGGCCAGAGTAGTTCTGTAAACTGGCACACAAAGAGTTAAAACACTGGGATGGTCAACACACAGCCAAAATGTGCAAAAAAAAAAAAAAAAAATATACTATACGTTCTTTAATTTATAATTATGTATCAGCTGCATTTTGGGGTAGTTGAGACTGGAGTGTATGGGGGTAAGAGGTGGTAGAACGCTCGCTCTATATCATGTCCACAATTTAATTGATAAAACATTTTCTGAACGCTTAAAAAAATTACATTACAGTTGAGGAAGAGGGACTGCAACTCTTAAAGAGGGACTTTTGGGAGGTATGCCTTCTCTCCGGTTTAACGTTGTCAAGTTTTCTACAGAAGAAACAGCGACTCGATACTGCGCTATCGCAACTTCCTTCTTAATAAATATTGTATCTATAAATATTTATATATTCAAACCAGTGGAATTATGCTTAACAAGGAGAATAGTTACTAAGACACGGAATTCTCAAGAGAGCCAAACATTTGGGTTATAAATTGCAAGCAGGTGATGGAAGGAATTGGATTTAAGTGAGTGAGTAGAAACCAATGGTAATGTTAATTAGCAGAAAAACAAGATCCAAGAAAAAGTTCCCTGCATGCATGTTTAAATTCCCTCATTGTATTAACCTTTACCACTTCTGCTGGAAGGCTATTCCACTTATTCACCTTGGGTCATACTGAAGAGTCCAGTGACTGTAAACATGGCGCTGTCATAGGATGCCACCTTTGTAAAAAGTCGGTTCATGAAATTTCTGCCCTGCTAGATAGCGCATTGGAAGCGCATTGGAAGCATTCGTGACCACGCACATTCACAGAGCGGGGTTGCCGAATGCTGCAGCCCATAGTGCGGGCCCATAGTCCCTGTCCTCTGCAGCATCACTCCCTACAGAGTTACAAAGTGCCTCTGGAAGCAACATCAGCACAAGCCCTGCACGTCGGGGGCTTCATGAAATGGGTTTTCATGGCTGAGCAGCTGCACACAAGCCAAAGATCACTGTGCACAATGCCAGGTGTCGGCTGGAATGGTGTAGAGAACGACGCCACTGGACCATCATTCACCATCTTGAAGTCTGAGGGATAGATCTGGGTTTTGGCAGATGCCAGGAGAACGCTACCTACCAGAATATATCGTGCCCCTTAGTTCCAACGAAGGCTAAGCATACCAAGACATTTTGGACAATGCTCTGCTTCCAACTTTGTGGGAAGAGTTTGGGGAGAACCCTTTTCTATTCCAGCATCACTGCGCCCAGCGCACAAAGCAAAGTTCAGAAAGACATGGTTGGATGAGTTTGGTGTGGAAGAACTTGACCGGCCCAACAGAGCCCTGACCTCAACCTCATCGAACACCTTTGGGATGTATTGGAACGGAGATTGTGAGCCGGGCGTCTCGTCCAACATGTGCTGACCTCACGAATACTCTACTGGATGAATGGGAACAATTCCCACAGGAACTCCCCAAAATCTTGTGGAAATCCTTCCCAGAAGAGAGGAAGCTGTAAGGGGCCTGAATTTCATTATTATCACTAATAAGCATATCTGGGAACTTTCTAAATGAGCTGACCCGGAGACTCTTAAAAATATGAACCGTCATGGAGATTCTATGCAGTGATTCACCAAATGTATTACCCAAATGGCTCTAATACCGATCCTCATGGAAACCATGACTTCTCATTATTCATTGATACACTTAGCTGAGTCACCTGCATCCAAGCTGGGATATAAACCATAACATCGGGAGTCTTAGATAAGGTCACATCGGTGTAAAATAGTGCATAAAGTTTGAGACTGTGTGACCCTGAGAATCTGCCCCTTCGGCATGAGATTACGGCAAAAAACGTTAATAAACCTATAGATATGATTTACATTAAGCTATGTGTCTACAACACTGTAGTTCAGTATGAGTATTATTGTAAAAAAAAATCCACCTGAGACCCTCGTTCTCATACTCCCATTATGAAAAAAACAAAATAGAAAACATAAATGAAAGGAACGCGTGCTTGTGTTTCTCCGGCTCAGTGGAAGCAAAGGCGATTTAATCTTTTCTGCTATAATGAACAGAATACTAATGAACCCCGTACAACTGAATCAATTATCCCCACTCGATTCACTTCTAACAATACCCGGCTATGATAATAAGTCTGTTTATTTAAGCCATAGCTCATTTCTTTGTTAACATGTTACACGCGGAGTCGACATACAGACGGAAGCGAGCCAATCCACAAGGGGTCCCCGCACAGGACCTCACATTTTCACTCTGACTTCACTCATCAAAATGAACCAAAATAACATTAAGCTTTTGCTTTTTTAAAAAAAATACTGTTTATGGGTTTTTTTCCCCCAAAACTGTTTTTGCGTCATTATACAGACAATGGTTTCATGGTGTATTTAGGTTTTGTGCTACCCTGGGCCTGACTAAACTCACGCACCCACCTAATATTCATTTCCCACACCCCTTCCTGCCCAGGCCACATTATTGAAGACCCACCTCTTACATACATGTCTCTGGCATTTGTGTCTCCAAAGAGTTTAACAGTGCCGTATTTATCCCCAAAGAGCTTCACAGTACCATCTTTATTCCCAAACAGCTTGTCTCTGCAATCTTTGTCCCTAAACAGCTTAACGGTGCTATCTTTGTCCCCAAACAGTTTGTCTGTCATCTTTGGTCAGAGAGGCTTTGTGTGGAGGGGCAGCCTATTTTTGCCAACACATTTGTTTGGGTAGAATAATCAATGGGTATAAAATTGGCTTTTTAAAGACTTAAAATAGATACCTTGTCTACCTGTGCAGCATGTAGAAGGGTCCCTAATATATGTGTTTGCTGGAGTGGGCTCATATTGAGAGAGGTAGGGGGGTAGGGGGAGTGTAGCAGAAATCGTAGGTCCCATTGTGTGAAAGAATTTTGGTCTCTCTGCCGATCAGTAAAGAGATTTGTCTGGCAGATCCAGTCATTGGCAAAGCATAGTAAGCATTAATCGGACTAAGCTTTTGCTTTTAACATATATCTGCTATTTCCCCCAAATTTTAATTAAAGATTAAAGTAAAACCATGTTTTCAGACTAAAATGCATATATATATATATATATATACTGAACACAGTATGCCAACACAAGTGAAATGTTACAAATGTAACTGCAGCAACCACCAAAACGTGGCTTATATATAAAGGGACAGAAAAATATAAAAAAGTATAGTGTCATACCAATATGACGCGATGCAATATATACGAGCATGCAATGCACAAAAATCTTTAACCCCTTAAGGACAATGGGTTGCCCTTAAACCCATTAAAACAATGCATTGTGAGCCCGTGCGGGCTTTGTCATGAATGGGGTTAATCAAGAAGGCACAGCGTATGCTTGTGCAAAAGTGCTGTATAATCATACAAAGCTCACCATCCAGATGGAAAAAATAATGTAAAAGTTCTCTACGCGTTTCGCTGTGGCCAGCTCACCGTCCTCAATATTGCAGGTTATACATTACCTTTTGGTTGAAATATCAGCGTTTTCACAAAAAAAAGTCTAAATTTTGCCTGGCGTTATATGACTATTATTAAGACACCCCTGATACTATCATACATTCTCCGCCGCTTAGTTATGCATCGGCTGCTAGACGTTACAGCTGGGAGGTGGTGGATTCTCCCGATCGAATGCATTTTTGATGGAAATTAGAGTTTTAACCATATCCGTAGCAGATGGCATGTGCATTGCCACAGCGAGTGCGTAACATAATTAACTCTCGCTATTAAAGATTAAAACAAACGTCTACTTCAAAGCTTTGCGTGCCTAAAGAGCCGGCGATATGCTGCTGTGCATAGAGAAGGAGGGATCCTAATTTGGCCGCTTCCTGGGATGGGGTAGAATCTTATAATACAGAACGAGCTGGTGCCACGGGGCTCGCAAATTGGCACCCTACAGTACGACTCTCATCACCTTCAGCCAGCCATTGTACATTGATATAATAGCTTCTGTCTCATTGGGAATCTTGGTGGAGCTGGCTATGTGATTACTCAGGGGCAGAACACATTTGGCCCTGGGGTGGCCCTTGTAAACAGTCACAGGGGCCCCTTCTAATGTACCATTGCCTATTTGTACACCCCGATAAAGGCATGTTACCCCTATTAATCACAATTTGATTTCTTAGCATGTTGCCTTAAGCATCTGCCCTGTTTGCCCGACACTACCCTTGGTACGCAGGACTTACAACACGGCAAGGCTTGATGACAGCTATCACATCACCCTCAGCCAGCAACAGTATGTATAGAAAGTAGAAATTTACTTGTGTTTAGCAGCTGAGTGGAATGGGTGGCATTAATACATGATCAGCCCTGCTATACGCTGCAGAAGGGAATGGCTACTCATGTAATTTAGGTCTATAAATCACATTATCCGAGACAGCCGATGCGTGTTAGGTGTCAGAGGAGATGCAGACCATCGGCTGCCAAGGGGTGTATATATATATCAGTATATATACACTACCATTCAAAAGTTTGGGGTCACTTAGCTGTTTTTGTGGAAAACAAGGACATTTCTGGTTGTAACATAATTACAAAAGGGTTTTCTGACGATCAGTTAGCCTTTTAAACGTAATCTTGGATCAGCGAACACAACGTGCTGTTGGAACACAGGAGTGATGAGAGTGATAAAGGGTGATTGGAACACAGAAGTGATGGAAGTGATAAAGGGAGATTAGAACTCAGGAGTGATGGGAGTGATAAAGGGCCATTGGAACACAGGAGTGATGGGAGTGATAAAGGGCCATTGGAACACAGGAGTGATGGGAGTGATAAAGGGCCATTGGAACACAGGAGTGATGGGAGTGATAAAGGGCCATTGGAACACAGGTGTGATGGGAGTGATAAAGGCACCCCAAACATTTGAACATTAGCGTATAATATATACGGTATATAGAGAGATATGACTTGTGTCTACAGCACCCATTCAAAGAATACTAAAATGATAAGTTAGGATAATGACATTTTTATTCAAAACCTCAGCCTTTAAAGAGCGCACCAGTTTATTCATATTTTTTTTCTGCCAGAAATCCCGTAATGCGACTCAATTTTTGCTGGTCCTTCTGGGAACGCAAGGGTTAAGCACAAGCGCTAAGTAAACTCAAAGCCCTCCGCGTTCCCTCGCATTATCAGGGACGTATTTTTTAATTTCCTTTCCTTTAAGGTCTGGGCGAGCTTCGCACCGTTCGGAAATACGGATGAAAAACAAATATAATATCGTGCGGTCTTTTCGATCATAAATGCCCCGGCAAGGCTCCGAGGCTCGTAACAATAGCCAGGGAGTCTGCTGCGCCCGGGGACATCAGATAACATGATTCACTTAATGACATTGGATATTGGACAAGAATTCTGGGCTCCGGGGGCCGTCTTGGGAATACAGTTATTTGCGCAGTAAACGGGCACCGAGATATCTCCAACGTTTCAGATGCAATTATACTTGCGCGGTTCAAATGGCAAACAAGTGCGGGCTATTAACCCTTGCTGGAACGTCTACGGCTATATAATGGCCCTAACCTCGCTTTATCGACCGTCCGCCATTTATATAATAATGAGAGTTTATTGAGATTATTAGGATTATCTGACGACCCCGCACTTTATCGAAATATTTTTTTAGAATTTGATTGGGCGCTGGTTTCTAGACTGGGAAAGTGCACCCCCGTCAGTCGTGTTGAGCCCCCGTTATGGATACCCCGTCTCCGGAATGGATGTTGACGTTCTGCAGAGAGTTTAGAGAAGGGCAACTAAAATAGGGAACGGTCTGCAGGGTAAAAAAAATAGGTCTTGTCTGCCAACAAGTTTCTATAAATTGACCACCATTGAACTATACTTTTTTTTCTGACAAATGCATATATTTGGGGTTTTCGATATTTATTTTGCTTTACTGCACACAGCACTGCTTTTACCGGTCACTGTGCTGTCTAGCCTGAGGAAGGTTTGTTTGCTGGGTGGATTGATAAGCTAGGGCTGTGTATTGGTACCCGCACGCCGCATAATTACTGGGCATTACCCAGGCGGCCCGCTAAACCTTGATCAGCGTGACCTTCACAATATGGCGCCCTCAGCTGGACAAAGTCGCGGTTTGCGGCACTACGGAGATCTCGCGACGTTTTTGAGTCACTGTCCTCGGTGTAAACACGGTGGCCTGGTTGTAATGCGGAGGGAGTCCAGCGTAGATTATTTCCGTTCACAGGACATGGTGTTAAATTAAACGGGGCGATGGATAAAAGGAAGAAGGTGCTGGATGTGACGGCGGCCTCGGTGAGTAGAGCTGGCCCCGGTTATAGCGCTCAGTGTTCTCTCAGAGTGAACAAGTAAGGGTGAAAATAATAGATAATAATAAATAATAATGTAATAATTACACAGGGTGGCCAACAGGAAGCTGCCCAGATGTGGGAACTGCACACTCCCATGTCTCTCATCCATCTGCTGAGCATGATGGGAGTTGTAGCACAGTGACACCTACTTTTTGCCATGATATCTTCAGCTTAACAGGGTTTTATTAGCTGTTATTTATTATTTTTTATTTTTATTTTGTTATGTTTATTATTATTATTTACAAAATAAGCTAAATACGTGTTGTGGGGCTTCACACGCGCCACGTTTATAACCTGTTATACATTTATAATGTTCTATTTCCTTCAGCCGTTGATATTATTTTTAAGGGGGTATTACTTTGCGTTTCCGATTGAAAGAGTCACCTAAATGGGGAGGAATTGTGTCTTAGTCTGTAAGCTCCCCCATTGAAATTAGCGGATGCACTTTGGATACAAACAGCCCCCCCGCGTCCAGCGTCCCCCGAGCCACCGCTGGAGGTATATCACATACATGGAGAATAGGTGCTGACGGGACAAATGCTGTTGCAAGGGGGCACCACAAAAATTTTAAAGGGACCATATTGCTATCGTATGTATTTGGTGGCTGGAGTGTCCCTTTAAACATAAGGGCGTTATTATAGGGGTTTGGTTCCATGATCAGTGTATGAATAACAGCGAAAGAGTCCAGGAAGCGTGATGCTGCATCTTTCCAAAAATATAACGAATGACGTCTTAAAAGCCCCCCAGAACCTGCGATCACCACCTCTATGCGGCTCTCACTGTGAAGCGCCCTTATTCCTGTATATCTGTGTTCTCAAAGATTTTAAAAATAAAATGTTTTCACTCATTTTAAGAAAAATACATTTGGCTCCAACAGCGAAAATCTGCACAAAATGCAAGGATTTGGTGTTTTTATCAATGCACATTTCTGACAATTGGTGTCACAGAGACCTGTAACTTTGTGAGCGAGAACCCGTTGCAGATTTGGGTTTAATACGCTGAAAAATATTGTAAATACCAGACGGGGGAGTCTTATTCAATAACGACGCCGTATTGTGTTTTTTTATAATTTTTTATTTGCACTATAGGGAAAGTCCTAACAGGGAAGCAGAAGGTTTTGGGGCAGAGGGTGAAGTCCGTTATCCGGGTGACTGCGATCCGATGGAGAGACGGGTCACGTCCGGATCCATCCCTCACAGTTCCTACTCTTTGGGAAAGTGACGGCACAGAAAGAGATCAACAATTGTTTTAAAAGCTGCTCTCAGCCGGGAAGCGAGACGCCAGCGGTTCTTCCCTCCGTCTTTGCGAGGAACTGGTGTAGGATGGACGGTCACGTCGCTGAGGGTGGTGGTTGTGGTGCGTGGCTTGGCTTGGCTCTGACTGGCTCCTCACTGCACTCTCCAGATGGTGTAGAGAGGGGGCCACTATGGTGAGGTGTAGGAGGGTGACAGATCTCTTGGCCCTGTTCGGTGTCATCGAGGGCACGGCTGGTTTGGAAGTCGCCGGCAGCAGATGCCACGTTGTTATAGGGCAGGGGCTGGGAACGTTCTTGGTTTCCCAATGAGATCTGCGGTGGTTTACTCGCTCCTCTTTCTCTGGTGGGTGGAAGCCTTTGATGACTCTTTCATCTTCCGGTAAGCTTCCAGAAGGGTCTCCTCGATTAGCTGCAGGTCCAGGTTTTGGGTCAGCTGGCAGCTATGCGATGGAATAATCAGAGTAACCAAAGTACATCTGAAAGATGTGCTGCCGTCTGGACCAACTAAACCTTCCTGCTGCGGTCCTGGTGGAGAAGTCACGGGGGCCGCATCTCGCTCTCCAGTTCTTACCAAAAGAACAGCACAGATTACCGCAATCACAGCTGGGATCAGAAATGCGAGAGCGGCTGCTTGATGGCAGAAGCAGTCATTCTCCGTCCCGGGATCTTCCTAAACAGAGGGAGACATAAGGTGGTGAACGAAGCTATTTGGTCATCACAGAGGCAGCGGTCATACATTAAGGTATCATTAAGATCCAAAATCCAAACCTAACCCAAATTTTACCCAAAGCCATCAGTTTCTTTCTTCTTACCTCATAATTGCACTCGTAGGTGGTTTCTGGTGGGACGCCGCTATCATCTGGAAGATGATCAATGCAGATTATGACTTCCTGTAAGAGAAAAGAGGATACAGATTTCAGATACAGCGATTTGACCCGGTGCAGTCAACCAAGACAACAGGGTGAAAACTGCTAATTGAGCTGCGATTGGTTACAAGTCCCCAGCTCAGGTTATTTTACCCCAGGGGGTGACGCCCAATCTGCAGATGATCCAAATCCCATGTTGTTGTTGTGATGAAGCTTGGCGCGGTAACGTTACTCACCTGCAGAACATCTACTCCACAAACAGTGAAAAAACTTGCAAGAAAAACAAGCAAAACGATCCTCATTCTCATCTCTATCGCTGAGAAATGGCTTTCGGTGACGCCGACTCATCAGTCTGCAGCCTGCCACCAGTGACATCACAATGGCATCATGATGTCATACAACACAAAATGTCACTTGGCCGAATTAAAGTGACGGCGTATCGGTATAATGTCCCCACCAAACATTTCCACCCAGAAGAGAAACACAAGGTTTTCTGATGTTTGAAATCAGAACTGGGGTTAAATGTGTGAAACCTGTAAGCGCTGCAGGTCTTTAGCAGAAGGGGAAACCTTTTATTAGGCAAACGTCGTAAAAGATGCAGCCTTTCGTAAGCTTTTAAAGCCTCAGCGGTCTCTTTTTCAGATTTGTCTTATTGGAATCGGCTACTATTGTAATGATTTATATAGCGCCATCCTACTCCGCAGCGCTGTACAATGTGTGTTATTATTATTGATTTATATAGCGCCATCATATTCATAAACTGGAATGACATCACCCAAACAGCTGTTACTACCAACTACTACTGCTAACGTTCAATCCATATTCCTGTAATGTACCGGCAGATCGGCCCCATCCGGCCCCCGTCTAACCTATAAAGACTCAAACCTTAATCAGTCGTTGATCTTGTGTTAGATTCAGGAGCGGTATGTCTATCCCATGCATGTTTAATCCCCTCACTGTATTACCCTCTACCACTTCTGCTGGGAGGCTGTTCCACTTATCTATGGCTCTCTCTGTAAAGTAAATTTGGAAACATGCTTAATTCCAAAACACGTAAAATCTTTTTTATGTCTGTAAAAATTTATTTTAGGGCTGCAACAACTAATCGATAAATCAATAATAATCGATAATGAAAATCGTTGTCAACGAATTTCATTATCAATCAGTTGAATCGATTTTTATCAGTGTGACTCACAGCAGTTCCTACTTACCAGTCCCTCTCTGCAGTCACTGCCGATTTGCTGCATGGAGGGACAGGGGCAAATAGTCGGTGACTACAGGGAGGGACAGGGAGAAAGAAAGAGGCGGGGCCAGACTTCCGGTTGGCCCCACCCATATCCTATAGCGTCCACATGGCTCAAGAAGTCATCTAACTGTGAGCATAAAATTTATATTTGGGCTGCTGAAAGTTAGGGGCAGTTGTGGTTGATGGGGGTCTTCAGGGTTAATTTAGGGGCAGTTGTGGTTAAAGGGTTGTTTAGGGTTAATTTAGGGGCAGTTGGGGTCTTCAGGGCTAATTTAGGGGCAGTTGTTGATGGGGTGTTTAGGGTTAATTTAGGGGCAGTTGTGGTTGATGGGGTCTTTAGGCTTAATATAGGGGCAGTTGTGGTTGATGAGGTCTTCAGGGTTAGTTTAGGGGCAGTTGTGGTTGATGGGGTCTTCTCTACAGGGTTAATTTAATGCTGAGGACTGAGGGTTCATTTAATTTAATAAGTTTAACTTAAGGTGCAGTTAGAGGTAAAGGGGGGCAAACTGAGGGGAATCTAAATCCTGGGGGCAGTGAAGATCAACCCTGTATTTATTTATAAATGTATTGTGTCTGTGAACGAGTCTGCAAATCTATGAGGGCACTATGGCATATCGGGGGGGGGTGTACGGCATACCTGGGGAGGACGGAGTGACATATCTGGGGGTATAAGGCATATAGGGTATATAAGGCATATGTGGGGAGGGTGGAGTGGCATGTCTGGGAGACATTGTGGGCTCAAATGTTCATAACTGGGGGGCAGGTTAGGAAATAAAAACAAGAAATGCATTTTTATCAGTTTTTTTTTATTCTTCCGTTTGTTTTTAACATCCTACGTTACTTTATTAAATTATTTATTTTTTTATCCGAATAAATTGAAAATAATTGTTCGTTGCAGCCCTAGCGTGAAACATGTGCTTTTTGTCATTTAACAGAGTCTTTTTTTATTTATTTATTTTAGTTGGTAGACCTCAAGGCTGAGCTTTTTAGAAAACAAGAAGAATTCAAGCAAGAGAAAATTTCCAAAGATGCTGGGGGTCTCCCAAAACCTAGAGCAGCTCCCAAGGTAGGTGCCATGAAATAACAATCCAGCTTGGGTGATTTCCAAGACAATAAACACTGGGAAGCGTAAATAGATCTTCAACAGATTTGGCCGTAATACTTTAAATCCCTTCACATTTTAGATGCTAAATGCTCACAGCGTAGAAAATGTTTCACGTGTTCTTAGTGACAACACAAATAGTTACAATGTTGCCCTAATATGAATGCATTACCAAATGATAATTAACAATAATTAAGGAACGGCATAGTCCACACATTATTGTTAATTATTAATGCATTTTTACTGTATGCGGACTGGTTAGCGGTCCATACTTATGACAGGCGCATAGTCGAGATGTGGGCCCCACCTGAAAAAAGAGACCCCACCCAAATACCATTCCCCAAATAAAACACAGACACCAGAAATGTAGTGGAAAATTATTTATAAGTCCACAGCTTGAAAAGAACATAAAACCAAAATCATTGTCATACAAAACATTAGAATACAAATAGCCCGACACCACCCACACCATGACAATGACCCCCAATAAATTAACAGTGACCAAAAACATAACAATAAAGTGCCAACAATTTACATTTCCAACTCCAAAATAGGGGTATACCCAGATACCCCTACACCCCCAGGTTCTGAGCCACAGACCAGCTCGAAACCTACAAAAACCACCACCATCAACCTTTCATTCACCTTCTCCACGAAAAAACCCCATACAAGAATTCCAAAACTTGCCACTCCACCCCGCCGCTGTGACAAAACGGGAAAAAAACCCCCCACCCCAACTCAAAATTAGGGAGGGAGGGAGGGACAACAATCCAGTCTGACAAGCAGATTAAAAGTGCGATAACAAAATGGATGCTACCTATTTATAACACCCAACCCCTAACCTAACTGACCAATAAAATTAAACCAAAACCTCTAAGGCCCACCTCCTAGCACTGTCAGGGCCTCCTCCGCTAAGCTGTGCTTGCTCCAATGGCTTCATGACAGGCGCATAGTCGAGATGTGGGCCCCACCTGAAAAAAGAGACCCCACCCAAATACCATTCCCCAAATAAAACACAGACACCAGAAATGTAGTGGAAAATTATTTATAAGTCCACAGCTTGAAAAGAACATAAAACCAAAATCATTGTCATACAAAACATTAGAATACAAATAGCCCGACACCACCCACACCATGACAATGACCCCCAATAAATTAACAGTGACCAAAAACATAACAATAAAGTGCCAACAATTTACATTTCCAACTCCAAAATAGGGGTATACCCAGATACCCCTACACCCCCAGGTTCTGAGCCACAGACCAGCTCGAAACCTACAAAAACCACCACCATCAACCTTTCATTCACCTTCTCCACGAAAAAACCCCATACAAGAATTCCAAAACTTGCCACTCCACCCCGCCACCAGCCAGACCTTGACCCCTCAAGCCGTCTGAGCCACGCCACCCCGAAAAAACAGGGCCCGAACCAAACCATCTTGAAAACCTAAGTTCAACAAATCCAGACCAACATCAGTCAAATGCACCCCGTCAGCCCGAAAATAACCTGGGAGCAGCAATTCCAATTCCAAATGCCGCACCACCACACCCCCAAACCGCCGAACAAAACTGGCCATCAACCGATTGACCTTACCCCGGCATCTAGCAACAGCCACAGGATCACGAGCATGCCTCCAACTTAAGCGAGGCACCATCTCTGACCATACCACCATAACCCCCGGCACCAACTCCCTCAACCGATCCAAATCCTGCTTCATCCTCCGAACCAATTCCTTCTGCGGCACCAGACCCAACTCATTACCCCCAGCATGAAATAGCACAAAATCCGGTCGCAACCCAGAATGCAACCTCCCCCACACCTCAGAACACACATCCATCCAGCTGAAACCCCGAAAACCAAACCACCAAATCTTGATCCGGTCCTCAGGAAAGCCCAGTTGCTGACCGTTAACCCGAACTGCAGCTCTCCGTCTGGCCCAGAAAACATGCGAGTGGCCCACGATCCAAGCCACCAAACCTACAAAGAAAAGAAAAACAAACCAAATGAACACAAGAACATCGCACCCTCAGACCACATCCCCAGGCCGCACATACGTACGAAAACAATCGGACTCCCATCTCCCGATCCTCTTAACCAAGGCATCGCCCAAACCTAAGCGTGCCGCCTCCGTAGCCGCCCCAATCCGGAACGAATGGGTTCCAAAATGCCGAGGGTCCAAACCAAGACCCAGCAGCCCTTTGCGAAAAACCTGTAAAAACTGAAAACGGGACAACGCAGTACCATCAGCATGAACAAAGAAAGCCCCAGACACCCGAGGGCGACCGTCCAAAAATTCCATCGCACCCTTCACCGGACACAACAAAGACCCCTCAAACGGGTACAGAACCACCACACAACCCTTCCCCAAAACATCCGTTTTCGATCTCCGTAACCATATCGAGACCATGTCCCTACTCACCACCACATCCTCAAAACGCAACCCGCCTTGACCCTTCGTATTGCCACTCACCAGCTCGCCAATCCGAAACGCCCCAAAAAACGCAAACAAAAACGCAACTTGAAACAACCGGGCCTCATAAAAGGAAAAACAAATGCCAGGTAATACTCCAAGCAACCGAGATAGAACCTGCACCGAGACAGGCCGCCTCGAATCCACTCTCCTACGATTCCTCCTGAACCCCTTCAAAGCCTGCCGAACCACAAAATTTTTGGTGTGATCCACCCAACCACGAAGTTTAAACAAAAAGGCCAGTGCAGCCATATTCTTATCAATCACAGACGCCGAAACCCCCGAGGAAAACAAATGAAATATAAACCAAAGCAAAGCATCCAACTGATTCGAACTGGAACCCAAATCCCCAATCACAGACACCTGCCGATCCCAAGCATCCCACACCCTACTGTAAGCCGCCCACGTCTTAGGTGCCAACGAAGCTCTTATGCAACCTCCAAACATTCGGTCCCGAGCAGCCAGATCTCCTCCGGGCACGCCTGACCCTCCGCACACGCTCCCGGTGCCGCGTCCCGAAACCGCTGCCACTGGAAACGAGACAGAGAATCCGCAACTACATTCAGAAATCCAGGAACATGCCGAGCACGAAAAACAACATTCAATGACATGCACAGCAACACGAACCTGCGCAACAACCTAACAACTGGACCCGAAGCTGCCGACAAATGATTCACCGCCTGCACCACTGACATATTGTCGGAAAAGAAAACAACCTTCCGATCCCGTAACAGATCCCCCCACAAAGCCAAAGAAACAACCAAAGGGAACAATTCCAAAAAGGCCAAATTCCGAATCAAGGAACTCTCCAACCATTGAACCGGCCACCTTTCCGCACACCAGCGGCCCCCGAAATAGGCCCCAAAACCAACACTACCAGACGCATCCGTAAACAGGTCCAACTCCTCTGCCGTAGCAGACTCCTTCCTAAAAATCACCGTACCGTTAAAATGGGCCAAAAAGGTCCCCCAAACCTCCAAATCCGCCCTCATATTCACGGACACCCTGATAAAGTGATGGGCAGACCGCACCCCTGACGTTGCTGTAGACAGACTCCTACTAAATATCCTGCCCATAGGGATAACCCTGCAAGCAAAATTCAAGCGACCGATCAACGATTGTAACTGCCAAAGGGTAACTTTCCTAGCAGACTTCACCACGCCAACACACTGCCGCAACGCCATCAGCTTATCCTGAGGGAGCCTGCACTCCCCCTTACTGGAATCAATCTCCAATCCCAAAAAACTTAAACAAGTCGTGGGGCCCTCCGTCTTATCGGCGGCCAAGGGAACCCCAAACAAATCCGTAACCCATTCCAACGTCCGCAGCAAATAAAAACAATCAGCCGAATCAGCCGCCCCTACGCACAAAAAATCGTCCAGATAGTGAACCACCGACCGGCTCCCAGCCTCCTCTTTAACCACCCACTCCAAAAAAGAACTAAACTTTTCAAAATAGGAACAAGAAATGGAACAGCCCATCGGCAAACACAAATCAACAAAATACTCACGATCAAAAACACAACCTAATAAATGATGACACCCCGGATGAATCGGCAACAAACGAAAAGCAGCCTCAACATCAGCCTTAGCCATAAGGGCATTAGGCCCGGCCCTCCTGACCAACTCAACCGCCTGGTCGAATGATGCATAGGAGACCGAACACAGCTCCCTATCGATGTCATCATTAACCGACAAACCTGTGGGGTAAGACAAATGGTGTATCAGCCGATACTTCCCCGGCTCCTTCTTCGGGACTACCCCCAAAGGCGAAATCCTCAAATTCTCCAACGGAGGAGCCGAAAACGGCCCCGCCATCCTACCCAACTGCACTTCCTTCATCAACTTATCCTTAACCACGTCAGGAAAGTCCGCAACCGACTTAAGATTCCTACACTCACGCCCCGCCTCCCTAGGCTGAAACGGAATGAAAAACCCATGCAGGAAACCCTCCTTTAACAACTCCGCATCCGCACGCCTACCGTAGCGGCTTAGCCACGGTAACATCGCGCTTAACCTCACTGGAGACCGCCCCAGCGGGAGCCGCTGCAGGGGTTGACCCACCGCCACCGACGGCCCCTGACTTACCCCTCTTGAAACACCGGTTGAGACCATGCGCCCCCCACATCCAGAGCACTCATGCTTAAATTTACAGCTGGCGCCCCACTTGCACTGACCCTCATTAAAGAGCCAACAGAAACCTTTTTTATTAACGGCCGACGAGGAACCGGAGGTTCCCGCGCCGGCCCCCTGCTGAAAGGGCGAAGCCCGCTGAGCCATCATCAACTTCATCCACAGCGGTAGGTCCATATGGTCCCACCGCATGCCCGGATTAGCTGCTAAACGCTGCCTAAACTGCTCATCATACTTCCACCAAGCCAACCCCCCATACGTACGATAAGCCTCCCATATCCCATCCACGTAGCAGAATAAAGACGAACACAAATTAGGTGACTTCTCCCCTAACACACTCGCCAAAATGCAAAAAGCCCTTAACCAATTACCAAAAGATTTAGGTATCTTCCGATACCGACGCCGCTTCTCCTCTTCCTCCTTTTTGGCATCTTTTTTATCCTCCTCCTTAACCTCCACAAACTCTTCCAGCGGAAGAAGCGAAAAAATCTCAACAAATTCCCCTTTCCACAGCTTCTCCTTAACCTCGCGCTTCAAGTGAACTCCCAACGGACCAGAAAAGGACACATAAGCATTCTGCCTAGCTGAATCCGCAATTTCACCCGCCAACTCCGCCCGCTCACCAACAGGCACAACATCCTCAGCCGACTGACCACCCTCACCGACCGCCAAACCTACTGCTGCCTCACCAGAAATCGGCCCTGCCTGCACCTGTTGTTCAGACCTGGAAACCCAAACCTGGCTACAATCCGCACCGGACCCGGACCTACCCAAAGACTCCACTAACGCCTTCAGACCTGCTAATAATTTACCCTCCTGAAAACCCAAGCCCGACTCACCACCAGAACCCCCGGCTGCTGAAAGCCTCGGGGTTGCGTCCTGACCGCCACCAACAGACGACTCCGCTGGTCTGGTCGCCGTCCCGAGCAACTCCACACTCGACCGCTGAACGCCCAGTACATCCGCCTGGCGCTGCTCCGACCTGGAACGAGAAGAAGACCGCGGCAATACCCTACACGTGGACTCCCGACTAGACCGCCGAACATCCCTGGGAACCGAACCCCTAGAGCCAGAACGGGAACGCCATCCTCTTTCAGCACCGCCATCTGCTGCACGCCTGCGCCACCGACCGTCACCGGCCCTCCCGGTAACACTAGGCGACCTCCGATCCCTGGTCCGTGAGCAGCGCCCGTGGCCAGTCCGCTGAACAGGCCGTGAAGGCGACCGACTCCTGCGTGAAAAAACACCGCCAACCCGACTAGCGTGCCTGCCCCGCTGCGCACCAACCCCAACTGGGACCGTGCGTTCCCCCCTAGAGCCATCCTCACTCCTCCTGCCACTGAAAACAGCACCCCGTGCCTCCCTGGGGCCTGATGCAGATTCACCTTGTACAAAGCGCCGGCCACGCCCATCCCTATCACGCTCAGCCATCCCGCGATCGCCGCAATCACTGCTGCCACTCGCCTGACCGATCCTAGGACTCCTAACAGCACCCCCAGCGCCGCAGGGCCCCGCCGCCTCACCCTCCTCGGCTGCGCCACACACATCGCCGACCACGTGTCCTCCGCGGCCTTCCCCGTCGCTTCCCGCCGTCCCAGCAGCGCCCCCCCCGCATCCGAGGCCTGCCGCCCGCTCCTCACCGGTAAGCAGATCAGCCGCACCTCCGGATCCCCGCAGAACCGCTCCGGCTCCCCGCCGTCCTCCCGCAGGCACCGACAAGCCCCGGGGCCTCCGTCCCCGCTCCTCCGGTCCCGGACGTCCTGCCGCTGGGCTCACACACCGCTCCATGTCCCGCTGACGACCGCGCCCTGCCTCCGCAGACGGGCTCCGCTCCCGCCGCCGCCGCCGCCCGGTCTCCTCCGGACTCAAGCGTTGCGGCGGCCTCGTCCTCCGCACCGGACGACGTGATTCCAGCGACGCGGGCCCGGCACCTTCCAGCAACGGGCCCAACTGGTCCCGAAGCCACGCAGCCCCTCGGTCCCTCGCAGCAGCCCGGATTCCCTCCAGCAACGCCTCCACATCACGATCCATGACCCTGAAAAAGAAAAAACACGCTCCCCAGACCAGAAAATGCCAAAAGACAACAATCCAGTCTGACAAGCAGATTAAAAGTGCGATAACAAAATGGATGCTACCTATTTATAACACCCAACCCCTAACCTAACTGACCAATAAAATTAAACCAAAACCTCTAAGGCCCACCTCCTAGCACTGTCAGGGCCTCCTCCGCTAAGCTGTGCTTGCTCCAATGGCTTCATTGGAGATTGGGAAAGCGACTACGCAGCAACCAATCGCCTTTATGCTCATAAAACATCAGTGTTCATCTACCATACCTGTGATTAGCTGCTGATATTTCCGCTGATTTGCAGTGTGGTTGCCGGTGAGCGTATGAAGGCTTTCAGTAGAATTATTATTATTATTATTATTATCCTTTATTTATATAGCGCCAACAGTTTACGCAGCGCTTAATACAATACATAAATTCAAGGGATATGACAAGACAAGAATTGACAGACTAAGACAAACCGATACATTTGGTGGAGAGAGCCCTGCTCGCAAGCTTACAATCTAGAGGGAAATGGGGTGACAAACATAAGGCACAGAGAAAGGGTGAGAGGTATTGTGGGGGTTGTATCGATGACAAGGAAGTTCTAGCAGCTAAGATGGTGCGGCTTCTCTGAAGAAGTGGGTTTTTAGATGTTTCTTGAATGTTGGGAGGGAGGGAGAATGCTGAAGGTTCCTTGGGAGAAGATTCCAGAGATATGGGGCAGCTCGAGTGAAATCTTGCAGACGGGAAAAGGAAGAGGTGATGAGTGAGGAGGAGAGCCTTAGCCCATGGGAGGAACGTAGGGATCGAGTAGGAGAGTATTTGCTAATGAGGTCAGAAATGTACGGAGGAACAGTATTATGGATGGCCTTATATGTCAGTACCAGGATCTTAAATTTAATTCTAAAGGTAATTGGGAGCCAGTGGAGGGTTTCACAGAGGGGGGAAGCAGAAGAGGAGCGACATGCAAGGAAGATGAGCCTAGCAGCCGCATTAAGGATAGACTGTAGAGGACAGAGTCGAGACAGTGAAGTGCCAACCAGAAGAGTGTTGCAGTAGTCAAGACGGGGAAATGATAAGGGAATGAACGAGGGTTTTTGTGGATTCTTGGGTGAGGAATGGGCGGATACGAGAGATGTTTTTTAGGTGCAAGCGGCAGGATCTGGCGAGGGACTGAATGTGTAGAATTAAAGTCTAATGTGTCTGTATGTGTCGTATCAGATTTAGTATGTATGTATAGTGCTGGAGGCTGTGTATACTGTAATGTCAGTCAGTGTGTGTGTGTAAGTGTGTAGTGCCAGAGTTGGTATGTCTACTGTATTGTAGTGTCAGTGTGTATGTGTGTATATGTATAGTGATTGTCAGTCTGTGTGTATGTATAGTGCCAGAAACAGTATGTCTACTGTATTGTAGTGCCAGGTTCAGTGTGTATAGTGAGTGTATTTTATATCTGTATATTGTGTGGGAGTGTTTGTTCTTGGATAGTGCATTCATGTGTATGAGTGTGGTGTTAGTGTGTATGGTGTTGTGTATGTATTGGTATGGCATGTACATGAGCTTATGGTATTAGCGTATGTTAGTGTGTGTCTGTTACGGTATAATGTAAGCATGAATGTTAGTATCTGGTGTTAGTGGCACTTAGGAGATAGAAAAGAGGAGCAGGATTTGATGGATTTGTGCACGGGGTCATTAAGCATCACGTGACTCGTGCAAGCACGAAAGATGCACCAGCGACAGGCCCAGTGAGCTCGGTTCTAGGTAGAAATGTGTATGTATGTATATATATATAAATATATATATAAAAATAAAAATTTGATTGGGAAAAAAATCTGGCTCATAGATTCAAACCAAAATTGTCAGCCTCTGATTTAACCTGAAAGTTGGTCTGGAATGGACTTTTAATAACGTGGAGTCCAGGAAGTACATTCAGCGTTCCTGATAGATGTGATCATTACAATACATTGCTCATAGTAAAGATGCATTTATGGCTGTAGAACTTATATATTTTATAAGTTCTATTAAATATAAAACAAAGATTTGAGAAATGCGATTGGCCCGCTGTAAGGTGTGACTCAAACACAAGACCTTCTCTTTCAGAAACCTAATATTTGGAGCAAGCAAAACGCGGGAGTTACTGGACGAGCAGAGAAAGATGTGGAAGAAAAGATCGAAGAGGAGAACACTTTGGAAAAATCCAAGTGAGAGCAGATTTTAAGAGCTGCTATTTTTAATATATCTTTGACCTTATGTGTTTGCAAATGCATCGAAACCCTAAATATACCCTCTTCTTCTAGGCAGAAGCTGGAGGAGAAAGCCCAGCTGTATGAGAAAATGACCAAGGGGGATTTTCCTGGTAAGACCATCAAATCTACCAGCAATGGTTTTGGAATATGATTGAATGCTGGTTTTCACAGGTCTGTTTATAAAATGTGTGCTGGCCCCTATCCAGTCACAGAAAAACCCAACAACCATGCCTTTCAAGTATTTTCTAAAGTGAACCATCAAGTAGCTGAGGGTACATTTTAGCTGAACCCGTCGTAAGCGGCAGGGATCCTGTAGAGTTTAATGTGACTTCTATCGGCCTTTGATCAGCTTGGTAATTAGTGCGTTCTTCAGGTCCGCCATGTTAGATGAGCTCCGTCTGGTTGTTCTAAATATTTACAAGCCAACAAGTTGCCCAGGAAATAGAGCTCTTTATTATGTCTTTAAAAAGCTTCATACCTTATTGAAGCCTGGCACTACTGTCGGCGTTAAGTCGTGTATTTCCAGGGTGAAAGCTATTGAAATGACAAAAACCTTGTTTGCATTTAATATTTTCTGATCCTTAATAATCAAAATACCACCACTAAAATTGGGGCATTCGGTAACATTTTTATTTTTGTTACGTTCTCTTGTAAGAGTCTCTGAAGTTCAATTAGCCATTTTGTTACATCCGTTGCCTGAGCCCTACTAGAACTACTATAGCGTGTTGATAGAAATTGCTGCGGCTTCTTCTAGACACAGCTGTCCCTTTTCATGTTTCTGAAGACGGCATCTCATTTGCCGTACTTCATGCATCGTCCTTTTAACTTTCCCTTCTTGTGTTTTGAAGCAAAAGCATCAAAGCCCCGAATCACAGCCCCTTTATTTGTTTCCATCACTGAAGTGGGAATGCAGCTCATTACTATCTCTTCATTTCTTCCTCTCGCGTCGATAAACACCTGACAGACGAGGAGACAGAGGAGCTGTACCTGGTGGATTTTGCTCAGAAGATTATAGAGAAGAGGAAGGAGGTCCAAGCTTTGTGTGTAGAGGCTAAGAAGAATAAAGACGAGGATGCGGTTTCTGATCTGCCGATCCCAGCTCCCCAGGATCCCAGCGAAGAATGGTTTGTCAAAAAATGGCATTGTCCCAAAACTATATAATATTATATATATATATATATATATATATATATATATATATATTCTACTTAATGGAAAACAATATCCAAAAAGAACTGCTACATATTTATTGTAAAAAATCACATATAGTTTTTTTTGGTTGTTGTTGTTCTTTTAAAAACCCATTATTTTTTTTTTATAAAATTCCTCAGCACTTTCCTTTTGTTATGGCAAAATATTTTTTGGAAAAAAAATAATTTCTATTTTGCTATTAGGGTGGATTACGTTGATTTGTTGGGCCGATCAAGACGCTGCATGAAGAAAGATCTACCTGCTCTTTTGAAAATGGACAAGGAACTGCAGGGGAAGAGGTGAAACCTCATCTGAAATGTTTTTTACACAATTACACATTTACAATATTTTCAGATACTAATGTTTAGTAAGGAGGGATTCAAAAATCAGATAGTGTCCTCCTCTGATGCAGATTCATGTGTAATGCAGCACATTCTGTCTTCTCCTCGGCACAGTATAGCTATCTAATTGGCTTTTTAGCTCTGGACATTTTGCCGAACAGTTGGTGAAACCTACAGGTTCTTTAGAATGGCCGTCAAAATCTTGTACCTCTTGTAGACCACCGGCAGAGGAGAAGACTCTCTTGTCGGAAGACATGAGGCGAGAGATGCAGAGAAAGCAATGGGAAAAGGAAGAAGAGGAAGCCATGAAAAGGCCAATGGGCCCCATGCATTATCAAGATATTCAGGAAAATGGTACATTATGGTACATTATCCGTTCATTCCCCGTCAAACTTTATATATTTTGTTGTTTTGGCAAAAATCTAGGAATGGCATTCTTTTATAAATTGAATACTGTTTTGTTTTGTTTTTATCTTAAAAAATAGCTTTGTTAGATTTGGTAGTCTTGGCATTAAATTCTGTGCTTTTGGCCCCATAAAGATAGTAAACTATAACAAAACAGATGGTTCTTATATAAGATGGCCTCATAAAATTTAGCTTTATCAAGCATTCTCATAAGCTGATGTGTATATATATATAGATATAGATATATATATATATATATATCAGAAATGTGTTGTGTTGTTGACTCAATCAGCTTGTACAAGTCTCTGAATTTATTTTGGGTGTTTTTGCAGAGGCCAGGCAGCTCGGCGTTGGTTATTTTGCTTTTGCTCGTGACGAAGAGGCTCGTCGGAAGCAAATGGACACTCTAAATATGCTGCGTGATCAGGTAAGTCACCCTCTGACATTCTTGGTGATCCACTGCCAGGAGAAGAAGGCCCAGGCAAAGAGGATTGAGGGCAAGCAAGCAGAATGTTCAACTTGATCACCAACTAAAGAATCAACTGTACAGGACGCTTGCAATGGGCAACGCAACAATAATTGAACCTTTTGTGACTGGATGTGATTTTTTTTACCTTTTTTTTTTTCTAACTGTGTATCTTTAGTATAAATCACACAGGGCATTGCCGAAGCAATATAAATTATTGTGGATGCTGAGATAAGAGAGCAAAACCATATCGCAGAAAATCTTACCTGAAAAAAGTGCGCTTTTGACAGGTTTATATTGAGCTTTTTCAATTTTGGGCCTTTGATTAGCGCTGCTCAGGAGACCTACACAGTGGATTGAGATGCACGTCTCATCTTTTCTTTGCTAGACTGAAGATCAGAGGCTGAAGCGCGAGCATCTGAAGGCAAAGAGGAAAGCCATGCTACAGACGCGGCTCTCCAAATTACGGCAGAGAAAGAAGCGAGCGAAGGGAGAGGGGGCAGAAGAGGCAGCAGTAGAGGGTGAGTGTACATCATCTAAGGTTCCTAGACACATTGACAAAGAGACAGAGGGCTCGGTGGCGGATCCAGAGACTAATCTCAGGAAGGGCATTCTCTATAGCATGCAGACACTCACACTATCACACTCACACACACACACACATACTAACGCACCCACAACCACAGCTTCATAGTAGGTGATCTGTTTTTGTTTTCTGGACAGCTAGTCTTACACCGCACCCCAAATACTGTTTATTAGAGGCGGTTTATTGGTCGCCTTTTTGTGCCTACCATTCTCTATATTGCTGGGTACTAGTATATTTTTGGTACATTTTAATAAATCACCTTGTGTTTCTTTAGATTTGTCTTTAATGCTATTTGTGTTTTTAGGTGAAGAGGATAATGACCTGATTGGACCCGAACCTTTGGAGCCGGAGAAGGTGACTGTGCCGGAGCCTAAAGTAGAGGTTATTGTTGAGGAGAGGAAGGACAGTAAGCCGGGCGCACCCCATGTCCGAGAGTGGGACAGAGGCAAAGGTGGGTGTGGGAATTCTATAATCCTAAACAGATTCTTAACCATTAAACATATTTATTTGGACAATGCAGTGACTGCCACTGGAACCATGTGATTGTGTACGGCTTGCTGGTTTGTATGGTTTCCACAGACTAATCCGTTTAATGTTTCTGCTAAGCCTATAGCACGAAACTGATAGAAAGTCCTGGAAAACAAACAAGGAGGGAGCTTGTCTTATGTTTACTTTACAATCTCTCTGTAAATCATGTTCTCCATCTACACACAAATCAGATGGGCTCAGCACTCGCTGCTCAGCCGGGCCAGCTAAGGAGACAATGTCTCGGGAAGCCACGTCTTTTAACATTTCACGAACGCATAACCTACAAGACTTTTTGTATGTTATGACATCCTGAAAATTGTACCACAGCGTTACCTGAAACCTTTTTTTAGGTGTTCTTGCAGACTTTTCATGTTAAATTGTACTAACATTAACATGTAACACAACCACTGTCATCCTCAGAGTTCACGTTTGGGCATTGGTCTAAACCGCGGTCTGACCCTCGAGACGAGCGGGATCCCGAGTTTGCGCCACCAACATTTTATGCTTCAGAGCAGAAGAAATCAGAAAGTTTCCAGAACAAGAAAAGGAATCCTCCGGCTTCTTCCAAAGAAAGATTTGTCGGCCCGGATTCCACAGAAACTCTGTATCCTCCCCAGCAGCCCGACGCAGTCAGAGGTGCAGCTTCAGATGAAAAGAGTCTGGATGACTTACTGTCTTACTATAGGCGGGTGACCTGACCGATCCAGCGTGGTCGCAACCAATGAACAAGGAGCTTTCACAACGCAAATTGCGATTCGATTTAGTATAGTTTGTCTCTGTCATTTAATATTAAAGGGAAAAAAAAGAAATACTTTTCCCAAAGTAATATGTTTGTGTTATCAAATTTTTATATTTCTTTCTATTCATCATTCATTTTTAATGAGCCGGGAACTTGCAGAGTTTGACTCAACCTGCTGAGTTGCGATGGAAAGCATAGAAACTCCGAGATTTACAAACTATCTTGTGACGGCTCAGTAGGGAAGTCAAAGTGCTGTAACGAAAGTCAACTCAACCCTTCAGGAGAAGACAAGCTGACCCAGAACTACGCAAATGCTCATTAAATTAAAAAGACTGACTTGTGAACTGGGTATCTATAAAGTGATAATAAATAGTTACTTTTTTATGTGTTACCTACTTCTGACTTAATTCAATGGAGTTTAACTTGGTCTATTCCACCTGGAATGTCCCATCACAAGGAATCACTTAGTGCCGTTTTGACTTTTGCAGCCATCACTATTATTTTTTATTGAATTAAATGACATCATTTTCTTTTGTGATGTACAATGGGAAAACAGGACCTAACAAGTAGTGAATAAAAGGTGGACAAGGGCCCCACTCAGTCGAGCTTACAATCTAAACGGAGGGCAGACTCTTTGCATGTAATATCTCGTCCAGAAGATGGCAGCAAATCTCTACTGATAATGGGCTAGAAAAGCAGCATTTCTAACGTTCCTATTTTAATAGTTCCTGTAAGCTAACCTTGCAAAAGAAAATAGTTTGCTTTATTACTTATCATGAACTTTGACACTATTTATTGGATTGGGTGGTTTTACATATGAACTCACAGTGATGTCATATAACAAAAACAGGAAATTAATTCTTATTACAACATTTACTCTTTGATTCAACAGAACATCTCTTGATCTAGAGAGTAATTGCATAGAGTTACAGATTAAGATCCTAATTTAAACAGCGGATTAAGACAGCGTGTAAAGAGCTAATCTTGGTGGTGGTACTTCGAGTAACCAACTTCAGCTGCCAGATGTTGATACTGCCCAAGTGGGCTGTAGCAAGACATTATTATTATTTATTGTTTTATATAGCGCCATCAAATTCCGTAGCGCTGTACAAGACATTGCTCAAGTGAATTTGAACTGATGAATTCCTGAAGATTTTATTAACGCTAAAAATTATTACATTTTGGCTCCATTCATCCATCAGATTGAAGAATAAAACTCACTAATTCAGTGCCTCACTCTTGGAGTAACTCGCCTAGCTGAATTACGTTAAATTTTAACACCAAGGCCGGGGTATCCCAATCAGATATTGCCAATTGGACAATCTGTAACTGAAGTTTACGGCAAAACTGGGTTTCATTGAAGCCGTTATCAGTAATAAAAGAATCTCTGAGACATCTTCCAACTCAAACGCAAATAAAACATCTTGTTCATTTGCTGTTTTTAAGAAAATATATCTTAGTAATCTACAGTATCTTCAAAAATCAATAATAATATTTGTGTTAAATGAAGTTTGATGGGGGCAACGGCAGACAGAGGGAATGCAAGAGAGTAGGGTAAATTGGGAGAGGGTATGGAGTGAAATAGTCTGGACGTTTGGGATAGAGGGTTAGTGCGTGGAGGGCGATAACCAAAGATAGTTAAGTCTTATCTTAGCAACATATGTTGGTTGTATTTGTTGATGTGCAAGAAAATAGTGTATAATATACCTTTAGAGGGGGGCCCCCTGTTCATTTTTGCCAGGCCTTACCTTTTCTCATTCACCTTTCAGATCTTCCCAAAGGCCATATTGACCTTTTCACTGCAACCTCAATAAAGTAACCGTATAATAACATACTGATCCCCTGCCAGCATTCAGCTCATCGTCTATGCCTCTCCCAAAATATTTATACTACAAATGCACATTTAGCAAACAGGGAACGGCTCAATTAAAATACTTTATTACCCTGAAGACCCTATTTGGTAGCAAACCAAGCTGCAAATTCCTTAAACGCAGGGTGCTAATTGGTCCGTTTTTCATCCACCTGACACCTTTTAACCAAAACAATATCACATCTCACTGCTTTTACAGATTTTATATTGTAAGCAAAAGCATTAACCCTTTTGTTCCTAATGATTCCTACATGACATGACATTGCCCATGTCAATGCCTGTAACTGTAGAGAGCGAAGTTGTGCGGTATTTTAGGAGGACCTACTCCATAACCCAAGACTCAATTCCTTGGATTCTTGTGAAGGGAGCACAAGATCTCTCTTGTGATCCATAGTTATAGTCATATGATGACACAGGGAAGTGGTGTCCCTTCATTACTTGGAGTTGACCTATGATTTTATCGCAGTGGTATACGTACATTTCAGATATGTGCCTCCTCTATTCTTGAGTATAAGAATGAGAAAATGTTTCCATTTTCAGGGGCCAGCGCCATAAGTGAGACTCCAATCCCTAATTCGTACTTGGCAGGGTCGACACTACTTATAGGGCGCAGATAGTTTGGGAGCGGCTCCTCTGCGGTGGGCTGGTGCTCCTGCTGCTGGAGGAACAGGTCTCGCTGATCTCCCTTACACCAGCAGTGTGCCCAACCTCGTTGCTTGCTCACAGCATCGCAGGGAGCAATGAAACGCATGACATCATATCCCAGTGCTCTGCAGTGAGGTCACATGCACCATGATGGAAGCCTGCAAGAAGAAGAAAGGTAACTGATGGGGAGAGATTGTATAGACTAGATAGAGAAAAAAGGGGGAGGTAGAAGAGGAGAAAGGGGAAATATAGAAAAAGAGGGAACAATAAAAAAGGGATTGCAAATAAATAAGGGGAGAGAGGGAGAAAGGGGAGTGATATTGAGAAAAAAGGACAGAAAAGATAAAGAAAAAAGAGAGAGATAATGAGAGATGGGTTGAAAAAAAAATGAAGAGAAAGAGGATAGATGAAGTGAAATAGGATTAGAGATGAGATATAGAAAAAGGGAAAAGGGTGGGGAGAAAAGAAGAGGAGGAGAGAATGAGGGAAAGAGAAAGGGAAAAAGGCGGAGATACATATAAATTGGAGAAAAGCTAAAGTAAAGGAACAAAAAGAAGGGGAGAGATAAAGAGAAACGGAGGGTAATGAGAAATGGGAGAGATAGGCAGAAAGGGGATAGATAATGAGATAAGGGAATTATGAGAAAGTGGAGAGAAAGAGTGTGTTTGTGTTTTTAAAGTGTTTGTATGTGATGGGCAAGTATGTCTAAAGGCAACCAATTGTGTGGATGCAAGGGCAAGTATAAGGCAGGATGTTTATGTGTAAGTGCAAGAGTAAGTGTGCGTGTGTTTATGGGCAGGTATTTGTAAGGGTAGTGTATATGTGTGTATTCTGACAGTATATCCATTACTGTTCCTGTTTTGGGGCCTAAAGTGTATAGAATGAACAAAGGGTGCATGTGAGCCAGACTGAGAGGAGACCCGAAACTTTAAGAGGAGGCAACTGTGGGTGCAAACTAATTGCTGGGGAGAGTCCTTATGTGTGCAATCTGGGTGCTAAGCAAGTCCTATAAATGCAGTATGGATGCCAGGGCTGGCCTCTGGGATATGCAACCTGTGATCTACACCTGAAGTTTAGGGTTTCCATACATTATTGATCTATACCTTCAGTGCCGAGTTTCCTTTTTGATGTTTCATTTGCTCTATAGCTGCAATGATGTGTTTATTTGATCCGTACCTGAACTACATGGGGGGAGGGTGGTATAGCACAGGGGAGGAAAATACAAAGGGTGTCATCAATGCAGGGGGGGGCATGTCATCTGTATGATCTGCTTACCTGACCCGTCTCCAAAGGCAGGGCACAAAGGGGTGGAAAAAATCCCTGCACCAGCCCCGAGTATTTCTCATCAGAATTGTTCCAAAAAATCTCCATAATTTAGTAATTATTATTAAAGAAAATACTTTCTTTTGCTTTAAATGCCAAAGTATTTGCCAGAGCCACATGTATTTATAAATAACAACCAGCCAACTTATTTTACTGCATACTACCTTTAAATATGACTTCCATGATATTAAACATACATTTTTAAGGTATGTTTATATCCCCGATTAACACGCTTATTTCTGATCACACTTTTGTTTTTACAGATACTTTTTCATTTCACTAAATATATTGCATACATCCTGCTTCTCTGGTTGTAACTTCTTTAAAAAAAACCCTTTAAAACGTTTTCAAAGTATAGAACAATGACAAAAATAAAGTAGAACTTTCTTTCATAATTGGTTTCCTTTTGGGTGTTGAACCACTAAACTGTCATAAAGAAAAACTGCAACACGAAGCAGGTTTGACAGCAAGCTGTTCTAACAATTATTTATCATACAGTTTGCATGAAGCTCATTGCCTACATCGCACCCAACGGGTCAAGTAGTAGTCTTAACAGTAGGGGGCACCGGCAAACCATTCCTGAGATCCAAGACCATTTTCTTACAGTAAATTGATCGAGGATTGATTGGATACTTTGCTTTTTTATCCTTTCAGTGCTGCGTGGATTAAACAGTATATTGATATTATATATAGGATAGAATTATATATATATATATATATAATTTTTGATAAAACGTTTGGAGCAGAGGACTGTAATGTCCTCATTTTGACCACCAACTTAGACCTTTGACATCTGAATATAAATGCTTGTAAGCGCACATTAGCTTACATTAAGATTTGTGAGGTCGGGCTCTGATGTTGGAAGAGACGCTGAGCTCTCAATCTCTGTTCCAGCTCATCCCAAAGGTGTTGGATGGGGTTGAGGTCAGGGCTCTGTGTGGCCGGTCAAGTTCTTCCACACCAAACTCATCCAACTGTGTCTTTATGGATCTTGCTTTGTGCTCCGGGGCAGTCATGCTGGAATAGAAAAGGGTCTCCCCCAAACTGTTTCTAGTTAGAAGCAGAGCATTGTCCAAAATGTCTTGGTATGTTCCCTTCAGCATACCAAGACATTGCGAGCCGGGCCTTCTCATCCAACATCAGCGCCTGACCTCACAAACGCTCTACTAGATGAATGGGCAAAAATTCCCACAGAAACTCTCCAACATCTTGTGGAAAGCCGTCCCAGAAGAGTGGAAGCTGTTATAGCTGCAAAGATACTTTTGTATATATATATATATATATATATATATTGTGACAGAAAGCAGGGGATGATAATGGAGGGAGTGTATATATCCCCTTATATTTTGCAGGGTGGTTACCCACAATAGGTTTTCTAGCCCCAGGGAGATGTACTGTCAATATTGGAATGACTAACGTCTGTTGTTATTTCTGTGTTTTGGGTCCCTGGGGTGGAGCATTTGGAGAGTAGGGCGGGCCAGTGCTCCACTCCACAGTTTATGAGCAGCCGAAGACCAGCAGGTGGGAATCCAGTCCGGAGATTATCAGATACTCTCCTACTACTCACCTGGTTCCACTAATGAATGGGAGAGGCAGTTAAGTAGCCTCCTGGTCTCAGTGCAGGAGAGATCATTTGGCTCCCTGAGAGAGAGGGAGAGAGAGCTGCCAAAAAACACTGACTGCTGCAATTATTGCATATATTGTGTTATTTTGTTTTGTTGGAACGGATAAGCCGTCCAACTGCAGTTAGGTTGGAGAAATTTGTATTAGTTAGTGCTCACAAGAGCGAGGCTTTTTGTTTTGATTTATTTATTTTCTGTTACGCCTGTGGCGAAAAATAAAAACAGGCCCAGCCTTTTATTTTACCCTCCTCGTGTCTGAGCCGTCTCTGCAGCCTGGAAGACTGTGTGTAAGCAAAGATTCCCGGACAGAGTACCAAAGTGAAGGGGTATTCTGTCACATATGGTGGAGAATGCAGGCAACACACGAACAAGTCGGTAAGGTGTAAAAGAGACTAAAGAAAATGGAGGATGTCATTAAAGCACTTATCCAGTGCACCACAGTGCAGCAAGAAACTAACAAAAGGGCAGCTGAGACTAATACTATACAGCAAGAGAATATCGCTGCACTACAGCAACTGGTGCTAGCCCAAAAAGAAAACACAGAAGCTATGATCAGGCAAGCCGCATTAGCTCAAGCTGAAGCTCATCAAATGCTCAGAGAGGAGCAGCAAAATGCCACTCGTGCCATGCAGCAAGAGATCCAGGTCCTATCTGAAAGGCTTACCAGGGACACCGCAGAAGGACTGCAAGGTCCCAAGGTAATCAGAGCAAGTAACTATCTGCAAAAGATGGTGCCTACAGATGATGTTGAGGCCTACCTTATGGCATTTGAGCGAACAGCGGAAAGAGAAGGCTGGCCTGTGGCTGAATGGGCAAGCTTAATAGCACCGTTTCTAAGTGGAGAACCCCAAAAAGCATACTACGATCTGGAACCAGACCAAGCAAGGGATTATAACAAGCTAAAATTGGAGATCCTGGCACGTTTGGGAGTTACAGCCGCTATCCGCGCACAGAGATTTCACGCCTGGATGTACAGCCCAGGAAAAGCCGTTCGGTCACAGATGTTTGACTTGATACATCTCGCCAGGAAGTGGTTACAGCCGGAGGTTAACTCATCAAGCTACATAGTGGAGCAACTAGTGATGGACCGATTTTTGAGAGGTTTACCAGTTACTCTCCGCCGGTGGGTCAGTCAGAGCGAACCCCAGACAGCTGACCAGTTGGTTGCTTTAGTAGAGCGGTACATTGCAGCCGAAGAAGTAATCCAACATCCTGCAACGGAGCGACCTCGAAACCTAAAAAGCCCCAGCAAATATGGTAAGACTGCTCCTGGGAAAAGGGGAACTTTTGAAGAGCAAGTAGGCTCTTATAATTCCAGGGACATAACGCCAAGAGAGAGAGGTTTTTTCATGCAGGAAGAACCTACAAGGGACACTAGAATGATAAAATGTTTTAAATGTCGGGCATTTGGACATATAGCAAAAGACTGCCCTGATAATATTGAACCAATGGAGTGTAACTTGGGTAATAATAGGGATGGTTATTCATTATATTCCCGATCCGTGTGTTCTGCAAACAAAAGTGGTTGTGAAAAAAATCATCCATGGTGTTCGGTGACTGTGGAAGGGAAAACAGTACAGGCCTTACTGGACTCTGGAAGTATGGTGACTCTGCTTGACAAGTCTTTGGTTCCCGACATTTGTATTGATAATTGTAATAAGGTAGATATCGCATGCATACATGGGGACATACACAATTATCCTACTACTATAGTACGAGTTGAGACACATTGTGGCACAGTAAACTGTCAAGTTGGCCTGGTACCAAAATTAGCACACGACATGATAATCGGTAGAGATTTCCCACATTTTTTAGGGTTGTGGAATTCCTCTGAGAATAATGCATCTAGGTTGTCGGATGATTTTCCTTTTGCAGAGATGCTGGTAGACGAGCTGAATAATGATGAGAAGCCTGAAGCTAAGTTGTTATGTCCTATTAAAACACTAGTTGGCGACAATCCAGAACAAACTGACACCTTGAATAGTCCGGAACAAGACATGGGGTTAATTGATTTAGAAGTTAGCCCAGGTAACTTCCATAGTGCACAGTGGTCAGATCCTACTTTATCAGTGGCTAGAAGCACTATTGCAGTAAGCAACGGATCGCCTACTGACCCAGGAAAACCACTTACCTATCCGTATTTTGAAGTTGATAATGACTTAATATATAGAATTGGTAAAAAAGAGGCAACAAAACAGTTGTTGGTGCCACGAAGTTATAGGCGCACAGTGTTAAATCTTGCACATAGCCATGTCTTAGGGGGTCATCTAGGAGTGGACAAAACAAGAGAAAGGATACTCAGAAGATTTTATTGGCCAGGGGTGATTGCAGACATAACAAATTACTGTGCATCCTGTCCTGATTGTCAGCGCACCGCCCCATTTAAAGCATTCCGTAGTCCATTGGTGCCCTTGCCCATCATTGAAACCCCATTTGAACGTATTGCAATGGATTTTGTTGGCCCGTTGGTGAAATCTGCGAGAGGACACCAATATATATTAGTAATATTGGATTACGCCACCCGATATCCCGAGGCGATACCTATGCGTACAACCTCTGCAAAGTCTATTGCCAAAGAGTTGTGGATGATGTTTAGCAGGGTTGGGATCCCAAAAGAAATTTTGACAGACCAGGGAACACCATTCATGTCTAATGTCACTAAAGAGTTATGCAAGCTCCTTAACATAAAGCACCTGAAAACATCTGTGTATCACCCACAAACAGATGGCCTTGTAGAGCGGTTTAACAAAACCTTAAAGGCAATGCTAAGGAGAGTAATTGATAAAGACGGGAAAAATTGGGATTTTCTGTTACCCTATTTAATGTTTGCCATTAGGGAAGTGCCCCAAGCCTCTACGGGATTTTCACCATTTGAATTATTGTATGGTAGGCATCCCCGGGGGCTACTTGACATAGCTAAGGAAACTTGGGAACAAGAAGGTACTGCATATCGTAGCGTCATTTCCCACATAAGCCAAATGCAGGAACGTATGGAGGCTATTATGCCCATAGTACGAGAGCATATGGAAAAGGCCCAACAGGATCAGAAGAATAGTTATAACAGGAACGCCAGGGTTCGGGTGTTTCAGCCTGGTGATAGAGTCCTAGTCCTGGTCCCCACCGTAGAAAATAAATTCCTAGCAACCTGGCATGGACCATATGAAATTATTGGAAGGGTAGGAGAAGTAAACTACAGGGTGAGACAGCCAGGCAGAAGAAGGCCTGAACAAATATATCACGTAAATCTGCTTAAGCCATGGAAGGACAGGGAAGTCTTAGTTGCAGTGGAAGCCACTACCTTTCCCCTAGAGGATAATGTTGAACCAGAGGTTAACATACCAGTAACCCTGTCAGTACACCAGACACGTGAGGTGAAGGAATTTATTCGATTAAATAAAGATGTGTTTTCTCTAAACCCAGGCAGAACAAATGTTATAAAACATGATATTATAACAGAACCAGGTAAAAGGATCTACCTCAAACCTTATAGAATACCTGAAGCTCGCAGGGAGGCAGTTAGGGCAGAAGTTAAAAAAATGCTACACCTTGGGGTAATTGAAGAGTCATGCAGTGATTGGAGTAGCCCTATTGTACTTGTACCAAAACCGGATGGTACAATAAGATTTTGTAATGATTACCGTAAATTGAATGCCATCTCAAAATTTGATTCATATCCCATGCCCAGAGTTGACGAGCTAGTAGAAAGACTGGGGAAAGCCCGTTACCTTACCACACTTGATTTAACCAAGGGATACTGGCAGGTTCCGCTAACAGAGCGAGCGAAAGAAAAAACTGCTTTTTCTACCCCTGACGGTGTTTTTCAATATAAGGTTTTACCTTTTGGGTTACATGGAGCCCCTGCCACCTTTCAAAGGATGATGGACAGGATATTGAAACCACACATGCGTTATGCAGCTGCATATTTGGATGATGTAGTCATACATAGTGAAGACTGGGAATCTCACCTTCCAAAAGTGCAAGCCGTATTAAATTCTATTCGAGATGCTGGGTTAACGGCTAACCCTAGTAAATGTACGATTGGTCTAGAGGAAGCCAAATACTTAGGGTATTCAATTGGAAGGGGGTTAGTGAAACCTCAGCAGGCAAAAATAGAAGCCATACGAAATTGGCCACAACCAACCACTAAGAAACAGGTGAGAACGTTCCTAGGTCTAATTGGATATTACAGGAGGTTTATCTCTGAATTTGCTACAATTGCAAGTCCTTTAATAGACCTTACAAAAGCGAAAGCCCCGGTGTTGGTAAAATGGTCCCCAGAACTTGAGAAAGCATTCAAAAAGTTGAAAGAAATCATCTGTACCCAACCAGTGTTAGTAACCCCTGACTTCTCCAAAGAATTCATTTTGCAGACAGATGCATCTGATGTTGGACTGGGTGCAGTCCTTTCTCAGGAAAGCCGGGGGGAAGAGCACCCAATCTTGTACATAAGCAGGAAGCTTAACCCACACGAAAGGAATTACTCTATTGTAGAGAAAGAATGCCTTGCTATAAAGTGGGCAGTAGACCATCTTAAATATTACCTGCTAGGGAGAAAATTTAGACTAGTAACTGACCATGCACCACTTACATGGATGTGCCAGAACAAAGAGAAAAACAGTAGAGTAACGCGCTGGTTTCTGAGTTTGCAACCTTATCACTTTGCAGTAGAACACAGGGCTGGATGCAAACAGGGAAATGCTGATGGGCTCTCAAGAATGCACTCGCTGATGTCTATGGTCGCTCACCCCATCAGGTCTGAGCTGGGGGGGAGGATGTGTGACAGAAAGCAGGGGATGATAATGGAGGGAGTGTATATATCCCCTTATATTTTGCAGGGTGGTTACCCACAATAGGTTTTCTAGCCCCAGGGAGATGTACTGTCAATATTGGAATGACTAACGTCTGTTGTTATTTCTGTGTTTTGGGTCCCTGGGGTGGAGCATTTGGAGAGTAGGGCGGGCCAGTGCTCCACTCCACAGTTTATGAGCAGCCGAAGACCAGCAGGTGGGAATCCAGTCCGGAGATTATCAGATACTCTCCTACTACTCACCTGGTTCCACTAATGAATGGGAGAGGCAGTTAAGTAGCCTCCTGGTCTCAGTGCAGGAGAGATCATTTGGCTCCCTGAGAGAGAGGGAGAGAGAGCTGCCAAAAAACACTGACTGCTGCAATTATTGCATATATTGTGTTATTTTGTTTTGTTGGAACGGATAAGCCGTCCAACTGCAGTTAGGTTGGAGAAATTTGTATTAGTTAGTGCTCACAAGAGCGAGGCTTTTTGTTTTGATTTATTTATTTTCTGTTACGCCTGTGGCGAAAAATAAAAACAGGCCCAGCCTTTTATTTTACCCTCCTCGTGTCTGAGCCGTCTCTGCAGCCTGGAAGACTGTGTGTAAGCAAAGATTCCCGGACAGAGTACCAAAGTGAAGGGGTATTCTGTCACAATATATATATATATATATATATAGTGTAAATATCTTGTAAGCTCTCAAGAGCAGGACCATCTTTTCTCCCAATACCATGTTATTTTCAGCCTAATGCTATTGTTAATTCTCACTCCTCCTATCGTAAAAGCACTTCGGAATTGTTTACAGAATACTTCTCAAAAAATAAAATATATCATTTTAATGTAAAATATGAACATTTTGATCCTATGTCTTTTAAAACGCCTACCATCCTGCCAGCTTATCCGGTGCGTCTTTATCCTGGAACCACATCCAGCCACCTCTTCATTCAGCCCGTTTCTTAGAACCTCTTCATCTGCCCTTGTCTATCCTGCCTGTTACACAAACGGTTACACTAAGGTTATGGGTTCCTGGGTTCTAATGAGTCAAATATCTGTTTTTAACTATAATAACTGTTCTTATCCAGGTGTACAACAGATGGAGATCAACCTCAATCTTCTCACAAGCACAGAAACAGATGACTCAAGAATCAAAGACATTCAGAGACCCTTTCTTCCAGAGAGCTTCAAGTTTTAGTGAGACAAGTCTCTGGAGAACTTTGCCTCAACCAGGCTAATGCCCACACATAACATCGTGTCTGGATATATGACCTGTAATTTATTTAACCATTCCTTCCAAAGAGCTGAGAACACAGAGTAATGCATCAATGTTCTCAGGGACGGTCTTGGCACCAGGCATCCAAGACAGCTGCACGGGGAGCATGAATCACTGGTGTGCTGGGCAGTGGAATATTCATCCTCAAGAGAAGAATCCAAATTGGTGGCAGCTCCTGGACCACCGAACCATGAGCTGAATGCCCTGTTAGCACCCAAATCCCAACTACCTTCCCGCTGATGCCCTCCTTTCTAGGAGCTCGGAATGTTTGCTGGCTATGAATTGTGTAAACACCCACTATTTGTGTAAAACATATATAAAAAAAATAACACTATATAAAATACGAGAAAATGGGTTGGGGGATGTAAAAGAGTATTCTGGCCTTGGGTGCCATTTGGCGAAGAGATGTCTTCTAAGGACATTCTTCTTAGGACACTTGGGTTTGGCTTCTGCTTTGTTATAGACATCTTTGGCTGCCTAAGGGTTAAATCATGCACACGATTTGCAAAACATCACTATTTCTGCTGATATTCACGAGACTGCGGTAGATGGTTAATGAGTGTTAATTTGTATGGCATTCTCTGTAACGTCGTTAATCAAAAACATCTAATCTTGAAAGTGGATTCTGTTCAGGACGCTAATTAATACAAACTAATTATACCGCTCTGCTGTTATTTTATTAAACATTTTTAAGAGACGAATTGATTGTAGCTGACAGCGAGGTTGGAAGTATCCTTCAGAGCTTTGTCTTGGCCTTAGATATAAAATCACTAGGACAGGGACAAATTATAGAAGGTCTGTGACTTTCAACATCCTCAGGTAGGTGTTCCAATGTATATAGCTTTGGCCAAAAACAAGAGAAGACCATATTCTTGAACTTTTGTTTCTTTGTAAACACTTTGGGGTATCATGTGTTATTCTCTCTGCAAACTCGTTGCATTAACCCATTCAGCAACAGTCTTTAATCATCTTGTGTGTTTATTTGCAACGACCACAAGCCCCAATTCAAAGATGCAGCAAGGGATCATGAGGTTTGTAGAGCATGGCTTGTGTCTACCCGAGCCACCAAGCATCCGAACATCATCTTTTGGGTTCGCATTTCAGAATCTGGTCTCAATTATCCTGTATTGTAAAGCATTAAGTGCAGTGCTAACCGCTGCTTCGTTACATTAGACGGATTCCAGAATTTCTGCAAATTCTGCAGAATGTTTTCCAATAAATTAGCACCTCCTCTCAATGCATCTCACAGCTCCGTACTGCATTAAACTTCCCGTAGTCTGTCAATGTCCCCACGTATCGCTATGAATAATTAGCTTCTGCCAATGGCTAATGGTTCTAATGCTTGAGAATTATTGCCAGTAGCAGAGTCGGTGCTGGGTTGGTGACCCAGACCTGCGTTGATATGTGTGTCGAGATCTTCTTGTAGCTGCTGCTGTTGTGTTACTTCCAGACGCCAAAGTTGACGAAAGCAAAAATGTGCAATTAGGCTTTCCTATCACAGAGATAATGAATCAGTTTAACAAAGCAATTAATCTGTAAAGTATCCCACCCCCTGAGGAAAATAATAAAAACAGAGGCTACACCAGAGTTAATTGACGGAGTTAATTAATAAAGAAATTGGACTCCATTGACAACTTAAAGGCCAAGAAAGCTGACTGTGCTTCACCGGTAAAGACAAAGCAAGTAACTTTGCATAATGATACTGAGTATCTGGGTGTACTTCCAATGTTCTCATTCACCATAATATCGGAAAGCTAACATGCACATCTCCAAACGATGTGATGGGTTCTGGGTATGGTGGCTTCTTAGCCTCTCCACCCATTGCCATTGCCAATTGGGTCCAATCCTATTTTTAAACACAACCACTTCCAACTTGAACTGATGAGTGTCTGGTGATGGACCTTCAGTAGATGTAATATTTCTGAAAACATATATACAAAATCAATTAGATTAGATCATCAGTCTTAAGACCCCCATAACAGCTTCCAACACACAGAGCCCCTCACCAGCACTGGATTTAAGAGATTTAATTTGCTCTCTTTTACTAAGGAACCCTAAGTTGTTCTGTGCCGGGGCAGAAAAGGGTTAATGAAACAAATATCCCTTTTTTTTCACTTTATTGCTGCCCATCCCAACAATAAGAGGCACACAAAGGAGAAATATCGTTTTCCCTCCTACCGCTTCATCTAATGGAAGTTTTACGACTGTACGAGGATCTCTCCTGCATCGCGCACGGCAGCTTCAATAATCGTCTGGCAGAGCCTGGGGACCAAGAAAGTAGCAAATAAATCCAGCGTTTTATTCTGGGCTTCCGTCTTGCTCTCTGGAGGTGAGGAGAGAATGTTAACCCTGAAATACCTGGGAGACAGTTTAAGCACTGTTACATTGTAAAGGCCACAAGATCTTCATCAGATACTGATACTCCCTCCTTCTGAAGAGATGTGGCAGGTACTCTGCACCATTAATCAATCAATGATCCATTTTTTCTGTTTTACAAGAGGTCTCCCATTTTTGGATTGTGACTTCATGACCCAATCCCCGTATGGAGCAACAAGGAAAAGAGCCATCAAAGGTAAAGGTAGGATGCTTAAGTGGACTTCTAATCTTCCACGAAAAAAGAACCTTGGCAAATAAGAAGTCAATGAAAAAAAGTGTGACCTCAAGCCATGCTTGACCCATTTTCCTATGTAACCATATGTCCAATTGGTATTTTTCCCTGAACAGAGACATCAGAGTATATATGTTGGGTCAACATATCAATTTTCCTTGTCTAGAACAGGATTATTCATTGAATGTGTAAACATTCTCAAGATCAGCTCAACCAAGAATGGGCAACACTTTTTGGTTCACCCAATGGTACGTCCTTCGGTATGCTTCTCAAATGTTTTATGTTCTTTTTGCTACTACAAAGGATACATTTGGAATCAGCATTCCAGGCTGATTCCACCCCTAAGGATAGTGAGGACGAGAAATGGGAAGTAAATTTCCCTTTGCGTGGAAGAACCAACAACCTGGAACGTCATGTCAGCCTCTTCTGGGTCTCATCGGTAATCAAAGAGTATTTGAGGAGCCCCCGAATGGAAACCTACCACAAGGCAAACTATTAGGCTTTGTCTATTCTTAGACAAGCTGGTTCCAAACTCATCTGTACCTTTATTGCACCCCTGACATCAGAAGTGAAACAGAAATTAATGTATATCATTATCTGCCTATGTTCTTCCTCCTTTGAAAATATGGCTGTTCCTGGTGACCAACACAATAGTTTTTTAATCTTTTCTAACACAAGGTCAACCTAAAAACTTCTCGCTCCCGACAATACTTTGCTTGCAATTTGAAGGACACTTACAACACTAAGCATGATCACACTTCCATTTCATAATAGAATTATATTTCCCCCAGATTGGGCCATCAAAGCCACTTTTCAGAAAGTTTTGATAAAATTATAAAAATTGTTGAAGAAGTGCTCCAGCCCCAAATTAACTGTTTGATCAAACTTTGCAGACAGGGCATTATTAATAAAATAAGTGATTATTCATAATTAAGTCATGTAAGTGAATGACCAGTTGCATTTTTTACACATTAAATAATGATTATACCCAAATCTAGGTGATCAGTGGTTCATATGTTAACCCTTTTATTGTCTATGATATCTGACGGCAGATAAGACCCATTCGGCCCGTCTTGTCTTAAATCTTAAACCGTCCTTGGTTTTGTCTTGGATTCAGGATAGATTTCTGCCTATTCCATGCAGATTTAAATTCTCTACTGCATTAGCCCGATGGCCTCTACCACTTCTGATGGGAGCCTCTTCCATTTATCTACCACCCTCTCAGCAAAGTAAATCTGCCTTACATGCTATTTGAAGATGGGAGATCAAATATAAAAAGACTTTGTAGAAAAAAAAAAGGGAATTTTAAAAGAGTTTTCATTTTAAAATGTGAATAAGATAATTTATTTATCTTTTATAATGCAATTGAAATGTCCAATTCCGGAGTTTCTTGCCCTCTTTTACCAACGAGAGAGCGGGATACTTTATTTGTCCTCCGCGGTAAAGAAGAGCAGAAAACAAAAGAACAGTAATATTCTTACTTAGATGAGTATAGGTTATTAAAATATACAAAAAGGCAGAAATTCTCGGAGGATTAGCCGCAAATATTAGAATATAAACTAAGAAACATCTCACTGATTTTTTTGAAGGAACATAACCGGTCCCCCTGGAATCTTCTGTCAGATGTGCTTCAAATTAGATTATTTTATGGATCCACAAAGCCTGATTTACAGATATAGGTCATAGGGGTTTGTACGCCACTCGCAATATGAAAATCATGTCGGGTTTAGATGCAGGCGCTGTATACTTTAACCCATCCAGTGCCATGGCCGCGGCCAACACTTCTTGCCTCTTACAATAAGGCAGTTTTACTACCATTTGTGTTACTAGTATCATATTAAAAAAACATTTTAAAAAATATCGTGCTGTTTTCTCTTTTAAAACAGTTTGTGGATAATATAATGTTTTCAGGCAGCTGCATATTAGCCATTTGTAGGAGTTCCAAGCAAAACACACTATGGAGGAATGGACTTCATTAGCGTTGCCATAAAGAATCAGCTCAGTGTGGTGATGGGGCAGGGAAAGCCACCCAAAACATGGCTTTTTTTGGGGTGTCTGGTAGCAATGGCGGCCTCCAGGTCTGCAGATAAAGGAATGTTTTTGGAACAAATAACTGTTTTTTTTTCAATGCCGACCTACATTACTGTAAACAAGAAGAAAAATATTTTTTTCCATGGGACTTCTGCTTTAAGACGTATATTCGCCCCATTTAGGCTATACGCTCTTTGGGACATTGGATAAGTAATACCCATGAAGTTGTCTGTGAAGAGAGTAATATCAGTTGACTTAGAACGATTGTAGTTGTTGCTAATGAAAAAGAGAACTGCCGGAAGTTGTAGGCCCTTACTGTCCTACGCAATGACCCCCTCAGTTGATGTCCTTTGTGATAACCTCATCCAAACAATACTCCTAGAAGAAGACTTCTCAGAAAAACTCATTTATTTCCGACCTTCTATTGATGTTATTGTCTGGTGTGAGACCTTTCCTTTCAATATGTCTTCCCACCTTTTCTCCTTCAGTGATAAGAAATTAAACTTGTGTAAAGAAGAATTCATGTTCTTCTCAGATAAATGAGCGCAGGAGCCTCTGAGACATGAGAAGCCAGCATTAACTGATCAATGTGACACAGAGCACACAAAGCAATCAGGGGCGCTAGTGACATCCAGTATACAGCTCCGGCATCAGATAGTGAGCATCTCTGAGTGCGGTCTGTGAGGATCAGCAGGAATCCCTTATCTCCTTTTCTCGGTCATGGTGCTAATATACAAATGCGCCACTGGCATTGAAAGTGTCAGCGTTGACCATTATACCGTCGGAGATGGAAACGTGGGCCTCTTTGTGATGTGACTTCTGTAGACTTTTTATCCAATGTAACCTGGTCAACAGATGTCTACCCTACCCACCACCAATAGTTCATGTTTGATTTAAGCCTTTGCTTTCAGCCTGTTGTGTTTTTTGATCCATTCGCTTTTTTTTTTTAAGTAGGACAAGTCCATGGTTTTGAGAGCCTGAGTGTGTTGGGTTGAGGAGCAGGATAAGGAAGAACAGTACTGCTTTGGTCAGGAAAGCCATATTGGGTCTTTATCTGATGTTGTAACCCAAAGCCACCCAACCCTAATATTATAAAAGAAACCGATCTCCTCTCCCTTCCAATTAGACATTAGGGTCACCTCTGGTCCTCCGAAATTGTCCCACAAAGGAACCTCAAGGGATCTCAAACAGATTCATTCACATATGTCCCTCGCTATAAGAAAAAAAGATTTTTATATTAAGTTCCAGAAATTTTTCATGTGTATTATTTTAATTGGTTACATTACATTGCACTTATTTATATAAGGCCAGCAGATTCTGTAACTCTTTACAATCCAAGTCGGTAGAATACATTTACAATCATATACAATAAAAAACTGGTACAAAAGGAGAAGAGCTTACAGAAGAGCTTACAATCTAGTCGGTTGAGGGGGAAGTGAAACAGTAGTAGAAGACGGTTTGGATGGGGATGAGTTGGTTGAGTCTGGATGATCTGTCGAGGTTGTTGGTTGTTCAGATGGCATAGACAGGATGCTGGCTGAGAGTGTTATGAGGAAACGTTGTACGCTTCTCGACTACGTGCACCTTTCAGATTTTCGGGGGTTTTGATTTTACCCAACTAGTTGGGCGTTCTCAGGATTTTATGAATAATCCCCCATGACGCCCATCCCCCACCTCGTAGACAAACAATACACAGAGATAAGGCTTATTCCATTATGAAAATTAAGAGCACAAGCCAATTACTCTGATGTCAAAACATAAATTTGAAAGCCACTCCGATAATTGTAGCACCATTAAAAACATAATGAAAACAAGATTAATTTTAAGTTGGGCTATTTCATTTGGAGAAGGCCCAATTAATCGCTAGCTCTTTAGAGCTCCAATTTGTCTTGATAAAGTACTTGGAGGAGGAGGCAAAGAGAACGAGGTGGAAATTTCTAGATGGTCTTTAGATGAATGCATATTAAATGCGGTCCTAGTGCTGTAACCACTGGTGTTGCTAGTATGCCTATAAATATTAGGTCCCATCCCCCGTTGATAATTGGCATGATTTGCAGTTGAATGACAAAAGCTTCTTTGCGTTAGGCAGTCACGTGTGTTTAGCAGCAAATTATCAATTATGGAACATGGCTATCCAACTAGGGGCCCTTGAGCTTGGTGAGATGGCCTGATGCACTTACAGATAACCTGCCATTGATTCGCTGCTGGTAGCCAATGTTACATGACCCCCATTACAAGTCCCCAACGATTAGGGGCCAATACTCTGTGTGTTTCTCAACATGCATCAGATCTTAGTGTTCATGGGACTTCAGCGGGTGAAGCTTAAACCAATGTTGCGCTGTGGGTGACCATACCTGGGAACTTTATGGCTCCAGCTTCCTGGAGCCCGCCTTGCGGGATGCGGGCAGGAAGTCCCGCCAAAGCTAGTGGGCGGTCCTGCTCCTGTTAGAGGACATGCCGCTGTTTAAGGGGGAAATTGGCGGGAAGAAGGGAGTGTCAGAACCCCGCTCATGCAACCTGGTGCTTCTCCTGGAGTCTTCGTGTGAAACCTAAAGAGTCCCCAGGTATGGCGGTTGACCCAAAATTGGTTGACCTGCTACATTTTATTTTTGAAAATCAGTCCAGTACCAGCCACTGTAATAATCTATACTCATGGTAGAAATGGGTACCGCCAAGCAAAAATGTCTCTCGGTACAAGAGGAGCTGCTGAAAAGAGTTAGAGCCTTACCTCAAACTCAAGTGCTGGACTTAATCGCCCACCAAGATGAGGACATACAAAAATATCCCTTGTTTCAATTTTGATTAACTCACTCAATTTATGTTCTTTAAGTATATTGTAACTCTATTATCTAATAAAATATTTTATATATACAGTATGTTCTTCCCCTTATGAGTAAACATCTCAAATCATCTATATTTTGTTTTTGTGTAAACGTTTGTTTAAAATTCCTAAGAAATATTGTTTCAGGATTTGTATAACTTTTCACTTATTCAAACATTCACTTCTCACTGATTGGTTGTTCAAATAAAACATTAAAGATGTAATCAAAGTACAAGAAACTAACATTATAGTGTTAAATATTTTTTTTTACATTTTTGATTATAATAGGGAAACAAGTAATGGATACACTGTCCTTGTCTCAGACCCTATTAGGCTACTAGCCCCTACGAATGCGCTCTAAAGAAGCTATGCCATTCATAGAATATTAATTATTTTTGTGGAAGAAACAGGTACTTCTCATGAGTAAAATATAAAATAATATGAAGGTTAATACAGTAAAGGAATATAAACATGCATGGGCATATGGCTATCCTGACGAGACCAACGACTGATTTAAGGTATTCACAGTAGTAAAAAATAGACAGACTAGACGGCCGACTGTTCTTATCTGCCAGCAAATTCTATGTTTCTACAATATAAACAAGTTTTGTTCAGTTTTAAATAATTTACTAATTTACTATACGCTAAGCAAACTTTTGCCATACAAGCAAGCAAATATTTTCATAACAATGTCATTTTAAGCAGTCATCCTCCGTTCTCTTGTTCTTATGCTTTTTTAATAATATGCCATAAGGCTATAAAAAAATTGCGCATGGCCAGGGGACAAATGTTCAATAATGGAAAGTTATGTGTCGTTTTGGCTCATGTAGCTGTCCCTTTTAAGTGAACTTTATTTTAAAGCTTTGTAATAATGTATCCAATATTAATGCGCTACAAAACAAAATGTTCTTCTTTTGCTTAATGAAGAATGGGGAAAAAAATCTCCGAAGACAGCATAATGAGCAATCTGTACAACTAATATTAAAAAGAATGTATGGATTTATCCTATAAAGCAAAGCAGGCATTCTGCGTTCTGCATTCCACAAAGGGAAAGTAACGACTGTTATTACTATTAAAGAAGAACTTGATAAGCCTTCCAAAACACCACCTGCTGTTTAATTTCTCAATTTCGTCTTTTTTTCTCTCTTTTTTTTCCTACCCTGCCTTCTGTGCTGTCTTTTGTACGATAATTGTTTGTGGGACTAACAAAAAAAAATTAAGATCTGCATTTCTCTGGGGCCAGCTGTGGATCTATTATGCTTTGCTTATAGAATCTGTGATGCATTAATTGTAATTGCGACACACGCGACTTAGGAAAAAGATATAGGGCGCATAGAAAAATTCACAAATGATTTATTTAATTAAAAAAAATTGTATTAAGCTGTGGCTGTTGGGAGATTTTACAGTTTTGGACATCAAAATGTCATCGTCAATGGCTTGGACCAGAAGTCATTAAAGACTCAGCAGACCACGGAAACTGTGGGAAAACCAAGATCCCACTCTGACCCTGCTTTGTAGACCCAAGTCCATGCAGGTGTTCAGAAATAACCACTACCAGGGGAAGAAGTAGATAAAGAGTAGGTGGAACAGCACCTTTAATGTAACATGTTAATAAACATGCATTGACAGAGTTTCATAAAACATTTTAAAACATGTATAATTGCTGATCCACCAACCATTAAATTGACGGCAGGTATCCCAACCAATATAATATCAGCGTCCAATCAATTCTGTGTGTTTTGGTTCTGTAACGGTATGGTGTTAGGGTGTGTGTATATGTGTAAGTGTATGGTTTTAGATTGTGCGTGTGTGTGTATGTGTAAGTGTATGGTGTTAGCACATGTATATGTGTATGTATGTATGTTTATATATGTAAGTGCATTGTGTTAGAATCAGTGTGTGTGTGTGGTGCAGGTGTAGAAGGGGTTGTGTGTGTATGTATATTTGTGTGTAAGGTATAACGGTGGTTGTGTGTGTGTGTGTGTGTGTGTGTATGTGTAAGTGATAAAGTAGTGTGTGTATGTAAATGTAAGTACTACATAGGGTGTTAGAGTGGGTGTGTGTGTATGTATGCATGTATGTGTAAGTGTATGCTGTTAGAATGTGTGTGTATGTATGTGTAAGTGATGGAGTAGTGTAAGTATGTAAAAGTAAGTACTGTGTATGTTAGAGTGTGTGTGTGTATGCACGTGTAAGTATATGCTGGCTGTCTGTGTATGTATAAGGTGTTAGAGTGAGCACATCTATATGTTTGTGTAAAGCTGCCCCTGACTATCATCATACCACCACATGATAATTCATTCCCATCTCCCAACCCGCAAAATTATGATCTCCTACCATCATCAACCCATCTTGCATTAAAATCACCCCCCTCCATTTTCATGCCCCCTAATATAACTTTTTAGTGCAGGCAAGACTTATATAGATATCAGAAAATGGACTCAAAATTTTCTAAGCGAACCTAAGCCCGAAAACAGCCATTATACTTATTGTCGTTTTATTTAATGATTATTTATTACGGCTCCTTTGTAGCAAAGTATTGAAATGCGCAGCCCGCACAGGACTGATCGTGTTATCTGGTTCCATCCCTCAGCATTATAACATGTCAGACAGTCCCTTCCCTGCGGCCGTGGCTGTTATTAAGGGACGATCTCGGTGCAGACTTTGCTTTCTAGGTAGAGGAACAAGTGAGGTGTCAGCTCGTTTTCTTATCTGTCTGCAATCATCTGGAGTCCCACAAGATATAGGAAATGAAACGGCTGGAACAAAGTACCATCTAGTGATGAGTAAGACTCAATGTTCGGGGAGACCTGCCGGTGGCCCCCGCTGCGGCCCAACTAAGAAGAACGTTTAAAGGTTTACATATTCCGCAGCTTATTAGGGAGAGCTGTTTGGGCTCGGCTGTAAAGAGAAGACATGGCGGTAGATGAAGCCGGATACAGCTTTGTGTGTTCCAATGCTGAATGTTAAATAGCCTCCGCTATTTTATCTGGGGCATGTCCCCATCTCATTATCATTGAAGTCAGAGCACGAGATCATCAATAAACCTTTGTCATATACACTGGCTGTGTACACCAGCCCTGCTTCTTATATTTCGACCTCTCTGGGTTCAAAGTTTTCTTTTTTTTTTTTTTTTTCTTGAAATATATATTTTTTGAAAAATTTAAATAATATACAATTAATAAAATGAAAACTTTAGAATAATTTAGAATTATACATTTACATATTGCAAATATAACAAAAACTAACATAATCATACTGCAATTCTAAAATAATAATAATAATAATAATAACTGTTAAAATACAAAACATAACTTTAGTAAACAATAATAATAGCCCAAATCTATTATTGATAACATGAGTGGTATATGAACCATCCTTCCAGCCCATACCAAGCAGTCTAGCATGGAAAGAGTTAAACGAGGACTCCTATAAAACATACATGGTGCGTGGCTGCATTGTGCTCCTATGTGAGCTGCAGTTTTTAGATCGAGCCCTAATTAACTGTTTCATTTCTGAAAAACTACAGTAAGGCTGCATTAAAATCACTACAGCCTTGGGTGAAACATTTTTAGATATCTCTGGTTAAAGGAACCGTGGAGATCTTTTTTGCACTTCAGGTAATAACGAGGTCTGGTTTGAACTCCATGCATAATTCAAAGCTCTGCTAAAGAACCCTCTTGCAGACGCCGAGTCAAAACAAACCTTTTTCTGGCCTTAAATGGCCTGGTAAAAAAAAATCCAGGCTTTCCCAGAGGCACTTTAGGAGATACATTCCCTCTCCGAGGCAGAATCCTGGTTGAGGAGCAGATACACATTTGGAATGGAATCAATAGCATAGCGGGGATCTGTCATCGTAGTAGTGACATTGATTAACTTATTCTCTTGGGTTTGCACTCAAACAGACCAGACGCAGCTGTAAGATTTTAGGGGGTCCCATGCAAAAAAAAAAAACATTTATAGAGTCCATCTTTAGTATACAGATGAACTTAATTATACTCGGCCAGTGACCTATATTCAAATTATTTAATGTGCTATATTGATGTAACATAATAATTCTGTATCATATTTGTTTGCATTTTTAGGGGGACCCCATACAGCACATGGCCCTCGAGGGCCAAGCTATCCCCAGCTTGGTGACGAAAGAGTTACACCTGTTCTAGGTATGAAGTTTAATTCACACCTGTTTAATTAAAATAATGAAGGATTTTCAGAGATTTAATAAGCTGTTATTTTTAGCGCATAATGAAGACAATGCTGGAATATCTGGGCAGGAGAGACACGCCAGATGTGATGGACAAAGGAGTTCATCTTCCGTACGCGGGATATCATCTTACTGTATCTTGGGTTTCTTTCTCAGCCTTTGTTACCATTTTATCAAATCTCGCTGAGACCTTTATCTGCCATTTAAATAGAAAAAAAAACGGTGACATTTTCTCTAGCTGGGTGAGTTTAATAGAATGTTCCACGGAGGTGGCTGGGTAGCCTCTTTCCATGAATTCCAAATGGGAAACGCATATAAATTGTCTTACATTTGAAGACCGGCCATGCTAAACAGTATATCAGTGCTGAGCATCTTTTGGAACAGACGCGTTTCTCTTTCAATGAAAAAAAAAGAATATGGAGCTAAGGTCTCAATTATGAAAAGGAGTTTGGAGAGCGCTGGTTCCTCCTACACAACATCTGCCGCCGGCACCCAACTCCAGCATGATCGAGATTGTGGTGGCACTCCATTAACTAATTGCTCTGGAGGGAGTCTATGTTGTCGCCTATGTCTGTCCATAATGAGATAGAGAATGGTCTGCAGGATACAAAATATCTGGAAAGACAAAGAGACCATAATACATACGGCTTGGAGGAGCGAAGAGAGGGTGGATATGAGGGAAACATTTAAATACATAAAGGGGTTTAACAAAGTACCGGAGGGAAGTTTATTTCAAAGGATGAGAAGAAGAGGTCATCATCTAAAACTAGAGGGTCAGAAGTTTAGTTGTAATGTAAGGAAGTTTTACTTTATGGAGAGGGAGGAAGATAAGTGAAATAGCCTCCCAGCAGAAGTGGTAGAGGGTAATACAGTGAGGGTTTTTGAACATGCATGGGATAGGCAAATAGCTCTTGAATGAGAAAAAATGCTAGAGGAGCGAAGGGGAAAAGAGTTGCCCTGTTGGGCCTAAAGATGTTGGTATAAGAAAGGAGAGGCATGAGATAGGTCCTTGGATTCACTGCTAGACGATGGTGGGAGCTAGATCTATGGGGGGCGCAAGGATTTTCGGTGAACAAATAGACCCTTTAACTCTAAAAACATCTGCTGCTAATGAATCGATTAATTATTCATTACCAGGCATATGCAAGGAGTGGGGTTTTTTTTTAACGACCAGCTTATTCTTGTGCAAAACTGGCACTTTGCCTTGATTTGTTTCATGATATAACTACACGTAAGGATGTATTGCGAGCTCTTTTTAGTAGGGCCCTCCTCGGCTTTTAGTTCACTTAATTCAAATTGTCATGTGATGCACTACTTATTTACCCATCGTACTGCGCTATGAAATACGATGATGACATAAATAATAATAATCATTTCTGAGACATGGAAATTTAGATCCAAGTGAACAAATGTTAAATCCATCCACACACACCACACACATACACCCTCACACACACATACATACACGCACACCCTCACACACACACACACCCTCACACCCCCACACCCCCACACACACCCTCACACACACATACATACACACATACACACACATACACCCTCACACACACATACATACACGCACACCCTCACACACACACACACACCCTCACACCCCCACACCCCCACACACACCCTCACACACACACACACACACACATACATACACACAGATACACCCTCACACACACATACATACACGCACACCCTCACACACACACACCCTCACACCCCCATACCTCCACACACACCCTCACACACACACCACACACATACACCCTCACACACACATACATACACGCACACCCTCACACACACACCCCCTCACACCCCCACACACACCCTCACACACACCACACAAATACACCCTCACACACACACATACATACACGCACACCCTCACACACACACACACTCACACCCCCACACACACCCTCACACACACACACACATACATACACACACACCCTCACACACACACACCCCGCCTCACACCCCCACATACACCACACACATACACCCTCACACACACACATACATACACGCACACCCTCACACACACACACACACTCACACCCCCACACACACCCTCACACACACACACACACATAGATACACACACACACCCTCACACACACCCTCACACACACATACATACACACACCCTCACACACACATACATACACACACCCTCACACACACATACACACACATACATACACACAGATACACCCTCACACACACATACATACACGCACACCCTCACACACACACACCCTCACACCCCCACACCTCCACACACACCCTCACACACATCACACACATACACCCTCACACACACACCCTCACACACACACACATACATACACACACCCTCACACACACACACCCTCACACACACCCTAACACACACACCCTCACACACACATACATACACACACCCTCATACACCCTCACACACACATACATACACACACACCCTCACACACACACACACCCTCACACACCCTCACACACCCTCACACACATACATACACACCCTCACACACACATACATACACACACCCTCACACACGCCCTCACACACACACACATACATACACACACCCTCACACATACACATACATATATACAAAATAAATTAAACTTACGTCGATATCTTAAAGAACCCTGCTCTATTTTCACAAAAGGGCAAAGTTGTACAGTTGTATGCGGTATAAAGTAGCAGACACTGCCAGCTATGGGGCACGTGTAACAAAGGGTTAAAAAATTTAAAAAGTGACGTACCTTGTGCATGCCTTAAATTCACTGTAATCATTGCACTTGTGTGAATGCGGAGCAGTATTTTCTTTAGCGTGCCCATATAGACACGCGTACTTTGTTTTACTTGTTATAAATGTAGAGAATAACATTTCATGGAATTGGGCTATATTATTGGGCTTATAGTTTTGATTCTATAAGAGAGAAGGTCGCACGGACTCTCCACCAGTTCAGTGCCCCGGGGCGGCCGGGACTTACGCACCTAACCGTCCTTTGTTCTGCGAGCCGCGTTTCCAATATAGCTGGTAATCATATAAAAGTGGATTTATTTCTCCATGATATTTAGGAGAGCGGCTCGGTTATATGATTACCGGATACCAATAATAATAGCGAAGACTAATGTTATGTCGGTAACTGTCTGGGTCGGATGATAATTCCCGTATAAAATTCTCTCTGACCTCTCTTTATGTTCTGATCTCTTTTTTTCCCCGGCTCTCTCTGCTTCGCTCTTTATCTGTTTATCTGCAGCGTTTTCTCATTCTTTTTCTAATAAGAACAAAGAAAGATTTGACGATATGCTACACATCTGCAGAGAGCCCTCGCATTGATTTATCATTGATTATTTCGCTGCCAAAGAAGGCGGTGAGGGTTTTTCTGGCTAGAGATGGGGGGCCGGCTGGCTTCTCGTGGCCCCAGGATGAAACCGAGCCAAACAAGCCAAAAATGTAAAGAGCAACAGGAAAAAAAAAACAATAAAATCAGGCAAACACCACCAAAAGCTATGCTGCCTTTAATTGAAGTTGATAACTTTTAGTAGCCCAACACAGTAAAAATATGTTAAGCTACACAAGATTTTGGGACCTCCTTGGTCTCTTTTTCAGATAGAAGAAAAGACCTCTGAGGTCCCAAAAGTTTATGTAACTTTACATATTTTCCTGTATAAAAAAAGCCATCCAAAACGACTTAATTTTGCGTTGGGTGAAAAGGGCTAGGGTCTATTTCTGTTATGGAAAAAGGTATGTGGGCACGGCTGCCTAAGTACAGCTACAGTGCAGAAAGGAGAGATGTCTCCATACGTTTTTAGCACAAATCAAGTACATTTATTAAAACTACACATAATCCAAAAATATTTGGATTCAATGATGTACCCCATTTTGCCCCAAGGAGCCTGGAATGAGTTCTTAAAGGTAGTAGTACTAGCAGTGCTGGATTATCTGTTAGAACCAACATTCATGTGCCTGGGGTCTCTAGAGCTTAAGTGGCGCCCAAAACCTTAGTGGATTATCTACAGTATATCAGGGACGCTAAGAAGGGCCATATAACACAGCGTGTGTATGTGAGCGTATGTATGTATTTATGCACGGGTATGTGTTTGTGCATGCGCCTCGGGCGCCAAACGGTCTTAATACAGAACAAAAAAACAGCAAGGTGGGAAAAAAATCTAAGAAAACAGAATTGGGGCACATCAATTTTCTTTCTACCGTCCAATATAACTGCTTTAGTAGAACGGGTAGAAGCACTGGGCTTCTGAGAACGTCCTACATCACACATGGATATCCTTGTCTCTCTGTAACCTAAAGTCCAACATCCATCCAGTTCTTCTTCTCCTTCCAATGTTTAGTGAGTTTGTCCTCTGGCTCAGGTTCTGTTTGTCTCGTGTAAACAACTCATTTAACTATATAAATTACCCAAATGGACACTTTCATTACCAAAATGAATCGCTTAATATGCAGACAAACATAGTTAAAAACATGCCATAAATCCAGAGAGGAGGACTGACCTGACATACATATTAGCTGTAATAAACCATGTTTCCGTGTGTACCCGTACATATATTACACAGGGGACGACCTACTGAAAGGGCGCTAATGCCTGGAATAGAAAAGCCGTCCAAAGCATTAAAAGGAAAAATATTTATAACCAAGATCTCTAGCACAAAACACTGCTCAAAGGGACACTGCTGTGTTTTGTTACTCCCCTAGTTAGCTTTAAACATTATTTGCTGTGAATCATCTTTTAGATTAATGTAATCAGTTTACAAGGTTTCAAAATGCTATTGCGGGTACAGAATGAAGGGTTGGGGCACTTATCTCTTACACGGTACAACCAAACCTCACTGCGTGTCTGTTACATCGTATAAACAATTGAAATTCAGGACCATGGGGCTGATATGGAGTCCAGTTCTAACATAATTTGTTATTTTGGAGAACCTAGGGGTCTTGACCACCTTGGAGAACCGAAAGAGGTCTTGACCACCTTAGGATGGCTCTGCATGTATGGATGGAGGTTCTCATGCCTTAAGGTTTGGGGGTGTATATAATCTGATATTATATGATATGGTGTCCAATGATGGAACTCAAGAATACCAAGTGTCACCTCTCCATCCACACACATGCCAAGAACACATTATATCAGCCCTGCTTTCAAATTCTATTTTAACAGTGTAAAGGTAGTTCTCTTAATTAACCTTAATACTTCTTCTAAGATTCTCCTTCCTATACCCTCCATTATACATATTCGTCTTGTTCTCTGTTTGTCATGTCCTCCTCCTCTCTGTCAGGTTGAAAAATTACACATGCCAATATATATATGTATACGCAATAAATAATGCGCCGACTTAACATGTGAAAAGACTGATTTTTGACAAATATGTAACACTTACTGTATGAAAATACACCAGTCTGCACCATTTGTAATTGGATTGTTTTGGCTCCTAGAACCCTGTTTTTAAGTAGAATTCTAAGACTTTTTATATCAATGAGTAGTTGTGGATAAGAATCACCATTATGTTATTATTAATTGATTTGTATAGCGCCATCGTATTCTGCACCATGGGTAAACACAACATAACAAATAGTACATCAGAAAACAATTAGGACTTACAGGGACAAAAGGTGAAGAGGGTCCTTCTCAAAGCAGCTTACAATCTAGAAGGAGGGTATGGTACACGGGAGATGGAGGTAGAAATGTTTGAGTTGGACCAGACACAGAACATTGTTTAAATAAATAAGAACACTAGACATATCTACAGATTGACTGAAGAGTATGCGTTTATGGTGGGAGACACCCAACATTAGGAATGGTGAGGCAGAGGAAGGTGGGATGACCTGTGAAGGCTTGGAGGGCTTCTCTGAAGAAGTGGGTCTTTGAGAAAACCCAAAGTAACACATCAATATGTGTTGGGGTGACACGGGCCATCCACGCTTTAGCACAGAATTGGTGCCAAAAAGGGTTCCCCAAAGCGAGTGGAAGTCCTACTTTTTTCCTACCAACATTTGGGAGCAACAGCCATTATCTTATGCCATCAAGAGGAGATAGCCACACACCTATAGTGCCAGAATGAAACATTTAACGCCAGAGACACACAAGCATCATACAGAAAGGGGTCTTTCTGGGCCTGTGTGGATTAAAACCCATAATTACCACGTGCTGCGTGCTAATGATACACGGATCTACAATTAAAACACGGAGAGACTTACAGAAGGAACTGGCCAGCACAATATTTAAAATGAATAAAATGTAATCAGGGAGAGACTTTTTCCCTCCACGCTGTGATAATTAAGACCGATTTGTGTTAATGTCTTACAGCAAGTTGTTACAAAGAGCAGTAATTATGGAGAGCGTTGGCCCGATAAATATTAATTTCCATTTGGTGTAGTCAGTCGTCTGCTTGTCCCCAACTCTATAGTAAAGTGTTTTCAATTTTTCAAATCCACGGACCCACCAGTGCGCCATCCTATCTCGGTCGCTTCGCCAACCAGCAAAAAATAACCCTTTTTCAGGCTTACACCTGCCCTCCATGATGGGGTTAGATAAGGCGACCATATTTTATCCATAGAAAAACCCAATTTAAGAGGTTTCTTGATTTTGTAAACCCCAATGAGGTTTAAGCTCAGTTTCCCTATTTAAAAATGTACCTCTAGACTGCAGGATAGAAACTCATAATGAATCAAAATAATAAATAATAATAAATTATTATGTATAAGGACTGAATGACAACGTTCATCCACTGGCCTAATGAGAGTCAACTAAAAGGAACGTGCACCATGTTGTTTCGAGGATAAAAACAGGAAAACAAGAAACATGTTGGTTGGTTGTTGAAACATATGTGACCTCTAAGAGTCCTGCTGCCCACCCATCTCTTGCAGTTTTTTCCCAATCCTGACATCTATTGATTTCTGGAAGGTTTCAGTGTCGTAGGGAGAATTTTCCCGTTGTATGGAACACATGAATATTTAGTGAAAAAATAATTGTGCGGCTCCCTGGAGCTTTGGGTAAAATACTCGGTGTGAATTTCTGCACCGTCTGACTGCTTTCTAACAGAAGAAAACGAGTAATCAAATCAGCGCCTTATGGTGATGGGTGACTCTGACGTTTACATGAGGAATCAATGAAGGCTGGGGGTTGACGCCTTGGGTTCTGCCAGTCTACACAGTAATTCTGACATTGATGAAACATGCAGAAAATCAAATAATACACATGTATGGTACCCAATACCGGGAAGAGTCAGAAAGAGGCAACCCCAAAACATTTCACAGTAGTCCGAAGATGAGTTATCGCTCCCAATGTCCAATTCTTCAGTCTACACACATGACTATGGACAACCTATCTAAGTAATATCAATAAATCCTCCATATGTTCAGAAATCAAAGCCATCCGTTCTTTGGCCACTGGGAGTTGGGTTATGGCACTTTTTTTGATACCTTTTGGTTGGCCAACATGGAATAATATGTAGTCTCATAGGCTTTTAACACTTCAGAGGCCTCTTCTTGAGAAGGAATCAAAGAGATGGCTATGCGTTCACTTCTGATGCCGAGAACAAATGTAAAGCGTCCTCACTGACCTAAACCATTAGTGTCTGTTTTCATTTTGACTTTAAGGAGCCTTAAATCCCCAAGAAGAAAAAGATATCCTGAAAAGCTCAGACACTAGATCTATTATTACTATTACTGAAGCGTTATATACTATATAGCTGATTATAAGTACTAGTTTTAACACCCATTGAAGGGATGATTTATAGAGAGTTAACAGATCTACTGCTTTTTCAGCAAAATAATTCTTCCCCACATTTGCGCCTTGTCCATTGAAGGGTTTGTAAGGCACGTGCCATAGGACAGCCATAGGACAGCCACCAATAAAAAAGAATAAGTCATTGACATGAAATGTCTTTTTCCTGTTAGATGTGGATGATGACAGGATGATGACCTGGTGCGTTGTGTGCATGTCCTGGCTACCAAATGGAAATTCCACCCGCATTCCATCACATGACCTGCGTTTGTGGCAGCGGGCACTGCAGGTGTTACTGCTTCCCACGTGCGCGTCTATGACTTACAGCTTCATGCTCATCTCCCTTTTTTGTATCCCCAGCCATTTCCAGGGCTTTACTGCCGGAGCTTAGAGCCGTGCGAACGCTGCATTATCAGGAGCCGCAGGAAGTGCTGAGTGCAGATGGTTCGTAAGTGGATGTAATATGAGATAATAAATTATTCCAGGAGCAAAGATGAGCGCTGAGATCCAGGTGCTTCCCCGGGTATTTATTCTATACTTTATAGAAAGTAAACAGCGCTACATCTGTTGTAGTAAGAGGAGTCTCAATAAGAGGCGCCTTTAATCACCTATTGTTACGATATATCCGTTATCGTTAGGAATCTGGAGCAGTAACCAGAATGGGACCTGTATGAGAAGGTCACCTGCTCCGCTCAATATTATTATCCTTGCTATTTTGTTCTAAATAGTGCAGTCTTCACTGATTTGCCATCAAGAGGTTACGATTCTGGAACAGTTTGGCATAAGTCAAGTACAGAGCAGAAAGGTCCTCTCACCGCACAAACGTCAGCACTAAATTAGCGTAATGTTGAGTGTAGCCGACCAGGTTTTTACAATTTAATCAATGGACGTTATGCTAAGAAACCAAAAACGTTTACTTGATTCAAACGCAGCACAGCAGCAGCATTGATGAACTCATTACACAGAAACATAGTATTTATTTAACGGCAGAAGACCCATTCAGTCCATCTAGTCGCCCGTTCTTCCTAATATAAAGACTCAAACCTTACTGAGTCGTTGGTTTCGTCTTAGAATCAGAAACCACGTGCATAGAAAGTGAGAATTGCATATCTAGTACAGAATACATTGTCTGGGGTGTTTCCATAACATAGATTGTGTTGATTACTTGTTTGTATTCTAATAAAAGCCCAAGCAGCTATTCATATATGATTTGCCTTAAGGGTTAATGGGTTTTTAGGAGATACTTCCAGGGTAGGGTTAAAGCCCCCAAGAGACTGCTACTGAGGGCCCCAAAGACGGGCCTGGACCAAGGTGGCGGTTGTCGCTTTAGCCATTTCTGTGCCAGTTCGTGAAACCTGTACATTGGTGTAAACCAAGGCATAAGCTCCTTTTCTCCTTCCATCCTCTTCTCTCTCTTCTCTCCTCTCCGTATGATGACATTATCATGTATCCTGACGTTTGCCTAGAGTCGGCTGTCCTTAAAGAGTCATTAATATACATAAGTATTCCACCGACACCACAGTAGATGCTGACGACTTCCTCTGCTGCCCTCTTCTCCCTCCTCCATGTACACGATGGAGACACAATGGATAGTGAGGATTGGAAAAATGGAGAGCTGTCCTCGGAGAGCCATTAATATGCAGAAGTATTCCACCGACACCACAGTACATGCTGACAACTTCCTCCGCTGCCTTGGTTTATAGTCTCCCAATAATTATACTGGGCTGTTGAATTGGCAACTTTAGTGCAAACTGGGAATCCTCCAAACCCCCGGTTATTTTATTCCACTGACTCTGTGAGCGAGGTTCTGGTTCTACGGAAGGGAGAGAAATTACGCTCTCTTTGCAGAATAAAGAATAAGATTTTCTTATTGATCTGGTCATAATGTGATTTTGCTCTGCCTGTTAAACATGATTGTCTCCCTGGGAATATGCATTTTAGAGCTGCGAGAGACGGTTTAATTAGCAATACGCCGCGCCGCCACATTGCTGCCGGCATTAAATCCTGGGTGATAATAAACACAAGGTGGGACGAGTGCGTTATACTCTAAGGGATGGAGTATTAAACCGGCTTTTCAATATCGGAGCGAGACAGCGGGTATCCTTTTCCAAGTCTGTGTTACGGGGCGCCAGGCTCGGTATCACACAAATAATTTGCTGATTAGTGTTTCTCTGTTCACTTCCGAAATCTGCGGCGACCCGGACTTCTTACGTGGCACCCCTAGGATGAATTAAAGAGTATAAGATAGGGAAAAATTGATAGATGGGGATACATTGTTACTTGAAACACATTAAATAGTTAAATAATTCTAAACTTGGTTTAAGTGTTATTACAATCACATCATGGTAGATTTTAGCGGGGTGCCCTACAGAGGGTTTGGTGGTCCCCCAAATCCTACACTTTATCCCCTCCTCGGTTTCAGCCCCTCTTCTTCACCGGGATGCAATGTAAGGAAGTTTCACTTCACTGAGAGGGTGGTAGTTAAGGGGAACAGCCTCCCAGCAGTGTCGTAATGGCTAATACAGAAAGGGAATTTAAACATAAATGCAGCAGGCATATGGCTCCTCAATCTAAAACTGATAAATATTTGAGCTGTTACATTAAGAAATGTTGGTAGATGAGCTGAAAAGTTCTTATCTGCCGTCAAATTCTATGTTTCTCTGTACACCTCGGGTCCTATCCTCGCAACATTAAAGGTTCCGTTCCACCTACTCTTCGGAATTCAGCGCTAAATGTCCAAACTCTACTGAAAACAATAATTTTATTAACTAAAAATGTGTTTCATTCGTATATTTTTTTTTATGGGGGGGCACACCTGTCATGTGACAGAAAAACAGGCATTTATAGGTTGTTGCTATAGAAGCAGAAAAAACACCTTAAAATTTTATTTGATTAAAACGTCAGGAAAAGAATTAAGACTATATTATCAGGTAGTGGCTTAGTTATTACCTTTGTATTCTGAGAGATGTTTTTTTCTGATAACATTAAATATCTACAGGCTTTGTGACTCGCTTAATTCCTGCTCGTTTAATCAGCTCCCCGGAGATAACTCTTTATCTGCTCGAGAGATTTATACGAAGTAGTCACAATATACAGCTGGGAGCCAATCCATTCATAACCCGCACAGATAATTGAGATATTTCCGTTATGACACTTGTTATCTACCCCTTCTTCTAACGCCGCTCGCAGATACTCGCCATCGAGGTAATAAGACAGGAGAGAATGGCTGTGTCCGTCTGTCTTCATAATGTAAGGATCAAAAGGAATCTGGATTTGAATGTTGTTGATGCTGACTCTTAATGAGACATTCATGGTTCTGAGGTTATTCGGTGTGTTGGATACCCACATCTCATTTTTGATCCCTCTAGATTGTAAGCTCTTGCGAGCAGAGCCTTATTTATCAGGACGTCTTAGTCTATCAATTCAAGTTTTGTCAGACCTTTCTAATGTATGCGCTGCAGAAATTGTTGGCGCTATATAAATTAAGCATAAACATAATAATAATAAGATTGAGAACCACCCAATAAGTAACGCAACACACACAACCATTCAAAATTTTAGGGTCACTTAAAAAATGCCCTTGTTTTTAAAAAGGAAAACAGATCTTCTCCATTAAAATAACATGAAATGCATCAGAAATCCAGCACAGGCGGGGTTAATGTTGTAAATGACTATTGTAGCTGAAAATGGCTGATTTTTTATGGAATATTTTCATAGGTGTACAGAGGCCCTTTATCACTCCCATCACTCCTGGGTTCCAATGGCCCCTTTATCACTCCTATCACTCCTGTGTTCAAATGGCCCTTTATCACTCCCATCACTCCTGTGTTCCAATGGCCCTTTATCACTCCCATCACTCCTGTGTTCCAATGGCCCTTTATCACTCCCATCACTCCTGTGTTCCAATGGCCCTTTATCACTCCCATCACTCCTGTGTTCCAATGGCACGTTGTGTTCGCTAATCCAAGTTTAAGTTTAAAAGTCTAATTGATCGTCAGGAAACCCTTTTGCAAAAACAGCTAAGTTCCAAGGTATGATGGTGTGACATTATTATTATTATTATTATTAATAATAATTGCAAATATAAATAATGGTATAGTAACAATCCCCATGAATAAACAAATCTAAATTAAATGACTTTCTCTTATGTTCTTATGTGTCTGAATGCTGATAATGCGATAGGAATGAGATACTGAAGGTCTGAGATGTTCCAGCTGCTTTGGAAGCTAATGCCCCGGACTCCTGCAATTAAAGAAGAACCGCTCATATTTAAAGATCTTATAATTGCAGGTGTGCTTTTCTGCATTTTTTTTACAGTACAAAAACCACCGATTTCAGCAGCTTTAAGACATAAAACCAAATAGTATGGAAAATTCACACTGTTGGGATGTGAAAGGAACTACATGACCCTTGCACTGCCCATACCCAGGAGGTTCCCCATTTCCCAAACCCGAAATAAAAGACAGACACCAGCAGGATTGGATTTAGAAAAGGCCGAGACATTTATTTAACAAATGTCTCGACATAACTTTATTTAACATCTTATAAATTGTTGTAAAAACACTTTAATAATAAACTTCTGTATAAATAGTATACAGTCTTCTGTACACCTGTGTACAAACAGCTGAGGGTTCCCAACCTAAACACAAAACAATGGCTTCACACTACCCCTTCCGCCGGATACCACAATCGCCCAAGCGACCGCGGGTCGGATAGGGGAGCTCCACCTTAACGCTTTGGTTAATCCTGTACAGGGAGGGCATTAACTCTAACCTCTAACCAAAACCATCAACTCCCACTCCCATTATCCTTCAAACTTCTCCAGGGAACTCCTCCGCCACAGCAAAGAAAACGGATCCTGCAAAAAGAAAGAGGGAAAGGGGGAAAGAAAAAACACACACAGCTAACACAGAAACACACAGCCAAAAGACAAAAAAGGGGGAGGGCGGGCGGGAAACTGCTCCTGTGGTGTTCAGTAATTGCCCCTTGCACGTGTGCTTAGAGGGGCTTTATAGCCCTGTCCCCTTCCCCCTACAGTCACGTTCCTTGTGACTTCCCCCTCTTTCCCTGTGCATTCTCACCTCGTGCTAACCCTTGCTGGGTTAACCCTTTCCTGCCCTAATACCATGTGCACCGTCCTGTAGTGCTGGCAGGGTCATGTTCCCCTTACGCCTATGACTCCAGGGTTTCTTTATTAATATCCACCGTTACATCAACACCTTGGTACATAAAGGGTTAATCCCTGGCCCAGGGGACCCAATGGTCGCCCCAGAACAAGGAGAAACACCGGAGCTTGTCCAGTAACATTAAAGGAGATTTTCTATGGATTTTAAGTAGATAAGTGGCAGTGATTGCTAATGCATAATTTATAGCACTTTTTACAAGCCTTTTCTTTATGAATACGGAGGTTACGTAAAAGCTGCTTTTCCGCAAGCAGGATCCAAGAATGCTGCAGCCTTTGGGAATAACGCAGCAAAATGGCATTTTACGAGAAGAATGAAAACATAAGAGAGACACGAACAAATCTGGAGTGGCACAGCCAGAAGAAAAGCTCCTTAATCCTTCTTATAGGACATCTCAGAAACTCAAGAGTATCTTCAGGGCCGAACTGGCGATCACAAGGTGGTCCTGGCACCTGAAGGCACGATGACGTAAGTGCGGCCGCACGCTGCTTTTTATGCTTGTGTAGTGTGCGGCTGGGCATAATCACCCAGCGGCAGATGGAGTGAGTGTGTTGCGCTGTTGGCCAGTGGCCCACTAGGCATTTGCCCAACGTGGCAGATGATCATACCTGGGAACTTCTGGGCTCCGGCTACCCGGAGCCTTCCCTTGCGGGACGCGGCACTGACGTCAGGGCGCTGTCCCGTGTCGTTGGTGGAAGTTCCCGCCGACGTCAGGGGGATGTCCCACACCGACGTCAGTAGGAGTTCCCGCTTACGTCGGTGGGAGTTCCACTGACAGCAGCGGGAAACACCCCTATTAATAGGGAAAATGGGTGGGGAGCGGGGCGTGTCAAGACCCCGCTCCCGCAACCCGGAGGATTCGGGTTTTGACCTGGAGAACCCAGAGAAGCGGTGCTTTACCCGACCATCTCCAGGTCAAACCCGGTGAGTTCCCAGGTATGCAGGCGGGCAGCCCGGGCCTGAGCATCTTACACCAAACACAAGCATGGCACACGTAAAGACGGGGGTTGCAATCACATCAAGAAGCCTGACACGTTTCACTCTTTTGGCGCTTAGTCACAGGCTCTTGCGTAGATAGCAATATTGATCCCAAGTCTTAGGAGACGGAGTTAAAGGAGACAGGATAATTGACATTAATCTGTGCAATGCTTGTTTCATTACTCATAGGATATAATATTTAGAATGATAAGTAGTCCCATTATCACCCTTTCTCTAACTTACAAAGTAACCAAGTTGTTTATTAAACTAATTCCACGCAGGCTAATATCGTCCGCCTCGGGGGATAATTACTGATTTACAATTTTCTTGTTCAATCTCATTCTCTCCCCTGTCTGTGACCCGACGTGAAAAATTCTAATGAGAACTAACTCTTAGCAACGATATAATTTGATTTCGTTAACCCCTCAGATGCCAGAGGATTTATTCGTTAGGATTAGGCATGGAAACTCGGTTTCTTTGTATTATTATTTTGTAGAAAGCTGTGAACAGATAAGAACAGAGTAGGAAGCGTTATGAGTAACTCCGTTGAGATATCTAAGCTGATAAGTGCATTAAACGTCTGGTACTAGACTTGGCTGTTATCGATTGCTGGAAGAAGTTAAGTTACACAAAGATAAAAGAGACAGAAGTATCCACAATTTTAGCAAAAATGCAGAACAGTTTAAGCATCGAGAGTAGTGATTGAGTTGAGACCAGTGGCGGTTCCAGAGCCTGATCTCAGGAGGGGCACTCACACTAACAATAACACCCAGACACTCACACTAACACACAAGACACTCATGCTAACACAACCAGACATTCATACTTACACAACCAGACATTTACATAACCACACATTCATACTAACACACATACACCCAGACATTGACACTAACACAACCATAAGCTCATACTAACATACACGTACAGACACAACCACACACTAACACACATTCAGAAAGTCACATTGATACAACCAGACACTCATTCTAACACAACCAGAAACTCACACTAACACAGATACACCAAGACACTGACACTAACACAACCATATGCTCATGTTAACATAGACGCACAGACACAACCACACAATCACACTAACTCACCTTCAGACACTCATGCTAACGCAACCTGACACTAACACAACGAGACACTCATACCACACACACACCACAAAATCCACACCAACACAACCAGACACTCATTTTAACACACACATCCAGACACCTACACTAACAAAACCACACACACACACACTAACATACATAGACCCAGACATTCCCACTAACACACACCCAGACACTCACACACCACACTAACAGACCCAGCCACACAAACACACTAACATACCCAGCATCTATCAGTCTTTTGGATCATCCTCCCTAATTACAGTGGCTCCTGTTCCAACTCAGCGAATGTTATTGTATACAGTTATAATCTATAAACTGCTCAGTCTGGGGTTTGCTAATAAATAATATACTTGGAGGTTTTTTTTCTACAGAAATTATAACCGAAGATCTTTTTAGAGTAAAATCAACGAGGCAGAACAATAGATATCAAATTAATTATTTGTAAGTGATAAGACATGTTATTACACATGTACTTAAAATGGTATATTACTGCGGGGAGACGCTGACATTCATAATTAATAAATAATAAAGGGTTTTTTAACACTAATGTGAACATGAATTCTGTCTGTTAACTGCACTTCATAGGCTGGACATCTGCCTACTATAATTCACTAATTAGGATTAATTAGTCTTTGGTTTTAATTTAGTGCACTCTTTGTTGACCGGAGGCCTGAGCGCTGCACAACGCATCCTATCTGAGAGTTTAAGATTGCTGCCAGTATAGATCAGGACCATTATGTGGTCATTTTTTATTTTATCTCTTTTACATTTAGACACTAACAGTTTCACTACTGAAATATAAAGGAAAAATACATTTCAGATTAAATACAAGAATTGGCGCTTCTTAATGACAACTACGGATCTCCAGGAATATGGCAATTGTAATAATTGTAGAAGTTAGCAAATTGGGAGCCTTTTCAGTAGGAATTGCAAAAAAATTGCATAAAAATGTAAGCTTATGTGGTTATTTATCTGCATTCCACAAGAGACACAACGCACCAGGCTTTCAGGATAATAACACATTGTTCTGTGATACACAATGTTATTTATATTATTGCGTGTTAATTAGAGAAACCCTGACTGTGACATGATTCCAGCTAGTAATAGACCAGCACTGTCACCCTTGACAAAGATAGAAAGGCTTCACCCTTAAGAGACTGCTGCCTAATGACCCAACAATATCTAATTTGAGATGACTCCTGCGATGATTTCTAATCCTTAAATATTTTTAAAATCACGCAACAATCTTTTCGTAAGTCACTGCTTGGTATCTGGACAAACATGGACGGAAAACTAAATTTTGCCTTACAGAGTGAAAAAATAGGCGCATGCCCCCCAGCTGTCCCTCTTTAGCCATAAATCCCCGAGTTCCTCTTTCCATCTTTGAGTCCTTTTTCTCATTTGAAACTCATTTGGTGGGTATGGATGTATCACATTGTTCTACAGTCCCAAATGTTACAATCCCTAAAACAAAGGTGCCCGTCTTTGGCCATATGAAATGTTGGGAGGTATGCAAATATAACTATCCATTTAAGTGATCCATCACCCTTATCATCTTGCATCTCCGATTGTTTCATCTTAGCTTGGCCTGACTCGGATCTGCAGGTGCTTTCATAGAATTTTGAGGATAAAGTTATCTAGCAAGCCTTCTGCAGCACAGGCTTTGTCTTCTTTGTCCTTCTGTGTACTGTAGTGTAGCAGATCATATGTCTGGTCATCTTGTTTGCCACCAGTTTTGCGAGTTCTTATTGTTGTTGTGTCCATCTCTCTTACAAGATTCTGAAAGTGACCATCACCACCAGCACTGGCTGAACAAGTGGATTGGATGTATGGACTTCCCTTATTTCATCTTATCTTGACCTTCTTGGGTCCACTGCACCCACTTGTGATCTCTTTATATGTAATTATATCATATTTTACACAGCAGGAGATACACAAATCCCATGTAGCAACAACCAATATGCTGACACACACCCCACTCCCTACCCATTGCCCCTGTAAATGGGGTGTTTCACATTGACCACCCACTGACGTCATTGGGCAGTCCTGGCCGCGTAGCGTGTAGTACGTAGCCGGAGCCCACAAGTTCCCAGGTAGGATAATCAGGCTCTCTATAGCGCCGCATCTCAATGGGCCAGTTAAAAGGGAGATCACTGATCTCTCCAACTGGTTCGTTGACATGCGTTAATAGGTGATGTACTGGGATATGACGTTATATATCCGTGCTCAGAATAATGCTGAGGGTGCTGTCATGGCTTAGGCCAGCGTCAAAGATAAATACGGTGCTGTATAACGGGACATTTGGGGAGAACGTTGGATAAAAAAAGATCAATGTCGCCTCCTTGAGTTTATCTCTCTGCTTCCCCTACAATAAACCCCGCAGCTTCATGTTTTTAAATAGAGCTCGGCAAGGGGACATAGCCTCCCAGAAGCTGCTGAAACCCAAGCGGCCGTCTGAACAACAGAGACAGGAAAGGACAATACGAAGGGGAGAGAGAGAGTCACAGGAATTGTTTTTGTATCAGAGAAGTCATTTGCTCTGGCTCTAGTTATGTGTCTGGGGTTTACAACAAGAAAATACAATGTTTTCCCCAACATTTAATTAATCATAGGACAGTGGCATGACTGCGCAGAAAAACATCTCACTTATTTTTAATTCTAATATTCCAGCCTCAGAAAAGCCAAATAATGCCAAAAATAGTGTCAAAATAATGGACATTACATCTTAGTGATCACTTATTTACTGAGTTTCCGTTGTGGAAATTCCAAGCGCGTTTCGCTAATAAACAAAAGGCAAGTCAACAGATCTCAGACTTGATGTTTGGACCAAGAATGAAGATAAACAAACAGCAGGACCTGCTTACAAAGTCTGGATACAGAGCTATCAGCTGGGATGGCCAACTGGCTTCCACAACAACTGCTCCAGTTTTGTGTGCAGGGGTGGGTTGGCCAAGGGGGTCGCCTCTTTGTAAAGACTTTTGGACCGGTCTAGAGAGACTAGAACTAGTGACTAGTGGAGTCACACAACGTGACGTTACATGGCCCCACGGTAAAAGTGCACAGTGTGCGTTCGGCCACAAAGAAAGCTGCAGTGTGATCAGCACAGACGGATCAGGAGGAGGAGAGGGAGAAAAATACATTATAGATTATTCCCTTAAATTAAGGGGAAAAAAAGAAATATGAATAAAATATAAATAAAATTGATAGGGAGCCCAGTCACCATGACATCACCATGACATCACCATTACATCAAAACTGTACGAGAGATCCCAATGGGATCTCGAGCCATACTGCACTGGAAAAGGTGCTTCTTACCCCAATAATGTCAAAAATATGTAATATAGGGCAATATGTAAAGCATGGATGTGGCTCTCTTGAACATAAAAGTATGTATGTGGGATGCAGCTGTGGTACTTACAGTTTAAAAAAAAAAAAAAGGGGTAATAGTGTTTGGATGGAAAAAAATGTAAGATTTGGGGAAAATTATACATCCCCTTGTTGTAGTTCAGCTCTACAAAACTGGAAAGCACATGGTAAAAAGAGGCTCAGTAAAAACCCTGGAAATTTTATTTTTTCATATGGGGTTCCCCTTTAACTGTTTCAGAACCATTTGATATCTGGAGATGATAAGTGCCGGAGGCTGATTTAAGCACGTTGGTTGCCTTCATAATAAATAAATAAATAAATTTTAAAAAACACAGAAGTCTGCCGGGAGTCAGACCAGATGATGGTTGGCTGAGACTGATAGAAGTTGCCGAAGACAATAGCTGGAGGGCTGCTGATCACTAGCCCTGCCTAGGAGGGGATGTTCTGCAAGCCCAAGCGCCATTGTCTGTCGGTGGCTGTTAATCAGGTTGACCTCTGTATTATACAAACCTCTGTTTTGATTTTCTCCGGCTTTTCTTATCTCCTGGACTTCAAGTCAGTCTTTAGAAATTGGCATGATGTCATGATGCTTTACACAGTCCAAGTTCCGGAATATTTTTCCAGTCTTTGAAAACATGTTTTCCCTGAGCTCTAATGTGGCACGGACACAAGGTGTAATATATATATATATACGTAAATGTTTATGTGTATAAATACATAAAGCTACCGACCCCTTTGCGCTCTTTAGCCAGCGGACAGACGCTTATTTTGGTGACAGGCAAGGAAGTTATTGCTCAAAACAACATGTTTTCATCCACTGGACCATCTGCAGGTCAAATGTTACTCCTCTGCGCTGACGAAAATATAAAAATATGTCACATTGAAACATGCTTACTTTCCAAAACATGGCAAGAAAACAGCCAGGCGCCAACATGTTTTCTGCGACTTGTTTTTGTCCTCTTTTGTTTTGAAATCTGTTAAGAAACACAATTTTTTTTTTTATTTGATGAGCCGTAGAGAAATGTTTTTTTTCCAGAACAAGGTAAAGCAAAGGGAATGATACGCACGTGTCCCAAGAATTAATAAAGTGGGGTTCAAAGAAAAAACGATTCACAAAGTTTGGATAGTCGTCTTCTTACGGCAGCAATTGGTGGGATGGTCCTGCTGATTAACCCCTTCCATTAGTAAAAATCGGCACTTGTGGGCAATGTGATGTTATTTTAATAATATGAGAAGTCCAAGAAACCAGTGGAGTCCAAGACATTTTACTCTTACTGAATCAGTCTTTCTTAATGTTTCTGTGTGTCCAGCAGCAGCGGGCTCAGAATCGGTTACCAATCATGCCGAGGGACTATAGACACAAGGCACCCACGCACCCATCAAACAGGTAGATTCACCAATCGTCGGTGCCTTCCATTTAAACCATACCTAGGGAATTTCCCTGAGACCCTTAAAATATTAGCATTCCTATAGCCCATCAGAAAGCTTCTAGGTGGTGAATCCGCAATTCTGGTAACTACCGTAAATGGTTCTAGTAACCAGGACTTCATTCCAAATGAGGGCACCTGTAAGGCTGAAATGCCTTTATAATATAAGTTAATGTGGGGCGATTTCTTTTTATCATTTTACCCCATTTCACCTAGACTTTCCTTGTTAATCAATTACCATCAGAGTCCTCTGCTGACTTTCATTAAAAAATGATGCAGAGCTGATGGCTAACTGGCTACAGAAGAAATCATTTTGGAAGATTTCACCCATTTCTGGTTAAGCATCTAGAATGCAATCTATCGGATATCCTTCACAATTTGTTGTTCTGAAACAACATTTTTTAGTAAGTGGATTTCTCTTCTTTCTCTGTTTTGCAATCAATCATTTGGGGACTTACTGATGTGGTGTAACCTCCACTCTCAATGGATCAGATCTTTTATAATGATAGAAGAGGTCATAAGTTAGTTAACCCCCCCCCTTGTTTATTCCGCTCTTCGATACAATGATGGTGTCAGAGTCCTAAGGGTTAACCTAAATCCTCTTTGTCCAGGCCTGCCTGAGAAATGGTTCCTGTCCTCCAGGAAACAGAGAGGGACATTTCCTGTTATGAAGGCTTGAAGGCTACTTCACTCCAATCACACAGTCCATGCATGGACAGGAAACCGAGACAATGCTCTACTCACTGCTGGCTTTGCACATCTTGTATGCTCCAGAGCTGCGGCCTAGTGTTTACCTTCAGATTACAGCAGCCATGTCTTCTGAAACAAGTAAATGATTTACAAGTCATACAGAAGAGTTTGATACTTCTCCCTTGATACAGATAGTCCATCGATTGGCCATCGATTGGCCTCTGTTTACTTTGATACTCTTGGAATACCTTCAGGTTAGCGTGAAGATTCTTCAGAGTTATGGAGATCTCCGCAGATAGGCAGCCAAAGAAATTTTCGATTGAAAGAAAGTAGAGTCGTACGTTATGGCTTCATTTATATGCCCAAAGGGGCTTCCCTCCGGGCCACGTACACTGTGAAGAAGTGAGGGCAAATTACAGACAGTAAAAGGAGCATCGGTGGAGGAACGATAGAGGGTAACAGGTAAACACAAACCTCAAATGGAGACAAGTGCCTTCCTGTCATTCTGCCCCATGGAGAGGTCCAGCTATGTTCTGCCTGGTGCAAGAACACAGATTTAGACAAGTCAGGCATAAAGGAGATTATTAACATTTTATAAACAGAGACTTAAAACCAATCTGACAAAACCACCACCATATTTCCAACCCCAACCTCACAGCTATTACTCTTTCGGTTCAGGGTTTGCTGTCTTACCGCGGCTACCAGTGTTACCATTTTATATTATCCTTCTGCAGCCATTTTCAAATATCTTTGTTAATTGTTCTAAAATTATTTACAATCAGCAGAATTTTGAGCTACAGATAGACTGCAAGGGTTGGCAGATAAAACTGGACACTGAGATGTTGAGATGCCTTTACTCTGGTCTACAAATGCAATGTGCAACGGTCATCCAGACGTGTTACAACTTCGGAAAGTTACCGTTGTCCATTTGAAGCTGCCAGGAATCCTCAATCAAATTAATTCTTCTCAACGTTTCCAGCGCTACCTGGAAGGATCATGTCTTATAGTTTTGAGACCTGCTTCACACTGTAACAATTGGCCTGAAGTCAAACCTTCTCCTACCGATCCTGTATAATCATTTTCATCGCAGTTTCATACAAATAAATCTCTTTTTCATTAAAGTCAAATTCCCAGAGTATTCTAAAACAAAATCTGAAAGCCATAATTGGAACATTTTTGGACAACCTCGCTCCATTCTATTAAAAATGTCAAATTTGGTGCAATTGCCATGGAAACGAATTAAAAGCTTCTGTTGGTTTCTTCCTCCAAGGAATTTCTGCATTATTGCCTTGGTTAATATTTCTTTCCCAGTAAACTAGAGATTTATCTCTTGCCCATTGAATTCTAAGTCTTCCCTATTTTAATGCTGTTTATAATTCCACAACTTGTTAGTAGATGAAATATTTATGTCCTGTTTGTCGAAGGTGACTGATTTGATTGGAGAATTAGCTGTTTAGATTCAAGTCGGTTGCACGAACCCAGAAATGTAATTCGAAGCTGTGTCATTTATATTCCACCCACTTCCAAACCCAACAATTTATTGTGAACGTCCTGGGCACACTTTACCAATTTCCGACCAAGCTACAAGACTTGTAATTACAGAGGTTTCATCTCACGATGATCAGACAGGTATCTAATAATTAAGATTTGGTGCCTGGAATCCTCACATTGATCTTAAAGTATTTACAGAATAGAAACCAATTTTAACACGTGCAACCTCCCCAGATGTGACCGGCAACACAATAAGAGATCTGCAATATCAACATGTCATGGGAAATAAAAGCCGCACATCGGCAACATATGAGAGATATCAGTGTTAATCACTGTGTATTCTGATGAGTCCCCAAATGTCTAGATGTCCCTGTTGGCTTGTCAGCTACTTCAGTTGGCCTTTGCAACTATACGTAACGTCTCTTTGGCACCTTTTTAAGCCGTTTGTAGAGGTGAGATCTGTATAGTCCCAATGTCTATGGAATAGGGAAAAAGTGTGTCCTGGTTCTTGGGTATTAGGAGCTGATGAGAGATTTGTGCCCCAATGTCTGCATTAGGAGGAGGTGAGAGGTAGGTGTCCTGATGCCTGTGTATTAGGAGGAGGTGAGAGGTAGGTGTCCTGATGTCTGTGTATTAGGAGGAGGGGAGAGGTAGGTGTCCTGATGTCTGTGTATTAGGATGTGAGAGGTCTGTGTCCTGATGCCTGTGTATTAGGAGGAGGTGAGAGGTAGGTGTCCTGATATCTGTGTATTAGGAGGAGGTGAGAGGTAGGAGCCCTGATGTTTGTGTATTAGGAGGAGGGGAGAGGTAGGTGCCCTGATGTCTGTGTATTAGGAGGAGGGGAGAGGTAGGTGTCCTGATGCCTGTGTATTAGGATGTGAGAGGTCTGTGTCCTGATGCCTGTGTATTAGGAGGAGGTGAGAGGTAGGTGTCCTGATATCTGTGTATTAGGAGGAGGTGAGAGGTAGGAGCCCTGATGTTTGTGTATTAGGAGGAGGGGAGAGGTAGGTGCCCTGATGTCTGTGTATTAGGAGGAGGGGAGAGGTAGGTGTCCTGATGCCTGTGTATTAGGATGTGAGAGGTCTGTGTCCTGATGCCTGTGTATTAGGAGGAGGGGAGAGGTAGGTGTCCTGATGTCTGTGTATTAGGATGTGAGAGGTCTGTGTCCTGATGTCTGTGTATTAGGAGGAGGTGAGAGGTAGGTGTCCTGATATCTGTGTATTAGGAGGAGGTGAGAGGTAGGAGCCCTGATGTTTGTGTATTAGGAGGAGGGGAGAGGTAGGTGCCCTGATGTCTGTGTATTAGGAGGAGGGGAGAGGTAGGTGCCCTGATGTATGTGTATTAGGAGGAGGGGAGAGGTAGGTGTCCTGATGTCTGTGTATTAGGAGGGGTGAGAGGTAGGTGCCCTGATGTCTGTGTATTAGGAGGAGGGGAGAGGTAGATGTGCTGATGTCTGTGTATTAGGAGGGGTGAGAGGTAGGTGTCCTGATGCCTGTGTATTAGGAGGGGTGAGAGGTAGGTATCCTGATGTCTGTGTATTAGGAGGGGTGAGAGGTAGGTGTTCTAATGTCTGTGTATTAGGAGGGGTGAGAGGTAGGTATCCTGATGTCTGTCTATTAGGAGGGGTGAGAGGTAGGTGTCCTGATGTCTGTATATTAGGAGGATGTGAGAGGTAGGTGTTTGATGTCTGTGTATTCAGATGAGAAGATGCTGCATTCTCCCAGGCTCTGTGTTTAGTGTGTCACAATACAGGGTATCACAGTCTCCGCTCCCAGCCTCGCCGAGCAGAACTTGCTGTGAGTGAGACACGTGACTGTGCTTGCAGTGTGTGCGCTCCGATCTGTCCCTTTAAATCGCCTGCCCAGTCCCCTGCCTGCTGATGGGTCCCCAGCTCTTCCTCTGCAGGAAGGGAAATGCCTGCCCTGCGAGCTGAGCCCAGTAAGCTGCAGTCTCTGCACTAGCTGCAGGCATCTCCAGCTCTTCCCAGCCTGGGACCCTGGACCTCATGATCACACCCAGCTGACCCTCTCCTACCAGGGGACTGTGCCCACCTCATCCTGTGCCACCCAGACACCCAGAGAATGGTGTGATTGCAGGGGGCATCTCCCAAAACTTCTTAGGACCTTAGAAGATGAGCACAGGTATGTATAGTGCCTTACTGTGACATTGTGTTTATTATAGCGAGGCTTATGTGATGTTGTGTGCTATTGTGTCTCTTCATATAGATGTATCTTTACACTTATGGCTGTATTACATTTCCAGCACCATGCAAATCATCTGATCAACCTCAAATCATACTCATAGTTCGATCAGATTGCAAGCTCCGTGGGTCATTGATCAGATGAGTACAATGCTGTATATATATTTCGATGCATAACATCCTCTTTGTGATCTTACACGATTCAGTAATATTATAAACCATTTAGGGACATAAATATATTACATATAAGCAAATGATGACTCCGTTGTTACATTCAGATATCCAATGATACATGCGAGGCATTTACATTATGCTGGTATATAACTGTGAACATCAATTTTATCTACAACTACTTATTTTACAGAAAAAAATTTTATGCTCTAAAAATTATACACAGACACTTTTGTTTCAAAACAGACTTGAAATGCATCAATACTCTCATGTAACAGCAAGAATGTGAATAAATTGTAAAATCAGAATTTTAGCGGGTTTGAAGGGTATTTTCGGGATATATCCTGAGTGTTTAGAGAAGGGCGATCTAGAATATAATATGTATTTCTGTATACTTTTAAAAAATATTGTGATGGATATAGTTAACTACATAGTACACTTTGCAATGTCTGACTTAATTATTTTTCTAATATTGGAGGCAAATACAGTAAGGCACTCCGAATGATCACAATAACCTACCAATATAATGTGTAAACTATGTGTAAATTGTCACTAAAATCTTATTTATCCCAATATACCTTCCTAATTAATTCTAAGAGACACAGGTGTCCTCTTTGATATGTAACCATTAATACCAATGTATCCATTTTTCCATTTTCAATGGCAGTTTGTGGCCAGCAGGGGGCAGCATAACAATTAAGAAGATTGTACCACTTTTCCCTATCCTGAGGACAAATAGTTGCTCTGAATGTGTCCCTGAGATTAGGGAGTGGGTCCCAGTAACAGGATGTGGCTTACAGATCCATTTCTTCCTTCCTGCAATTGCTAACAGTTTCTGGACTCTTTTTAACCATTAAGTTGCTGGGGAGATGGGCTTGTGTTTAAAAATCATAGTCACAGAAGTGCTGTGTTGCGTTAAGAACCCTGATGAGATCTGTTTGGCAGGTGCTTTTGGTGCAGTTATCACACTATTCGACCCACCACACACACACATAAAACATTGGTCTTGTAGGTAAACACTAAAGAGTTAATGCCCCGTCCCATGGTTACTTTAAATTCTGGAGACCTTCCCTTTGTTTTATCTGTTCAACATCTCTGGCGGATAGGCAGTCTGGGCAGCTGATGACCTCAAATATAAGTTGATGGTTTTACTTATTCATTATTATCAAAAAAAACCTTGCCTTTTAATCAAATGGGTGGAATCGTATATTATGGATCAGAAAATAACAAACATAGAAACTTTTGATGGCACAAATCAGCCCATGTAATAACTCTTAAAAAACTCTTAATAACCCCTTTGTCTTATATTAGATTCAGTAGCCATATGGCTATTCCATATATATTTAAATTCTCCCGCTGTATTAGCCTCAAACACTTAGGCTGGGGATCTGTTCCACTTATCTACCATAAGAAAATACAATTTGTTGGAAAAATAAGATTTAATCATAGCGATCTATATATGTTTTTGTATAAAGGTGAAATAGGGTCCACAGTATTCTTCTATCTAGATAGACCGACGTCTTCTAAAATTGTTTTGCTTTGTAGAAGATCCGCCATTCATTTTTAAAATTAATTATTAGAACATTGAAGATTTTCATTCAAAACAATACTTAGAATTATATTTTACTAAAGAAAAATGCACGAGTTAAATGCTAATAATAGGTTATATATCCATTGATCTATATTTTCTCTACCTCCACTGGGTGGCCGAGCCATTTATCAACTCGACAAACCCTGTTTAGCCTTAAGTTGCACCTGTTTTCATTTTAATTATCATGTTTTGCCGCACAGTGTGGATTTCATCTGAAACAATATGATTTTTTTCCTCTTCTTCTTCTGGGAAGAAAAACATTAAAAGTATCTTTGAATCCCTCCCATTTTCTGATGACTGATTAGCTGTCCCATAGCGTACAATGTGAGAATGTCACAGAATGTTATTCTGAACAGGAAGTGACCTCAGTCCCTGATTATTTATTGTCCTACATAACTTCCTGAAAACAATCAGACTGCAAACCTATGCTGTTTACAAGGAAACTAGATAATACGCACCAGGGGTTCAGGAAGGAAGCATTTCCCTAGAGTCTAAAACGAAAGATTATTTGGTATATTCCAGAATTTTTGTCGATTGCCAAACGAATCCCAAACCCCCACTGAGTCACGATGAGAGAAAACGGAAAAGCCAAAAATAGAAAGAAACCAGAAAGTCACAAAAATATATTAAAACGTTCCAGAAATAAGACATGGAAAACGTATTAAAAAATTATGATTATTTTCCCCAAACGTTGATATAGTTGGTGTATTTCTTCTGAAACAGAAACAATTTGGGGAAATATTAGCGTCGGCTTTAATAATAAAGCTCTCTTATCTTTTTGTTTTTGCAGACGTCACCAAACCTACTCTTGCACCAAAACCACAAGGCCTCGATGGATTCAGTTCTCTGCCCCTTGCTAAATGTTCATCTGCATTAATCTCTAGAGCTGGCCTTGTTCACCAGAAGACGCCTATGTCCAGGGGCCCCAAGCCCCCCATTGCACCAAAACCAGTCCTTTCACCTGCTACGGAAAGAAGGTCCATAGAGGACACCAATAACTCTTTGAATAAGTGTGCAAATGGGGAGGCCGATTGTTCTGTGGATGAGATTTTTGATGCAGATAATTTCAGCCTGGAATGTTCTGAATCAGAGACATTAGACATGACTTATGAGGATTATATCGCAGCTCCTGACTCTCAGCTCACAGATGAAGAAGGCGCTGATTTTGAATGTGAAAAGAGCTCTTGTTTTGAGGTATGCACAGGCACCTGGGGGACACCTCCAGGGGAAGGCGACATTATTAATGACAAAAGCTGCAGCCCTTCTGCAGTTGGGGAGGAAGACAGTGGTCGTCCAGACAGTGTCCCATCAGGAGATGTGGAATCAGGAGACTCTACAGAAGTGGAGGACAGCGATAACACTGATGCACTTAGCTTAAGATCTTCATCCACTGCCGAGGCAGACAGCTTGGTGCCTCCTCCAGGATGCGAAAACCTACAATTTAAAAGTGACCTTGAGAATATGGAGGACTTTTTACCCGTAGAGGTCAATGAATGTAACACAGAAGATGAAGAAATTGATAGTGACCTCAAGATCATGCCGTGTGGAGATGTTATTTTAACCGAGGTGTGCTTGGATAATCTGACTGCTCCTGATGAAACTAGCCAAAAAGAGGATATGAACTGTGAGGCAAGCTGGGAGGTTACTCCATACAACGAGGAGTCTTTGGAAGTTTGCGTTGCTATTGAAGACTCTGTCGTAAAGTCAGAGGTGGAAGTAGTGGATGCGTGTTTACTGCAGGGTTCTTCGGCTCATAGTGGTGAAACAGATGAGGTACAGCAAGAAATAGCTGCTGAAACTTCAGATTGTGTGGTGGAAACTACCGAGGAAGCCACCAGTGAAGACGAAATCTGTAAAGAGCCACAAGAGTCAAGCAACTGTAATGAAGATCTAGCGGTAGACTTAATTTCAAATAATGCCGAAGAAGAAGAGGACCATCAAGAAAGCATAGATGATGAAATAAATGAGAGGGAATGCAAGGAAGACATCACAGACGACAACACACAAATTACTGAAATTGCTCAGGAAGAAATGGAGGATGTGGGCGAAGAAGACAATGCTGAGGAGAGTTGCCAAATTATTCCATTTGAAAATGAGGTTAGTGAAGATGTAGCTGAGGCCCCTGACGATCTGTCATACCTGGCAAATGGACTAGACAACAGTCTAATTCCAGAGCCCATAATAGAGTCTGAAATTGAGGAGAAAGATGAATGTATTTCTGATAAAGGACAAAGTGACAAAGAACCAGAAACTGGTGACACGGAACAGTCAACAGAGGTCAGTGATACAGCTGCCAATGGAGACGGAAGTAACACATGGGATGAACATCCATCTGCTCTTACTCAGGGGGAAGTAATTGAAGGGGACGAAGCTGACACAGCAGAGGTGTCACCTGAAAATCAGGAAGGGGAGGTCAACCAGCTGTCAGTGGCCTCTGAGGAAAACACACCAAAAAGTGAGGTAATAGTTGAGGAAGAGGATGAGAGCAACCCCTATGTACTGGAGGACAGTGTGCAGTCAAGAAACAGGAAGTTACTCAGTGTAGAGGATTCTGGTCTCGCTAGGGCTGATGGGGAAGCCATCAGACACCACCCCATGATGGAGGAAGGCAACTATGATGGGGATAACCATTTACTCTGCATTGATAGAAAAAATATTGTGACAAGGACAAGGTCCTATTCGGGAAAAATACCCGGTAATGTTCCTGAGACCGTGCCGGAGGAAACAGGAGCTGAGATAGACTCCCAAACCTTAGTCTGTGACTCTCGGACAAAAAGTACAGTTGATAAACCTGAGCCCAAGGCATTGGATTTAGGGAGAGCTCTACCTAGAAAGCCAAGTCGTTTTATATTGTACCCTCGCTCGTATTCCGTCGAGGGCAGGGAGAACACTGTTTCGCTGTATATGGAGTCTGATGTACATTTCTCGCCTTATGTTATTAGTTCTTCTGGAAGTTTTTCTCAAAGACACAATCACCCCTCTAGTGGAATGTCTACCCCCACTTCTGTTGTGGATATCCCTCCACCTTTTGAACTGGCTAGTATTACAAAAAAGCCAATTACCAAAAGTTCCCCTTCGCTCCTGATTGAAAATGAATCCTCTGAGAAATCCTTCAAGAAGAAGAAGTCATCTTTTAAGCGGTTTCTCACTCTAAAATTTAAGAAGAAGACAGAAAACAAAGTTCACGTTGATGTTAATGTATCCTCCTCCAGGTCGTCTTCGGAGTCAAGTTACCATGGTCAATCTAGGCTTTTAGACATGGACAGAAGAAGCCTAGGGAACTCTCCACAGTTGCACAGACATTCCGGAATGCACTTTCTTCCAGATTCTCCCTCTGCCATCCTCTACTACAAGGATATGAAGAAAAAAGGAACATCTAAGGCGTTCAACAGAAGTGTTGCTAGAGTTGAGTCATTTGAGGATCGCTCCAGAGCCGCGTTTATGCCGCTCCCTTTAACAAAACCCAGATCCATTTCTTTTCCTAATGCCGATACCTCTGATTATGAGAATATTCCTGCCATGAGCTCGGATTATGAAAACATACAGATTCCTCCACGGAGGCCAGCTCGTGCTGGAACCTTCACTGAATTTTTTGAAGACCCCAGCAGGGCTTTGTCATCTGCAAATGAGAATGATGGATATGTGGACATGAGCAGCTTTAATACATTTGAGGTCAAGCAGCAGACACCTGAAAAGGAAGCAGAAAGGTATCGTAACAACATTTCTAATAATTATATTTCAGAGAAAAGGGTCGCTTAGGCAGTGGAGTCAAAAGGGTAGAAATCATTCAGAATCAATTGATTTAAGGGTTTACACTTAGAATATGGCAACACGCAAGAAGCACAACAACATTTATCATTGTGTGTGTTTTGCTTTAATAGTGATCAATCTGAACAAGAAATCTGCAAACATTTAAATGTAATATAATAATATTAAATTACTGGGATAATACGGATAATATTGGGAGTAATACTAGGGAGTTTGGGGACTTTATTTATCTGTATAACAACAGAACCTGGGCAATCATACCCATTGCCCGGTAACAGATTGCAAGCTCTTTAGGCCACATTATAATTACTGTGTAATTTCATTGTATTTTCCTTGCAATTTTTTGTAATCTTTTTGATTACCAACTCATCTACCTTCCTTCAACAGAGAATCAGCGGGTAAAAGGGACACTATGGGTTACTAAGGAAGATTTGGCCATAACTAATGATCCTGTAAAGGATGAACATGTAAAGATATCACTATTCATTTATACTAACGGTTTTTGACAGTACGCCAGCAGGCAACCATGTTTTGTTTCATAATTAAAATTAGCATTCTTTGTATACAGCGCCATTGCACTCCACTATCCACATATGAAACCGACAGGGCCAGATGGTGTATAGAGCCCGGTTGGAAGCTTTCCATCTTATATTCTGTATCGTAGGAGCTTTCTCAGGTTCCTTCCACATCTTGTTCCACAACTCACTTATGGGCAAATATATCGTATAAGATTGGATATAGGGAAAGGGGTTTTTTAAGTAAAAAAAGTCTACAAAGGCAACCTTGTCCTATATTTGAGGTCTCCTTACATTCGTTGCTCACCATACCACTGCCAGTGGTCTTTCCCCTGTTTTGGCAGTCCCTGTCCTTTTCTTTATTCTTCCATTGTTTTATTATTTCTTCATTCTCTCTCTCTCTCTCACTCACACATGTGCACATGCTGGATAGCTACATCTTTACAATCAATTAGTTTTATGGAAATGTATATATGTCATAATGTTTTGTCTCGTATAGAAAGTGTTTAATGAGTTTGATATGGAAAAGAAAACAACAACAAAAAGACATTTCTGGTTTTAGTGAACGTTTTTTAACTGGCCATGAGCTGCCGTGCATAAAACCAGCTGCCTCCGCACAAGCGCCAATTAGCTCGGTCAATGGTACAAAATGATGGATTTCTTGGGTTTAGCGAGCACTGACTGTGCTGATCCAGGCATTGTATAGCGTAGCTGAATACATTGATGCGTTACAATAATAACCAGTTATCTGCTGCATAACCATTGCCATTCTGGAAAAGATGGTCCATCTCCTTTGGCCTTTGATATGTTAGAAGGGGATATGCCGTGTCTGGATAAAAGAAGCCCCATTCGCCATTCTGTCCCATTTGCTGACCGGTCCTTCTCTGCCCTCACCGGGTCTCCTGAAAACCCCTTTCTCCATCAGCCTGTATGGTTGTAGGGTAGGAATTCCCATAATTCTCTTTCTTTGTCTGTCCAGATGATGGTGTAGAATCATGATGTGGACTCTATAAACCAAAAAAACGTTCCCTTGCATTGGCCCAAGTGGTCATGGCTGAGCCATGCTTAACGTATTGTTCAATCAGAAAGGTGGCTTTCTCACAGGTTGGACTATACATTATACAGGGCCACCCTTGCTATTTTTGCAGAAAAAAGCTCACTGGGGTTGGGTCTTCTTGTCTGCTTCAATCTCTCTTGGTTTAGTGAATAAGCTCCATATTGAGTGAAAACCAGTGATGAGACAGCGTCCATCATCTTTAACCTAAACCTTTCGTGGTATTCCTAAGGACGATCCACAACTAACGATAGGGCAAGTTTTCAATGGGTTCCAAACGGGATAAGCCTACGATGTTAAATACAGTTTCTCCAAGGAAATCATTTTCCCTGTCTCTTTAAGGTGAGTGTGATGAGTTGGGCTGTGGGTAGTGATTTATGATTTTGCTGATTTCAGAGAGTCTGCTTCCTTTGTACTTTATTAATGCAAAAGCCATTAAAAGGAACCCAGACAATGATTTGTGTTTGTGTTAGCGCTGATTTTCACAGCAGTGCTGGTGTCGTCCTGCGTTAGTGCGAGCGAGGCACAGACTTCATCTTTGTGTAATTGTGTATTTAAATCACTTATTTCAATACAATATGGTTTGCACCGCTCTCTGATGATGTCATACACCGATCAGAAAAAACTGGAAAGAACTACGTACAGCCTAGAAGAAGGGATATTAGCCCTCCGCTTAGGCCCTAAGCAGCCATTTTTACCATGACTATTCTCATTGTTTCTTTGCAGTCACCAATGCTATTGGTGGGACTGTTCTAATTAGGTCAGGAATGTTAGCACATTTGGTTTTGCCCTACTGCTGCTCAACAAATAATAGACCCACAATGTTTTTAGTTTCCCGTTTAGAGAGGACAGGGGAGATGAGTGAAACTCAGCTGCAAAGACAATACAACAAAGCTAAATGTATAACTGGATAGAGATATTTAGATTTACCAAAATTTTGTTTAATGTGCTGAAAAATCATTTGTTTCCAGTGTACTTATCTTTCTGTTACTGAGAGATAAGTTACAATGCGCTGGTCGTTGAAAGAGTTAAAATAATTCTAGATTCCGCATAGCGATGCTGAAAGACGCATCTAATTTAGCCTGCAATAAAAAAAAAAAAAAACAAATTCCAGACGAGCAGCTTTTTAAAACTCAGCAATTTTAGTTAAAAATAGGCGTTCTGGACAAACGCTTGCCAATAATGGTACTGGAAAGAAAATCATTTTGGGGAGTAACAGCTGCAGGCCTGCCATTCAATCCAAACTACAACTGTTCCCGTTAATTTAAACACGTTATTTAATAGCGTCTTAATTACATTTTCTGCCAATTGCAACTTTTTTCCTTATACAGGAGGAAATTGTTTAAGAAAAAGAGAAATCTATGAGTGTTATAGGAGCCGAGAACCAGAGATTCCAGTGCATGGAATACTGTGTATATGGCGATACCTGCATGATGATGTCATAACTCCTTACATTACAGATGACCAAAGAGGGACTTTACCGAAACTGGGTAAAAACCATTTTAGTAACACAACAACATTCTCTTGCTTCTTTGCACATGTAAGGAATTACCTCCGTCCTTACCCGTGGTGCACTTCCCTGATGACAGGGATGCCGTCTCATGATCTCCCGCGACATTCCGCGGCTGTTGTGTCTTCTGAGGTAGCAGGTAACAGCAGCTACCAGCCTCACGGTAGCCCACACTTGAGCCCATCCTGCTGTGTGCAACCTTGTGATGTGTGTCTACTACCTGGCATTACCTCGCCTTCGACCTGGACTTCCTACTTCTACCCTGGCCCTGTGCCTTCACTTGCTGCCCTATGTTGGCGTAACACTCCTGCGTTGTTTCAATGACCTTCGGTGATTTTGTCCTGTTGACCCGGCTTGTTCTGACCCAGTCTGCTGTTTCTTGATTTGCCTTGATGATATTGACTATGGTTCTGACCCAGCTTAGTTCTGTGACTTCGCCTTCTACATTTGTGGTTGTGAACTCTCTTCTCCGACTTGATCTCCTGTCTCTGCATTTGGGGTTCCAAACTAATCCTCACTACTGATCCTCACTATATGGTATTGATTTAACCCCTTAATGACAAAGCCCGTACATATACAGCCTCAAAATGCATTGTTTTCAATGGGTTTAGGGACTGCCCATTGTCCTTAAGGGGTTAATATATCAAATGGCCAAAGACGAAAAAATGTGGGTCCCAAAGAGGGACACTTGGGACATAATATATATTACAGGTGCAAACATCATCACGTATCCCCCATGCGCACCAACTTCTCACATACTTCCCCAGTCAAGGATTTAAGGGCTGATTTTCTATTGTTAACTCCATAAAACACCAAATTCCTTGACTGTTAATCTCCACGTGTAATTTAATAATTGTATTCAGTTTATGTGAGTCCAGCAAAGTTATTTATAGTGTTATTTTTTAGAGCAGCGGGAAAGCTTTGGTTTATCGCACCCTGTGGCTTACATGAAAAGATTTCTATAAGTTGGCTGCTTGTGACAGGCTGCATTTCATTCCCTTTTAATGGGTCAATTAGAGTTAATGAATGGTAAATGTATTTAAGATGCAGTGTCTAGTTTCGCCTCTACTCTTCTTATAAAAACCTAATAAAAGTAGCCTTTGAATTGCATAATTGGCTACATTAATTAAGATTTGATCTACTTTGCCTTTATTGGCGTAATAATTACCGGTAATTTTAAATCTGTGTACAAGCCTATCGTGCCACAAAAATGTGTCTTATGATCACAACACATTTTTTGTTTTTTATTTGTTATACCAAGAAATATATATATATTTTCCTTCAGCCTTTCATTTGAGTGGTCGGTGGAGATGTGGCTACCTTACTGTGCTTTTAAAAGACACACAGAGAGCCTCCCTTTTTTCAGTGGCTCTACATGAAGTGAGTAGATATGACCTAATATTAGGACTACCTATGCCTAATTACACCTGCCCAACCTGGAACTGGAACCTACAATTTGTTGGCCGTATTGGAGGTCACCGGTTTACGCAATCTTGGCTTTCCGCAATGTATGGATGGCAACAACAATCAGAGATTCAGCTTGAAATCTAGACCTGGACTCGTGCTCACGAGGAGATGATTCCATGGTTCCATGATTCTTGGTTTTACCCAACTATATTTTCCAATAATCTCAAGAAGAACAGAATCATCATCCTCGGTTACAGTGGCCAGGAGATGACTATTTTTCATTGTTGTAACAGTATTTGCTCAACGGTACACAAAAAGTTAAAGACTCATCTTGAACAGCATGTGATATAAAGACACATTACATCTACATGGTCACGGTGCTGGTTGCCATCAGCTGCTCAGAAACCCAACAACATCAGATTGTATCTTCATCACTTAAGATGACCCACTGTGGACATTGTTGTGGGCAAATTGAAAGTGAAGCCACCACTCTCTCCCCCTTCCTTGTTCTCATTCACAACTATAACCGCTCTTATAATCACAGATCATTAGAGACCAACATGCCACGTATAATACAACAGAAACATGTTTGAATGGTTGAATTTCTTGGAGCTATTTAATTGTTTTTGGGCAGTTTATCTTGTCGAACGATGCCACCTTTAATATTCTGTCGGTGAATTTATACACTGTTGCTTCTGGATAAGATTACAGATGGATTTACCCCTGAAGTTATCTTATCACAGAGTTTACGCTCGTTTCAGACACCTAGCGTCTGGCTGATATTGGCACCATCTCCCTGGTCCTACAGCCACGATCAGATTATTCTCTTGGGCTGTTATCTCTGTGTTCGTTAACACAGGTTATACAGACAACAGCAGAGTCTGGGTGTCCGGACGCACAGTAATGGATGAAGTCATGTTGAAAGCCCTGACTAATATCAATGCTGTTCACGCTGTCAGTTAAATAATGGTCTGTTTATGCCCGTCACAGACTCGTGTTCCTCTGGTTTCCGTTTTGGACGATGATTGTAATTCTAACTTGGAACTTTTTGTTTCTTAATGTATTGCTTTCGCCTGTTTGGGAAATTATTTTCAGATTAACCCACCACATGCCTCGGGCAGCAAGTCAACCACCACCAAGTAGATTTGTTATTTAGAATTCGATAGAAGCAATAACAAAGGGTTATTTTCACGTACCACCAAACTTAAGGATTTAGTAGCAGATCTTGGGTTTATTCTTGGTTATTCTTGGGGTTATTCTTGGTTCATAGGAAGTATAAAGGAGGGATGGTCCCTGAGAATTCAAGATATCTGGCAGGAGTTGAAAAGTCTGTTGACCTTTGATGGACATGAGTAAAGTACATGATGTGATCTTGAGATTCTTCTAAATATTACCGGTATAATAGCCAAGGTTGCCATCTTTACAGCTGAAAGTAGGATTTCAGAACTCCTAGTGTTTCCATGATGGACACTTTTGTTTTAGATGTGTGGCCACAGGGATGGCTGGTGGTGGTGGGGCTTCATTGAGACTTTTTATGTGACTTTGTGATATATTTATAGCTATTTATGTAATTGAGGCATTCCATGTATTTTATTTGCACAATTTTATTTATAAACACATCTCCTGTTGTTTATAAACATGCTACATGGCTCTGGAACTCTGTGATACACTCATACCAGGAAACGTTCCGAGCTCCTAGAAAAGAGAGACATCAAGGGAGGAAGAGGGACACAGGGATTTGGATGCCAAAGAGGTACATTTGGGAGGTATGCCAAACTCACAAGAATAAGACTATATGGTGATGCATACTAATCCTCAATGATGTCGGCGAGATTGGGCAAAAGCAGCATTTGGGACCTGGGAGGCGGCAGAGCGGTGCCCAGAGGGGCAGAAACAATTATAGAAGGGATATTAGGCAGGAAAGGAGCAGAACTAATTGGTGGACAAAACCAGGTTGGAGAGTGGTCGGAGCTGGAAGCCACGGCACCCACCCTGAGCTCCAAGGACTGTCTCAGAAGCCTGGCAATTAGCTGCTATACCTGGGTGCTTCAGGGGCAAATCAGGAGAGCCCCTAGGTATGATCACTCGAGTTTTAGAAAACTGTTAAAAATGATAAACCTTATATTCAATAGAATACTGACACAGACATTCTGCAATAGCTTCCTTGTAGTATAAGTCTACAAACTCTGCTGGGCATATGTTCTCCGGATGCACCACTTTTTCTCTATTTTCATAAATTGATTTACCTACATTATCATTGTAAGGACATCAGAATAGCATTTGGATTTTAGGAGTGGAAAGGTTGACACTACGATGCCCACACATTGGGCAGTAAAAGAGTTAAAAGGGCATTGTGTGGCGTGGAGCGGTTCTGGGTGTGCCGCTCGCCCCACGTCAGTCTCCTGCGGTTCATTGGCAGGTTATCTCTGGGGAGGAAAACGTTCCCTGTTTACAGGAAATGCAGCACAAGGGGCTTCGGCATGGGGGGAAAAGGCGTGTGTGCTAAGAAGGGCGCTGATTACTAGTAACCCTTCGAGCACCGCAGTAAAAAGCACTGGGCTTTTCAAAAATCATACATATAATGCGCTTTTATTAAAGGAATGAGGCAAATTTAGATTGCCTCTAATCATCGGTAGACTATTTTATTATCTTTTTTAAGTAGACATGGAACATTGTCCCTACTGCTACCTGATCCACAAACCCACCCCAAAAGTGATAACATTAATTTTCGCCATTAGGTATTTTTTTCAGGTTAATTATAGCATGTCGTCATGCAATCAAAGAAAGGAGAAATCATAGGCTGTAAGACCTTGTTGCCATCACAGCATAGCATTTTTTTTAATAGGGGGTACTAATTCCAAATTATAGTAAAATGAAAAATTTCATGTCACTCTATTAACTATGGATTATGAAAGGTTTACTTGGTGAAAACATTGACTGTAGTTTGAGTTTCAAAGGATTCTGAGAAAGCAAATAGAACTTTGGAAATAGAGATTTCTCCTAACCAGACATTCCCTGCTTTGGTAAAAAAAAAAAGGACACACTATATTTTTAGCAAAGCAGGATGTGATATGAGATTTAAGAAGAGAGTGGCGTGAAGTAAGAAATGCCAGTAGAAAGAGTGGTGGATGCTTGGCATCGTTTCCCAGCAAGGGTGGTGTGTGCTTGTGCAATAGAGCAAATAAACACTAGGCGTATTAAAACAGATTAGAAAAGTGAAAACGTAAATTCTTGATGAGTAATTTGCACTTTTTGTTTCTGTTTCAACTCATTTATTAACTCATATTTAACTCATTTATTGTATCGCTGTCACTATTATAGCACACAGCGATGAACATTGTATGGAATTTCTCTTATGTCATTCTACTTCAAGGTGATACTTTCTATACTTTCAGCTGATACTTAATGCTTCTGTTGTTTAAGGCAAAGGCAGCCTCAGGCTATGGTGGCAAAATTAGATCTTCTATGGTTGTCCACAGATGGGGGGCAAGTAGAGGACTCCACACACACACTTTTTGTCTATCGAACCTGGAGGGCAATTTAAAGACATTGGAAGGCAATCAGGGGCAATTGTCTAGAGATACTGTTAAGGAATGAGATGGTCTGAAATGAAAGATAAAATGAATGAGGGTATAAATAAATAAAGGAGATAACTGGTTGAGATAAAGAAGCGCATGAATGTGGTGGAATGGAAAGACTGAAATGTCTTTGACTCTGTGGCTTGGCTTTGCCGAGGTTCTGGCTGTCAGCAGTAGAGGGGTACTTTTTCTGGCTGTTTGTGATTCCTGGGCTCCTATTCTGGCCATTAATGATTCCTAGATACACTATCAAGTTGTCAGTGATCTCTTTATCCATATTCTGGGTGTGATGGTTGGGCTTCTGTTCCGGCTGGCAGGGATAATGAAGTATATGGTCTGGCGGTCAGTGATAGTAGGGTACATGTTCCGACTGTCGGTGATTCCTGGGCTCCTGCTCTGGCTAGCGATCCAGTAGTGATCGCTGCATCCATATTCTGGCTGTCAGTGATTGCTGGGCTTGCGTTGTGGCTGACAGTGATAGTAAAGTATGCGGTCCGGCGGTCAGCGACGGTGGGGTACATGTTCTAGCTGTCAGTAATTGACATGCTCGTATCAGTGACAGTTGGGTCTGTGTTCTCTATCTCTGTGAATGTTGAGTTTATCGCCTGGCTCTAATGGTGATTGCTGGGCTCTTATGGTGAATTTCTCAATGACTACTGGGCTCCCTCTGGCCCTGCAGCCGCAATCTGCTCTCACTCATCCGTATCATTGCTACAAGAACGAGAATTAGCCGGGGATTAAACTGTCTTTGGAGACTTTGTGCCCCCGGCTGAGCACCGCTTCACCATCTCAAACTTTCTTGCTGGCTTTCAGTTTTTCTCTGCACTTTATTTACAAATGGATTTTAAGGATATTGGGATTTTTCAATGGCCGCAGCATACCCTGTTCACGTTCATTTAAAGTAAAATATCACTAATACAAACACTCGGGACCCCTACCTCTCACCCCTCCTAATACACAGACATCAGCACACCTACCTCTCACCTCCTCCTAATACACAGACATCAGCACACCTACCTCTCACCCCTCCTAATACACAGACATCAGCACACCTACCTCTCACCTCCTCCTAATACACAGACATCAGCACACCTACCTCTCACCCCTCCTAATACACAGACATCAGCACACCTACCTCTCACCCCTCCTAATACACAGACATCAGGACACCTACCTCTCATCTCCTAATACACAGACATCAGCACACCTACCTCTCACCTCCTCCTAATACAAAGACATCAGCACACCTACCTCTCACCCCTCCTAATACACAGACATTAGGACACCTACCTCTCACCCCTCCTAATACACAGACATCAGGACACCTACCTCACCTCCTAATACACAGACATCAGGACACCTACCTCTCCCCTCCTCCTAATATACAGACACCAGAAAACATACCTCTCACCTCCTTCTGACAGACATCATCTTAGTTACGTTATAACAGGGACATTTAAATGTCAGAATATAGAAGAGTACTTGACTCGGGCACTATATATGTTAACATGCAGCGAAAAGACATGAAATAAAAAACACAAGAGACATGAGGTCGTTGGAAAAAGTGTAAGGCCACAGTGCTTTATTAACTGTGACAAGTGCAAGAAAATATGTTAATATATTAATAAAACAAGAGATAGGTTATGCATTAATAACATGTAAAACCATAACCAAACAACATCTTGTAGGGATATCCTGCCAAATTCCAAACGGAGACTGTTGGGTCGGAACACCCTACCCTTCGAGAGTTCCCCTAGGGACTGAACCCGTGGAGAAAAAACACTTGAACATGAATGTTGGCATAACAACCAATTGTAAATTCAGCATACCTATCTCAAAATTCTGCCGTACCCTACATACATTTACAACAGATTAAAATTGGGGAGGGAGGGCGGGAAATTCTTGGGTTTGTCACTCTGATTAACAGATTTCTGATCAGTGGCGGGAAAACGGTCCCCTAAATAGCCACCAAAACCCCACCCATACGAGGATGTGGGACCCCATAGGATGTCCCTTAAATGACCCTTTAAAACCTGGCCAGCACGCTTCTAGTTAAATATAGGCCCAGTCATGCAGCCCTTCCTCTTAGTATCCAGGGCTTGTCTTTCTAGCATCTCTGATTGCCAAGGAAGGACAAGGAGAGCTGTAATAGCTGATACCCAGCTCAATATTTTTAACTCCAAGAAAAGTAGGACATTAGGGGACGAAAGAGGGTCAGGGCGGTTGGGGTCCCGCAGAGATCTGTCCCTCCTAATGAGGGACCCTTGGGAATCATGTAGGAGTGTTAGCTATGTGACCTAAATGTCCTTCGCTTAAACAGTTTCATGGCAGATTGACTAAGATTTACGACCGAAATCGGTTGAAAAACTGGTGAACCATTGAAAAACAAAATGAAAGTCATAGATACTGTTTTTCTTTAAAATAAAATAAAAAGCACTATTGATTAATATAAAGTCTTATTTGGCGTTGGCTCCATTTGGAGTGAGAGAGACACAGTGAGATAATTACTAGAGAGCATAAAATGATAAATTATATTCTCCCTCCCCCTCCAGCCCATCAAATAAAACACGCAGACTCCATGTTTTCATTCGGATTTTTCTTTCGTTTTACGCCATCTTCTGTTCTTAAATCAGCCTCTGCCCCCGGGAAGCAATATTCTTCATGCCCTCAATAATAGGATTATGGATTGCAACCCAGGGATAGCAATAACGTCTCACTGTGTGATTGCCCACTGTTTATCATTACTATTAATTGTAATTACTTTAGTGACAGACAGCAACATTTGTGTAGAATTACTCTCCCCGCTTGTACAGCTCTAATGTGTCACTACATCTTCTGAGAGCCGCAATTGTATCTCAACAGGAGGCTCCCGTAAATTCTAACATATCTACGGTGTGTGTTTAGAGCCTATGGTAATGTCTCACATTATGGCTAGCAACGCATGATGGGAATTATAGTCCATATAGCCACCAGAGTGCCTGAAATTCTTATACCTGCTCAGGGATTTGTTACCTAAAATAGTAGAATTTGTCTAATTATTGTCACCTTTCCCAAGTTCTAACACTGCTTATACTACGAAGACAGGTATCATAGCTTCTGTTTTTTAAGATCTTCATGACTATTCCTCCCATTATTCCTCCCTCTCACCTATTATTAAGTTGCTGATTGTTGATGATTGGCTCCATTAGCCTTTGTAAACGCAGATCAGGAGAAGTGAGTGAACTTTAAGGGAGGAACTTGTTTAGTGTTCACTCCGCCGTAGGCTGCCGTTGACGTCCGTCAGCTTCCAGGAGGTTGACATTTAATCGAAACAATTTAATTTAAACACTGATTTAAAAAAAACGTAAAGAAAAAACTTAAAAGAACAGAGTGTGATGCGTTTTAATGAATTAATGTAGTTGTGTTGTATGCTGTGATGACGGGGGCTCATCACAGCATATGATGTCATGCACGCTTACGGAAACCCTGGATGCTGAGAGTGAGAATTCTCAGCAAATCCACCATTCACAGAATGTCTTCTACTTACATTGTCTTCTACTTAATTGTTTTGCGGCAATAATTTTTTAGTAAAAACAAATTTATGGTGGAAACATTGTATTTCGTAGTCTATGAATAACTATTCACTATACATATTCACTATTATTACTTAAAAATAGGGGCCTTGATATCTTTTTTCTTTGGGGTCTCCAAAACCCCAGCCTCCCCTGCAGACACTGGGAATACATTGTTGTGAACATAGTCCCTTTGATGAAAATTACCATCTTCAGGCCACATCCGAATATACCGTGAACACTATAGAAAAATCTATCATGTTTACTGCTGCGCTCTCTGCGTTCACCAGTCAATACAATCTAATTTGGCAATAAGGGAGAAGCGGGGCTGATTTTGAGTTAAAAAAAACACAATACATTTTATTTAAAGTTCAAAATCCAAAGAAAAAATTCAAAGCAAGCAAAAGGAAACAAAAAAGCTCCCACAAATATGTCTTGGAATAAATACACGTCTCCTTTATTGCTGAATTCTGTTCTCAGGAGAACTTGATCCGCAGGGAATAACCCCAGTTTGCCAGTATGGTTGAAGATGAAAGAGATAAGTAGATGGTGTTGATACATTTTCTTTGCTTGTGCTGACCAGCCATGTGTTGTGTTTTCAGTGCCTACACGGAACCTTACAAAGTCTGCCCCATTTCTGTGAACAACACAGAGGACTTCACCTCTGATGAAGACCAAAAAAGCTCAGAAGACGAAGAAAACAGTCCTGGGGAGGGTGGAATCGTTCAGAAGGTAATATATACATTGTCTTGATTAATATGTCGCTAATTCCTCCCCTTCCCAATCTTTTCAGAGACCCTCTTAATGCCTCTCATCCCTTCGGTGGTTTATCTTTGAGACAGGACATGGAACCTAATGTTTCTTTTAGTAATGTTCTTCATTCATCCAATTTCCAATGGGTTTTTGATCTTATGGTTTGACAGCCTCGGGTGTTGTAGCTGCTATGGATAGGAGGTCGTAAGTATATCTCATATACCCCTTTGAGTCGTTCTTCAGCACCCATAGGCATTAAACAGCGGCAGACAGAGAATATCAAGTGAAGCTTCACTGTCTCCTGTCTGAGGCTTCAAAGAGACACCCTGCTCTTAAACTCTCCACCCGACAGGCTGTTAATATTACAGGTTGAGTGAGTTTGGGGTCAGTGCATGCGCCAACAGGAAAATTCTCCTCTGTTGCTGGTTTAAACAATGAAGAGGAGCGTTGTCCGTGCCGCTGGCATCGACACCCAGGAAACAGGGTAGGGAGGCCTTAAATAAATTAAGACTTTGTTGATGTTGCTTCTATTTCTCTATCACCTCTGTTTATAATTTATGTCACAATGAGAACCCTCTAACTTTACCCCCACCTCCTCCCCACACCTCCATCTTCACCCTCACCTCCTCCCCATACCTCCATCTTTACCCTCTCCTCCTCCCCATACCTCCATCTTTACCCCCACACCTCCATCTTCACCCTCACCTCCTCCCCATACCTCCATCTTTACCCTCTCCTCCCCATACCTCCATCTTTACCCCCACCTCCTCCCCATACCTCCATCTTCACCCTCACCTCCTCCCCATACCTCCATCTTCACCCTCACCTCCTCCCCATACCTCCATCTTCACCCTCACCTCCTCCCCATACCTCCATCTTCACCCTCTCCTCCTCCCCGTACCTCCATCTTTACCCCACCTCCTCCCCATACCTCCATCTTCACCCTCACCTCCTCCCCATACCTCCATCTTCACCCTCACCTCCTCCCCATACCTCCATCTTCACCCTCACCTCCTCCCCATACCTCCTTCTTTATCTCTGCCTCTCTAGCTATCTTTGTATCACGATTCCGTTGTCTGCGCCCTGACATGACCCTCTCGGCAGGTAGCTTTATGGTCTCTGCGTTCTCATACTCTTGTGTCTCATTATGATGAATAATGATGCCTGATCAAACTACACTAATAGTGCTTCACGGAGTGCATACCATACGGGCATTTCTTGCTTGTTTGAAGATATTTGATGTAATAAAATACGGGGCTACTTCAGGAAAACAAGCCTTGGGAACATGCCGTTACGAAGGCTGCTTCCATGGTATACATAAAAGGTTTGTAATATGTTTATTGCTAAAATTAAATTTCTAAACACAGCAACGTGGGTTAATTTAGTGCACCGAATTATAGAACGAGGGATTTGGTAAAGTGACATATCCTCCTTAAATAAGGGTGTCCATGCCTCCCCTTTAATCCCTGCGTAGGTCCTTTGTCCGTCTTCCATTACAACATGTTTGCCTTTCTACATCATTTAATTCTGTCCTCTTCTTAGGAGTGTCCCCGTCTCTACCCTCTCTGCATCCTTCCTACTTTCTCCATCACTGTCTCATTAACTGACCTTCCCTCCACCTCCCTGAACCCTCCACCTTGTAGCTCTCCTTCCCTGCACCAGCTGTGCGTCTCAGCATGTTCACCCAATTCTTGTCCTTCCTCCCTTATGGAAATAAACAGATTCCCTCTGCCTGGGGAATTCCTCTCCGCGGGCTCTTTGCACACTGAAGCATTATTCTGTCCCCCGCATTAAGTCAGTTGTAATTGTTTTTACCTTCTTTTCATCAATCATCTGGACTCTATTGGAACTTTATATCACTAATGAACTGATTGTTCCGACCACGGCTTAATAACCCTTCTACTGCCAGGGGACCTGTTTTAGGGACTAACTAACCTGGCAAACATACAATGGTTAGCAGGTCTGGATGGATGTCATACTTTGCTGGCTGCTCAACAGATCCAGTTGGCTTCTAAAATTCTTCTTATGGAACCATTTGGATTTTTAGGAATTCCATCATTTCTATGGACGAGCGATCGTTGCGTACATTGAGATCGAATGAGCTAGAACCAGTCGTCACATTGTAGGAGCCATGGCTATCTTTTACAGAACCACTTTTGGTCCTCTATCATGGCATATTTCCTTGTTGGGGGTTTGTGGCTTGCGACCCCGTAGCCTTTGACTCTATGAGAATTCTGGGTTTACAGAAGACACTCTCTCGGTACAGACGTGAATAATAAATAGCTTTTCTCATCTTCCAGTTGTAGCGAGAAGTGACCAATCCTTCAAACGCCTGTCAAAATGTTATTACATTACAGTCACCAAGTCAGCACTCTTAAGGGCACTTCGGAGTATTGTTACCCCGCAGGTTAATCTGTGATATTTTTCCCTGTGTTGGCGAATGATATTTACATTTAATTTAAAAGCAACTGTATGGGTTTGCACAATTTTGTGATCAGAGCTATCAAGGGGCACAAATAACTATATATATATATATATATATATATATATATATGTAGCTGAATGCAGGTGAAAAAAATTACCAGGAAGGTCCAATGTTAAAGGTGCGATTCCACTGAGACAAAATTATTGGGTTCTCAATGCTATGCAAGTAAACCTTAGCAGATAAATTATTTGTTTATTTTCTTTAAAGGTTTAAACAACACGCTTTTTCAAAAAATTTGTTTGCAATCTCAGAAAAATCTAACGGCAGTTTTCATTTCAATATACCGGTAATTTGGTTTTGTTTTTACATTAAAAGCTTTAAGGAAATATTAAAGGATTACGCAGTTAAATCATTGCGTACATTACATTTCTAGAGGGTCCTAGTTGAATGAATGCATGAATGGTTCTTTAAAAATTCTTATTCAGGAATTTCTATAGATAAAACGCCTGTGAATATATTTATCAAAAGATTAATAAGCATCTGTAAAATTCAAAGCCGATGCAGTGTGTTTTCCATTAGCCATATTAGTAGTAAATTAATAATTTGATTGTCCATGAACTGGCGGCATCTTTTCCATTTATAGTTGGGCTAGCTGGCAATGGCTCAAGACCAATATCTGTCTCAGCTTCAGCTTGCAAGGAGAGGAGAAGTGCAGTCCATCCCAACCACCTATATGGATGACTTTCTTTGAGTCGGTCTAGCCATTTACTGCCTTTACTGCACAACTTCAGGCTCATCCACCTCAATTTCCATAAATCAAATTTTTTTTTTTTGAATGTGTGATAAAAAAATATGTTCCGTATTTGAGATTTCTGTGATGATTTTGACTGGAAACCAATTTGGAAACCATATTGATAAAGTAGAGAACTCCTCAGGGGGCTGAGCTAATGGAGGAAACACCCATGAGGTTCTCAACAATGCAAGGGACATAGTTCACCCTAGGTTGGCAGACACCTTAGGGCCAATCCTGTTGGCAAACGGGTAGTTTAGTCACCAAATTCATCTCATAAAATGGATTTACTTGACAATAAGTTCCTTCACGTAAAATAAAAATTGGTAGGGGAATACTAAATCTAGCTATTTAACTAAAACAAACTCAGAAATTGTGGCCCTTTTGTTTCCTAATTATTTTTGATGAATGAGACCAGATCAGCAGCCAAGTAGCTTGGTGATTGATTGGTTGGCTGTGATGTTGGATCTTAATATAGATAGAAAAATAGATCGTAAGCTTGCAAGAACAGGGCCGTCTTCTCCTCCTGTATGAGTATGTCTTAGTATATGTTAATCTTATTGTCAAAATGTATAATGTCAATTGTAATGTTCTTGTTAATTTTCGCTGTCCCCCTGTTGTAATAGCGCCACTGAATCTGCTGACGCTCCATAAATAAATATAATTGAATGAAAAACCTCCAGGGTATAGGTGTTTATCGAGGTGGTGAGTGAGAATCAGTTAGATGTTGCAGCATGATTCCGAGAACAATGCTGAGAATTAAGATGCTTATTAAAGTGCCTATTTTGATCTGGTCTGAATCGTACGATGGTCTAATAGGATGGTCTAATAGTGGAAAATATATGGAATGAATTATAGAATGATGATAATGAGACATCATTCCTTGTAATGTTGAAGGGGAACATGCTTCTCAAAAATGTTGTCATAATCATAGGGTTTTGTCATGCCAGGTGACCAAAACCACATCCCTTGGCACACCGGGATTAGCACAAACCAAATCTGTAATCTTAGCCCATCTCCTGCCAGAAATACCCTTATTGTGCCAGCCGCTCTCCCTCCTTCACATGCCTGGGATATCACACAAAGCCCGAGTGTTTTGTACAGTTGGAAAGCGTGCAGTCAAAACACAGACAATGGCCGGATTCTGACGGACCGCTCTTCACCCACTCAGGGCGTCACAAAGTGACTGTTTGTAAATACTAATTAACAAAAAGGAGAAAACCCAAACATAGCAAAAAGGTTAAAAGCTGACATTCACATATCATTCCTCATCAGTTTATTTCTCCCCATGGTCTCATTGTACAGCTCTGTAGAAATCAATCAATAATAACAATGTTACTCCTTTTGCTTTATCTAACTGTTCAATCTCGCTTTTTGGTTTTATCCCTGGTATATTTGATTTCTGAAGAACACGGTGCCTGGGGAGGCTCGAAATGGGCAGGTAGGGGGGCAGAATGCAACTTGGAGTGCACCCCCCATGTCTTTTCGGTAGGGATGTCCAGCAGTGAGTTTATTTGCCCCACAGGCACTGAAAGTATAAAAATTCACCCCTCTGTATTATGGTACTCCTCTTCTTTGTTGGAACTGGACTGGTTCTGGCTGCCCGTATGAGGTTGGTTCTGGGGTAGAGAGGCTATTAACCCTGCCATATTTTGCCACAAACATCAGTTCCCAAGAAGTTCAAAAGCCCCTTATTTTTAAGCATTTCTGATAAATTACAACTATTTAAAAACAAAAAAACCCCACAAGCTGTGGGTAGTCGATAATGTATCCTAAAAGCTGTGAAGACAACAGTTCTGTTTTAATAAAATAAAGAAGCGCTGCGCGTTTTAATGCCTTTCTGGCTTTTTACTGGCATTGTGCGGTGCATTCCAAGGGTTAACAGAGATGCTTTCAGAATCCGTCAATGCTTCCTTTAAAAACAAATACCCATTAAAAATGACATAGCGGGTAACGCCTGATGGCTGTGTGCGGGACAAGAGTCACGTGACCTGTAGGTCCTCCGGATCTAGTGCAAAGACACATCAATCAAGTGACTGCATGAGCACAAGCAGTGGAAGCGGGGCGTCCCCGTGACTTGGCACGCTGATGGGGATATGGGGACGTGCAGAATGCCCAGTGCATGCCTCTCTCCAGACCCAGGGCAATGCCAGCCAGTCTGGGAAACCCCTCAAACAATAGCGACCTTCCGTGCCCGGGAACAGGATTCACGAAGAGACCCCGAGATGGCGTTACTCGTGCATTTTCCTCTAATCGACGGAGGACAGCATAGAAAAGATCAGCTCACTGAAAAAAAGGCATTATATTCGACTAATGGCTTTCGTCTTAAAGCGTGTACAGAATACACAGAAGTGTTTGGTGGATATTCAGTAAAGTTTTCTTTACATATCCGCCCGACTAGTAGTTTATAACAGTGACAGCTACGGCCAACTTTCAAGCTCATTATGGGTGGCACTTGACTCCAAAATACCAGATTTGTGCCAAACGTATCCAGCAGTCGTACCATTTGTATTTTCTCCGGGCACACTTAATTTGTTGCGGAAATCATATGACAAAGTAGAAGGTTATTACCATAGAGGCACAAGAAGCTGTCTCAAACTGTGAATCTATGCAGAAAAGCATCTATTTCATAATTAAATGTGATGGTTGCCACTTTCCCGTCCCATCCGCCCGTATTATCTTCTTCTAGAGGGATAGACATGATTATTCTCTCAATAGAATTGGAGTTTTCACTTAATAGCCTTTCACCCGAATGCATTTGCACAGCCAGTTCAGCTGTTCTTGCAGGAAAATCCCGCTGGCGCTGGCTTAGTACAATGCATGATAAAGTTGGGGAGTTGATGGGATTGATTCACTAAACTGTGAGCTTGATGAACATTTCTGCTTCCTTACTCAACTTAAAAATGCGCTACTTTTAATGTTTCAACACACTTTGCTGAGTGTCTGTATGTGTGCCTATATTCTGAGCTGTCTGTCCATTTGTCTCGGTATTATAACTACAGTATATATATATTTGTGTGCGTTTCGAGGCTGTCTCTGACTGTCTCTGTCTGTCTGACCATCCGTTCATCCACCTGTCTGCGTGACTTATACTTTTTAGCAGGTGAACACGCAGAAATGTTATCAACCATGAGAATATGAAGATTTGCAATTTGTAACTAAATTCCAGCATTTCTTAGAATGATGGAATTTTATGCTGTTTGGAAATATTGTCCATGGAAGAAGTTCCAAGGGAAAAAAGACTTGGAAATGTGTGATTTTCATCTAGAAATAAGATATTTGAAGTTTAGGCAGGTTTTATTTTGCTTGTTAGAAGTTTTTCATCAATGTTTTTCCTTTTTTGATATGATCAGTGCATT